>VZQC01003281.1:2083395-2112875 GCA_009823505.1 Rhizomys pruinosus
CTGGTTTTGGTAATGGAGGGATGTTGGTTTCATAGAAGGGATTTGGGGGAATGCCTTTTGTTTTTTTACTTCTAAACAGTTGCAGGAAAAATGTTTGGAGGGAATTTTATTCTTAAAAACCTACCAAAAAAAAAAAAAAAAAAAAAAAAAAAAAAGCAAGTTACCAAGAAGAGGTCCTACTCTTGACAGTAAAAGAAGAAGAATGCAGAGATGCAGAGACAGGCTCAAAAGACAGGCTCGATGGCATGCAGAGCATCACCCCACTGTCTGCCAGCAAGAAAGCAGATCCATTGATTCTCCAGAGCTCTGTATGACCCTCTACTTCCGAAACAGTGTTTCCAAGGCATTCTAAAATATAAGGGTTCAGGATTTCCAAGAAGTTTGTTTCTCACATGGACATTGATCTTTATAAACCTGCTATTATTTTAAGTAATTATGTACCTGTCATATATTTGCATATCAGCTTTGTGCTCTTAGATTCTCTCCTGTGCCCTCAAGCAACTTTTCCTCATTCTAAATTCTCATCTTTTTGTCCTGTAGTTTGTCACAGTGTAGTTTTCTCACACTACTGTTATTCACACAACACAGCTGTGTCTGAAGAGTTCCTTCTACCTTTAACACAGGCATAACAAACAAAAATTTTAACTGTGTATCTCCATAAGGAGTCACAATTTGTGTTTAGATGTTAAAGCAAAATCTGAGTGCTGCTAAACATTTAAACCACCTTCCTGTCTTCCCTCACCCCCACCCTACCCTTCAGAGGTTTGTTGTAAGACATACTGCCCAGAATAAAACATATTCTCTGTACTTTATAGTCTCCTGAGGAAATCAGTTTCTTCACTTCCCTCTCTCAACTCCAACAGATAAGTTTATATAACTTCAAAGCTACAGCTGTCATGAGAATTATAAATAAGATCTTGAGACTTGCTGGGGTGACTCACTGTTCTCAAGGATATATAGAGTGTGGTAACTCTATCAAGGGATTTACATATTCATTTCAAAAACCTTTCTCATGGCAATTGTTTCTAAACCAATGCCCCTCAAAAACTATTGTTGGACATGTTGGCGCACGCTTTTGAGCCCAGCACTTGGGAGGCAGAGGCGGGCAGATCTTTATGAGTTCAAGGCCAGTTTGGCCTGCATAGTGAATAGACCAACAGGAGCTACAGGGAGATCCTGTCTCAAAAAGACAACAACAACAAAAAATTCTTCAGTGGTTGGGCCACTAAATTCCAACAACTGAGTGGATTGGTCCTTTGGATGTAAATAAAAGTCCAAACATTTCCTGCTTCAAAAACTTTGGCTCTAAAATCTCTGCAGGCTGGTCCTTCTTGGACTTTCTGCTCTTAGGAGTACTTCCTTAAAATTTGAGACATATAAACAAAAGCTAAGTGATAAGGGTGAATAATGAAAACAATTCAGGATTAGATGTCTCCATAGCTTTGGGAAGCTCTGAGTCAGGCTGAGACTTTGAAATGGGAAAAGGTGAACCCTTGGCTACCCTGCTTTCTCTCATTTCTGTTTCTCCTAAGACCATTTTCAGTGTTGTGGATGGTCCTCACTGATGTGCCATTTTCTTCTTAAGGTGGTGAAATAAATTGTTTTAAAGCATCTTTGGGGGCTGGAGAGATGGCTCAGCAGTTAAGAGCACCGACTGCTCTTGCAGAGGACCTGGGTTCTATTCCCAGCATCCACATGGCGGCTAAGAACCATCTTTAATTCTAGTTCCAGGGGAATCCGTTACCCTCTTCTGACCTCCGAGGCATTTTTGCACGACAAGGGTGCACCGACCTACATGCAGACAGTACATTCATACACATAAAAAATAATAAATTAAAAAAATAAAGCATGTTTGTGCTAACTCCCATGTTCTAATCCCATCAGAGCAGGGTGTGTGCCCCCTGTGCAGTAAGTTGGTGTCCCTTCTGTGATGTCAGATACAAGAAATCTAACCCCAAAGACAAGGAGAGGGTGGCTCAGTTGATGTTCCAGTGCTGGCAGCTGTGGATTTTAGGAGCAATCATTTAGTCTTTGTCTTACATTAAAAAAAAAAAAAAAAAAAGTCCTGGGCTGGAGAGATGGCTCAGTGGTTAAGATCACTGACTGCTCTTACAGAGATCCAGGGATCGGTTCCCAGGACCACATCGCTGCTAACAACCATCTGTAACTCCAATTCCAAGGAGGATCTGACACCCTCTCTGACCTTCATGGGCATTGCATGACATAGGTGTACCTACCTATAAGTGAACAATACACTAATAAATAAAGTATTAAAAAAGAAAAGTCCTGAAATCAGTACAGCAAAAGATTCCCTACCAGCCCATATCTCTGAGGGACTGCCCCAGTGTTCAGTGGTCATTTGCTCTGTCCTCATGGGAGGCAGAAGGCAGCAACAAGTCAATCAGAGTGTGTGGGGGGCGCCAGGGAGGCCTGATTTGGTGTTCAAAGTATGTGAGTTCTTCTTTCGTGAGTGACCTGAGAAATCAAATGGGAATTATCTTCAAGGCAGCTTGACTGTCAGGAGTATTAGACAATAGACAGCAGAGCAGGGTTGTGTTAGGAATATGTTAATCCTTCCAAATGAGGGACTTGAGGGATGATATTATTGAATCACACAGATTTCTGTGGAAGTAAAATAAAGCATTATTAAAGAATACCCATATGCATCTTATTTAGCACTGTGGTACTAAATAAATATTGACATTTGTGGTTATGATTATGATTCTTATTTATTCATTTAGCTTACATTAACTTGTGTCTTAATTGGAAGACTATCAACTACCAACATGAAATTAAATCTTCACAAAGACTGGTGAATTGTGTCTTTCACACTGAGCACATCACTGACAGCTTTGTATTTGCTCTGCTTCTGTGTCATGTCACATGGATAGGGAAACAGGCCTTGCAGGTAATTAGGTCCTAAACAGAGAGGGGGACAAGAACCACCCAGCCTCCATGCCCTCCAGGGTTGGAGCCTCCTGACTCCAGTCATGTCTCACATTAACCAGGTCCATTGTTCTGTAAAATCTCCATTTGAGGGGCTGGAGAGATGGCTCAGAGGTTAAGAGCACCGACTGCTCTTGCAGAGGACCTGAGTTCAATTCCCATGACAAGGGTGCACCAACCTACATGCAGGCAGTACATTCATATACATACAAAATAATAAATAAATAAAAAATATATATATTTAAAAAAAATCTCCATCTGAACATTTACCAAAAAATGTGCTCTTGCTTTTCCAGGCACCCTACACCCTGCTCCCCAAATCGCAGGGTAAATAAGGTCTTTCAGCCTAACTCAGGAATGTGAAGAGATCTTTCCCTACATCTTTGTGGAACAGCAACTCTCCTGACTACTTTTAAGAAACATTCAAAGAAAACATCTTGCTTTGTGTGCAGTGGGAGGCAGGGGATTGAGCTTCACCTCAGACCCCTGCTCCTATAGGGTCCACCCACAGACCCCTGCTCCTACAGGGTCCACCCTCAGACCCCTGCTCCTACAGGGTCCACCCTCAGACCCCTGCTCCTACAGGGTCCACCTCAGTGCCTCTCTTTCTCAAAAACCTCCTCTCCTCTGCCTCCCTAACACTTAAAGAACAGCTTCAAGATTTGTGAGTAATTGAATGAGTTCTTAATGTTGACATATGTTTTCCTAAGTATATATTCTGGCATGTGGAAGAATCCAGGTTCATCCAGATAAAAATGGAAAAGGAAAACAGGACAGTTTATTCTAACTAATGTCATTTAAACTAAAATTGGAATTTGCTTATGCCCTAAGTCTTATGCTAAATTTCGATTTTTGTTAGACCCTGCCCTTGAAGAGAGGACTTCAGCAGCATCTCACAAAGCATTACGAGGGGCTCCAGATGTTTTTAGCCTGTGTTTTATTGGCTGGTTTCTTCCCAAAGGCGAGCTGCAGGGACATGAAGCTGTGTTTGCAGAGCCTCACACCTCTGCCTGCACTTTCTTCTCTTTCTAGCAGTTTGAAGTCAATAGCTTAGAACACAATGACTGTTAGAGCTGGGTTTACACTTCAATAAAAGGGGAACATTTATCAGATGATAAACTTTTATAGCTCCTGTTCATGGTGTGGTCCTCATAGGGATAATTAAAATCTACAGCATATTCCTTTTTCCTCTATTTTATTTTAACCCAAGGACACCTAAAAGGCTCAACTTAGACCAGCCACCTACAGAGGCAAATGCTTTCTTTTTATATTGCACATTCTTGGGAAAGTTGCAGAATACTTTCCAGAACATCCACCTGTTCTTGAAACTAAGTCTTTTTTTTTTTTTTTTTAAATTTAATTTTTTTTTCTTTTTTTTGGTCTTTTCGAGACAGGGTCTCCCTGTAGCCCCAGCTGTCCTGGAACTCACTCTGTAGACCAGGCTGGCCTTGAACTCACAAAGATCCGCCTGCCTCTGCCTCCCAAGTACTAGGATTAAAGGCATGCGTCACCAAGTCTTGTCAGCTCCCAAGGACTAGGTTTAAGTGGAAAGCAAAAGTTTCCACAGGGCTAAGAACAATCAGAAAAATTGTATCCTGTTGAGCTTTGCCTTGTGATTATGAAGGTGAAGGGAGATAGGTGTGGAAGGGACTGTTTCCAAACTTGGCTGTGAGGAGGCCGACTGTTCTTCAGTTATGTCAAATGCATTTTGGGCTGGATGCATTAATTTTTTGCCCACATTTCACTTTATAATGTTTGACTGCTTTATCTTTGACCTCCAGTAGTTATTTTAAGAATAGCGCAAATTACCAACACATTCTATTTTTAGAAATTACAAAGCCAATTCTGCAAACGCTTGTAGGGCTAATAAAATTATGAGGAAGGAGAGGCGATGCAGTAACCCACGTTTCATTCATTAACACAAGTTTTGTTCATTAGCACTATCTCCATTAAGTGTAAGCTCAGTTAAGAAAGGTAAATTACTACTTAGAAATATTTTGTTTAAAATGAAAGTTTTACAATTTTCTTTAAAAATTAAAAGTACATTTTACGTAATATCCACACATGCATCTCGTGTTTGGATGGAACCCACTTCTATCTTCCCCTCCAGCTCTTCCCTTGTACCCCAACACTTTTCCTCCTAAATTCATGTGCTTTCTTCCTTTTTATTTTTCTTTTTTAATGTCCCTGAGCCCACTTAGTGCTGGCTATATGTGTGCTGAGGGAGCATGTACTGGAGCCTGAGTAGGTTCTCAGAGACCACATCCTGAAGAAAAGGGACCCCCCCCCCCGGGCAGATATTCCTCAGCTAGGGGTGGAACTTCATGAGCACTTCCCCATCTGAGCTGGGATGCTGGCTGGCTCCACCTTCTGCAAGTCTTGTGATGCATCCTAGCCACTATGAGCCAGCTCTGTCTGGAAAATACTGTTTCTCTATGGATCTCCACTCCTTCTGGCTCTTACCATCTTTCCAAGCCTCTGCCTCTCCCCACTGATCCCTGAACCTCATGGGGAAGGGGCTTGATATAGATGTCCCTTTTAGAGCTGAGTACTCCATAGTCTCTTATTTTCTGCATGGTGACTGATTGGGGGGGCTCTGTGTTAGTATGTACTGCAAAAATGCTTCTCTGATGAGGATTTGAGAAATGTACTAATCTCTAGATATGAAAATCAGAACTTGATGGATGAATGGCTAATGAAAATGTGGTTCATATACACAACAGAATATTCAGATATAAAGAAAAAAATGAAATTGTGAAATCTGTAAGTAAATGAATGGAGCTGGAAATAATTATTCTAAGTGAGGGGCTCAAGAAAGTGGTTAAGAACACTGATTGCTCTTGGAGAGGATTGGGGTGTGATTCTCAGCACCCACATGGCAGCTAACAACTGTCCTAACTCCAGTTCCAGGGGATCCAACACCTTCTTCTGACTTCCATAGGCATCATACAACATGGATGCACTTACACACATGCAGGCAATCCACTCATACACATAAAAATAATAATAAAATATTTTAAAAAATAATCATTCTGAGTAAGACAATGTAGACCCAGAAAGACCAATGCTGCATGTTTCTGTCTCAGATGTGAAGCTACCTTCGAATCTTTAGATATGTGTGTTTAGTTGGAGCACCTGTAGAAGGCAGGAACCTAGGAGGAAGCTAGGGGGTAGTATTTCAAGGAAAGGGAGAACACGGGTGGTATGAAGGGAGAACTGGAAATAATAGAAAAGGAAGGGAATGAGCATGGGGAAAGGCAACTAATGCTAAAGCCCATTGAAAACCCCTATGGAAACAAGCTACTGTAGATGTTTACTAAAACTCACACACACACACACCACACACACACACACACCACACACACACACACACACACACACACACACACACACCACACACAGGGGAGCAATGTCTCCTCCAAATGCCATAGGCTATTAAATAAAAATCCCAGTGCCAGATAAGGATTATGTACTTTTGAGCTGTTTGTCAGTAAGGTGCCGTAGACCACCTGTCAACATTACACGCTATTGTTATTGTTTCGGCTACCTTTCAGAGCTTGATGGTAAGACCCTATTGCCAAGGACACCACATACCTAGGTCATAGGGCATGGAGAATTCCAGCTGGCAGCAACCTGGAAGTGTCATCACTGCTGGCTAGTTCTTATAGTCCTGGAAGGTTCTATGTATGATACTGGGGAGAAAAAGCCATCGATCATCTTTCCCAGCTGTGAACCCTTTGAGCTATAATAATGTCTATCCTGCTTCAGCTTTCCCAGTGCTTGGGTTGTAGGTGTGTGTCACCACATCCAGTTAAAATACTTCTTTATAAAAAACAACTTATAATGATTTGATAATAAAGATTATGTAATTAGTGAAGAGAATAATTGGTGAGGTGATTCTAATGTTCATACTGCCACTAAGCTTGTTTTATGATAAAAAAAAACCCCTGCACATTTAGAACAAAATGTATTCCTTAACTTTAACATATGTATATATCTATGTGTATCTGTATAAAACCATTAAAATCAGTTCCGGTTATGTTGCTATAGAATAAACCCTAAGATCAACCATTAATGAAAACAGTCATATACAGAGTGGGATTGCTATAGAGACAATTTTTGCTTTCTTTTAAACATTCTCAAGTCCTTATCTATAGAAATAGATCTGAGGGAAATGACCAGAAACTCATGACATGCATTGCGTGTGGAGTATGACAAGGAATCAAAGAGGGGGAGAAAGAAGGATGTTTTCCTTTTCTTATACCTGCTTCTGTTTCCAGAGCGAATGGAAATATGTGAACTGTTCATGAACACCTACCATTTACTTCATACTTTACAATTTATAACATCAATATTATGCAATTTAGCAATTGCTTTAGCACAGAGCACCCTTACCATGTCTGTATTTCAGACCATGAATGAAAGGCTAAGACAATTTAATATACAAAGTCAAAAAGCCAGTAAAATAAGAATCAGATAGTTATTCTACTAATTATTTATTGAGGGCCATAGAGATAGCTCAGCAGGTAAAAACACTTGCTGCTCAAGCCTACAACCTGAGTTTGATTCCTGGAACTTGCATTGTGGAAGGAGAGAACCAATGAGACATAGTTGTTCTCTGACCTCTATGTGCAGCTGTGACATGCTCCCTTCTCCATCTGCACATAATGTACACACAGATGCACAATGACAATAAATAATTTAAAATATTGATTGGGAATAGGAATGGCTGCTCTTTACGCTAGGGGCCTTATTAAGCTAAGTTTCATCTTTTGGTTATTACCAACTATCTTAACACTTCTTGCGCTAGCTGTCCCAACTGATGGCAGTTGTTTACATTTCTGAGAGCCAAGGTTAAGAGCACCATTTAATATTTGGAAATACATGCACAGAGCTGCATTTTTTTTTTTCTTAAGTAAGGGTGAGCTATGTTGGTTAATTGCTGCCTTTCTGAGCAGAACAAGGGACTGATTCAGAAATGGCCTTTATAAAATACTGAGTAAGGGATTTGGCATTTTAAAGATGGGTTGATGTAAGCTATAGAAATGTGGTCACTTAGGCAAGAGTGTACTTGATAGATTGGCTTTTAGAGACTTGTTCACCAGTGTGAGCTTCTGCTTAAGTGGCTGATGTTCCAAAGTGAAGTACTATCCCTGAGTGGTGGAATTGCAGAAGTGTGTTTACTGGGGGAAATCTGTCACAGACTGATTCAATTAATGGAAAACCCATTTGGTAGCTGTTTGCTGTTAACATAATTGCAATGTTCTTAGAAGTCTGGGCAATTTTGTAATTTTCTTCTGGGTTACAGACGTTCTGTCCATACTCTGTTATATTCCTCCTTGCCAGGCCCTGGGTGGCCCCGGGGAGTGCATAGCCAAGTTTGCTCTAGCTCTCAATCTTGCTCATTTTCTTTTGCTGGATTAAAAACTGTATGAAAGAAGCATCAATGTCCTTTTTGTAGGGGAAGGAGGGTAATAATCTGAAATATGACATCAGGCTGATCATTTTGTAGCCAAAGTGCTTGGTAATCCCAAAGAGAATCTGTTTCTCCTTGGTCTATTTGAAGAACTCACCATCATAGGCAATAAGTGGTCTATTTGCATGATAGCTTGGTAATATGGGCTGAGGGAGAAGAGAAGAGATTGGTGCATAGATCAGTGAGGACATACCTAGGATAGGAAGCTAAATTCTAAGCTGGAGCACCTGGAGAAGAGAGGTGTGGAGGAACGTGGTGCTGAGAAATCACAAGGGTTCTTCCATTCAGACTATCTGGATGATGAACACTGATAAATACAGGAGCAGGCAGGCTCATCAATGGCTTTAGGACCCTTGGAGACAGCATCTTTGTTGACTGCACAGGGGAGGTGCAATCTGGAAGATCTAGAATTCCAGTGCTGATGCACCTCCAGCTGGGTAGGGGAGCAAAAAGTAATTAATGCTAAGGAGAAGCTGGAACAGGAGAGGGTGCGGGGGATGTGTGACCATGATGGGTTTGCAAGGCCCTAGAGGGAGTGCAGGGGATGTGTGGCCATGGTGGGTTTGCAAGGCCCTAGAGGGAGGGGGGGGTGGCCATGGTGGATTTGCAAGGCTCTAGAGGGATTGCAAGGGATGTGTGGTCATGATGGGTTTGCAAGGCCCTAGAGGTTCCTGAAGTATGGGCATAATATTTTTGAGAAAACAAGATTTTGTGGCAAATGGGAACCAGGATCAGAATGTATCTATGACTGGTATACATATGGGTGTGTTTGTGTGACTGTTAAAGTGATGGGCTGGAGAGATGGCCTAGCGGTTAAGAGCACCAACTGTTCTTGCAAAGGACCCAGGTTTGATCCCCAGCACCCACATGGTGGCTGAGAACTGTCTGTAACTCCAGTTCCAGGGGAATCCGACACCCTCTTCTGACCTCCGCGGCATTGCTCAACATGGGTGCCCAAACCTACACGCAGACAGTACATTCATACACATAAAAGAAATTAAAAGAAATTAAAGTGATAGAAGTGAGTCCTTGGGACATTCAGGTTACATTTATTTAATTCTGATTAAAAAACAATGTTGATACCATTCCAACTGCAATTGTTCTTTAGGATATATAAGCTCCATTTCTCAGGATAGTGAATTTATTCATGCATCCATATGATTATTTATTCATTCAGGGATTTAGACAAGTAACCCTTATTAGAAGCTCATAATGATGACAAGTGTTTTGATGCTGTGATTTGGTAGTTAATAATCACAGTAACAGTTAGAATATTTAGATGCTCATAAAGATGCAGTATCTATAGACAAGAAAACCAGAAGCCAGGAACATAGGGAAGAGCTTAGCTGGCTCTCAGTAGGTGATGGTGAGAGGGAAAGTGCAAGGCAGGTAGGAACACCTGGGTGAGACTTGCCAATGAACAAGAGGAAGGTTGAAGCTGAGCACTTCAGCTAGATCCCAGTGGCAAAAGATGATATTAATGTTAGGACACGTGAAATGAAACCAGTTGATTATAGGAAGCAACTGAAGAAGTCCGAGCAAAAGAGCAGCAGGATTAGATTCAAAGTAAGTAACTTCGAAGTCATTGCAACATAATAAGTATAAGTAATAGTATATGATCTTTACAGAGTTATCTAATTTTTTCAAACGTTCTCCCTATTTTTCTTATATCATTTTATAATACTTTATTTCACTTCCCTGGAAGCTTGTATAAAAATTTAGAGATAAGAATAAGAAAATCTTTGGAATTGATTTTAGGAGAATATGTTGAGATACCTTCATATCGCTTTCCACGCAAGAAGCAGCACTCCTGTTTTAGCTAAGAATACATCTGGAATCATCAACTTGAAAGTCATATTGGAAAAGCCATCTGCATAGAAGAATGCCTGTTCCTCCTGCTGACAGTGCAAGTAATCTCCAGGAGAATATCAAGTAAACTCCCAGCCCTCACTTCTGCCTCTGGCCTTTCTCCCTCCTTCTTTTAGCTCCTTTCTTCATTAATGATGTAATCCCCTAAGGAATCCTGAATAAAGAAAGACATCTGGTTCTGTTTTCCCTTTGAGGAAGAACAGGATCTCCACACATCATTGAATACATTACTATCAGGAGCTTAGCACTTTCCACAAGGCACAAGTCCAAAGACTAAGAAATGATGTCCCCAGACAAGAGGATGAAAAGACGATTTTATGCACTGAGAGGTCTGCTGCTGGTGTTCAGTGTAAGCAGACACATGTCTCCATCTTTGTATTTCCTTCCCTCTCCCTTCCTCTCTTCTTTCTTTCCTTCTTTGCTTTTGCAGTTATTAAAGACACAGAGCTTTTCTACTTCCACTTTGTCATTTAAAGTGTAAATATATTTTACATAATAAATTAGAAAATGGTATTGGAATGTAGTTTTGTTTTCTACAATAACTTTTAAGTATAATGTGTCTTGGATAGTTCTGTAGTTCAAAAGAGAGGTATTAATCTAAGTTTAGAAACTATGCATAGAGGGGCTGAAGAGATGGCTCAGTGGTTAAGAGTGCTGGCTGCTTTTACAGAGGACCCAGTTCAGTTCCGGGCACCCACATGCAGCTAACATCTATAACTCCAGTTTCTGAGGATCCATCCCCCTCTTCTGGCCCCCATAGGCATTGCATGACATGGGTGCACTTACATATATGAAAGCAAAAAGCTCATGCACAGAAAATAAAAATTGAAAAGAGATTTATTAAAAATTATCCAGAGAGAGACAGCAGGGAATAATGCACAAGGGAAAAAAGATGGTGTATGTCTCTCAAGCAGTATCATTATTTCGATTTTTTTGGTAATTCAGAAAATTGTATATTAATATTATGTCATGTGACGTAGGATGCAATCAGTAATAGAATACTGAGAAGTCATTATAATATCACAAATCAGATATTTTTCTCTTTTTAAAATAGGCACAGCTTCAGCTAGGGTAAAGTGGTATAAAATGATTGTTTTCTTTTGCAAATTATTTAGCTTCATTAATGTGTCATGTAAAATTATTCTTCATATTAATATTAGACTCACACTTAAGCATTTTTAATATTAGGTAAGAAATATATCTCACTTGCATGCAAAATTTATATAAAATCTTAATAATTTTGAATTTGCCAATAATGTCTTAAAATGTGTAGCTTGAAGCTGATCTTTGAAAACAGACAAATTGAATTTGATGAAGTGACCACCATGGTATAAGCAAAACCTTACATACATTATGATTTTTGTTTTCTCCGTTATATAGATGAAGATGAACAGGCTGACAAATAATGAGATTTGGCCCTGTTTATCCAAAAGCAAGTCTTGGAGATTTGTATAAAATTCAAATATGCCTGGTATCAAACTCATACTTTGCAGAATAGTATGTATAAAAGTTGTGAACCTACTGGATAGATTAAGTGTTCTGTACTAAAGTGAGATGACCTTTAATATTAGAGTCCTTTGATCTTGTTTCTAAAGGACAGCCATGTCTTAAGTGCCACTTCTTCAAATTAGGATTGTCTCATTTGCTTTTCTAAGACTATAGGTTGTTAGATGCCTAGGGATTGCAGATGGAGATTTCGAGGATATGGGCTGTGGGCATGTCTGATCTGAGCTTAGGTGTGTGTGTGTGTGTGTGTGTGTGTGTGTGTGTGTGAGCTAACATTCCAGCCAGCAGGTTCCAGAGGCACAAGTGAGGGTCACAGGACCTCTCTGTTTACACCCAAGAGTTGGGATGACCTGATGACACAAAGGTCTGGCTTGTGCTGGGAGGTGATGTCACACTGCCTATATAATGACATGTTGCATTCAAATAACATGGCATTTGTACTTAGAATTGCATGTGTCCTCCAGCTGGGCTTCTGTGCACATGCTTTCTCCATGGAAGTGACCCTTACAACAATGGGCAGGCTCTGGAGAAGGACAAACTAGCAGTGTCACACTACAGCGGGTGGGCCTCTGTGACGAAATAGCCATCTTCTTCCTGAAAGCTCTCAGAGGAAGAAATTGCTGTCCGATCAAACATTTTCTAACTCAATATTTTAGGTGGGCACTAAATGGTTTTGATGCATAGTTTCCTTAAGCAAAATTATTAATCCATTCAGTGCACCCTGTATTATTGTGTTTTTTACTAGAGGTCAAAAGTAAAATTACTTCTTGAATTCCAGTATTATTTAAAACCTCAGAAATATGATAATATTATTTTTATTCTCTTAAAGTGGTCATGTTATGATTTTGTGTGTATTTGTCTGTGTGTGTGTGTGTGTGTGTGTGTGTGTCTGTGTGTGTATGGGTACATGTGCAGGTATGTGTGTCTATATGTAGAGACTAGTGGTTGATGTCAAGTGTATTCCTCAATTACTGCCCTCATTTTTTCAGAGGCAGTGTCCACTGTGCCTTGGCTGCATTTTAAGTGGATGCTGCGGAACAAACACGTCCATGTACTTGCATAGCACTTTACAGACTGAGCCATACTCACACAGCTTGAAAACAGGTTTATTTCAAATTCCTCCCTTATAATATGCTCAGTCTGCATTGCTACAATGAAATAAAGGTCTGGGTAATATACGAACAATAGGAATGTACTGCACATGGAGGCTGAGGACCTATGACAAAGGCACAAGCAGATTCAGTGTCTGGTAGGGCTTGCTCACTGTGGCAAAGATGGAGGCTTCTTAGTATGTTTGCCTATGGTGGAAAGAGGAAAGGAAATTCCCTTTTAACCTCTTCTATTTGGTTTTGTGAGTACAAAGCCACAGTGATGTAGGCACTTCACAAAAGGCTCTACTTCCTAATATGATTGTGCTGGGGGTTAGGGTCCAGCATACAAATGTTGAGGAGACGCCAACATTCAGACCGTGGCAGTAGGTTCTATGGTAGTTCTCTTTCCACATCACGCTGTAGGCTTTGCTTTCTTACCAGTGGCACCACAAACATTTTGGATTGTATTTTTTTGTTGTTGTTTGTTTGTTTTCTGGCTGTGGGAAGCTTTCCTGTGTGTTATAGGATTTGAACAGCATCACTGCTAGAGAGTAGGAGCAGACCCGCACTGTCATGATAATCAAAATATTTTCAGATATCATTGCGCAATTCCTGGGACCCACAATTGTCCCTAGTTGAGAATCACTGCTTTAGCTGCCTGGAGCTATTATTGTTACTGACTATGGTTATCTGAATGTGCACTTTGCCAACACACATGAAGTGTGCACTTCAATGATTAATTTAATTGCATTTAACTTATACCTTGAAAGATCTGTTAAAATACATGTGAGGAATCGGGAAGAGAAAATGATACAAGGACAAGATGAGAAGCCATTTCTAGACTGCTTTTTGTAAATAGTCTATGACAATCGACCTTGCGGAAGTGCACTGGATGCCTACGGCTAAAGGTGATTGGCAAGTTTGAGTTTGTCTTGGGATATCCCCTGGCAAGTCTCTATTTTTAAATGGCTGCTTCCTTCTCTTGGGGCCCTGGAGCTGTCTCAGAGATGATCTCCCAACTCCCAGATCCTTGGCAACTCATGTCTGAGAGCCCTAAGGCCCTTTAGAAATTAGGAATAAATAAGAGTCAGGAAGCTTCCAGCAGCCATCAAGGCTGAGCACCCACAGAAGCAAGTCAAACAGCAGTGTCTCACTAGAGATGCCAGGTCCACACAGAGTTTCAGCATCCCTTAAAACAATGTGAAATAAATGACCTTAATGCATGTTTAGCATAAACTGTGTTTTTGTGGGAAACATAAAAGAATAATAAGAAAAAAAATCCATAGGTTAGAAGGATGATTTCAGGAAAAGGTTTAGAATTGGCTTTGAATAAGTCCCTGTGCCGAGAAAACTGGGTGTCCACACAGCCAGGCTTAGTCACCTGATTGGTGACTTGGTCAGCTATTTTCCTTCTGAGACACATTCTTAATTTGGAAAATGGGACTATAGCTTTTATTTCTTAGAGTTATGATGAGAATAATATGTCATTATAACCAAGTATCAACAAATGTGAAGGCTAAGAACAAAAATATATTCTCTCAAGTTCTGGAGTCCAGAGTCCAGAACTCTCAGGAGGCTAGAAGCCTACAGTGACTGTCAGGAATCCTCGTTGCTTCATTCCAGCCAGACTCTTCACCTGCTTTCATGGCTTCTTCAGGGTCGTTAAGGACACCTGTATTGGATATAGGGCCCTCCCTAATCCAGGATGATGTTATTAAGATCCTTGATTACATCATTACCTTTCCCCAAATGCATTCATACTTGCAGTTTTCTGGGTAGATGTGTCTTTGGGAGTGAGCCCTCAATCAGCTTGCTGCAGGTGCTTCAGGGAGCATGTGAGATTAGCCCAATAATCAATACCTATTATTTTTGTCATGATTTTATTTTGTAATTTCATAAGTGCTAAAAACTCCTTTGTTATACTTGTTTGGATGTATTACAAGAATCAAATTTCATGCAGTTCTACTCCCATAGGGACACCAATGTGGTTACGTTGAAGTACCCTGAAATTGATGAAAATGAAAATTCTTTATTAGTATTTTTCAACTGTAACAACGTTCCACTTTTGTCCTTTTTTCAGTCATCTATATAGGTTCATATTTCTGAGTAGGAGTAAGCCTTAGAACATATAATCATTATTTTTACTTGCTATAGTATTTTCACACCAAGTGGTTATTCGAACTAGTATGGTGCTAATAGTACTTGGAAATGATATATAGCAAAAAAGTTTGATAATCTGGAAAATTTATTCTGTAATGGAAAGAAGTTAATTCATTTCAGGTTGTTGCACATATTAACTCACTTGCTCTTCTGTTAAGTGAGGAGATACCTGTGAGACTCACAAAATGTGAGGTCACTTGCTCAAGGTCACAACAGCAGTATGATTGACTTAGCAGAATTAAAGGATGTTCATACATATGGAGCTATTACTTTAGTACATGGAATATATAAAACTCATTATGCCATCCTTCTTTCTTTGCCAAAAGTTTTAATTATGTGCCTCTGGATGTAACAGCATTTGAAGTTATGATTAAAATGAATCTCTGCTTTGCTCAGCAGCAGGACTCTGAGGATCTCAAATAAGCTCCGAAGAAGTGTCCCCCCTCCCTTTTCATAGCTTTAATAACAGTCTTCCCCCCCCTTGTTGTCCCTTTGTAGTGATATATGGGCTCAGCATTTCCTACAGATAACACATCACAAGATCAAAATGTGCTCAAGTGAAATAAATGGCGGCGGAGACTCATCTGTTGTCTGCAGGCAGTGTGTTGGCAGCAGTTCCATTTGCTTTACTGTGGTCTTGACAGGCATCCTGCTTCCTGACAGTGATGCTAACATGCTTCAACAGAAGCTGCA
Organism: Rhizomys pruinosus; assembly: GCA_009823505.1. Lineage (NCBI taxonomy): Eukaryota > Metazoa > Chordata > Mammalia > Rodentia > Spalacidae > Rhizomys > Rhizomys pruinosus. The sequence goes on from VZQC01003281.1 coordinate 2,099,137, forward strand.
AAAGCAGCTTGCGCTGATTAAATCTCAGTCTTTCTGTCAGGAAACTGCCTGTGATGTCTTTTCTCACAACTCCTTATGTCTTATTACAAGCCTCCTTTCTTCCCTGTATCTTAGTCTATAGGATTGCACAGAAAAAGTGCTCACCCAGCATGCCTTGTTTGCAGTCCCTTACCTTTAGATTTTTGGTAACAGGGTGGTTTATTTGTTCATTAACAAAGAAGCTGAAAACAGAAGAAAATGTTTCTGAAATATTAAGGTTTACATATGCATTCCTAAGAAATAGAAATGCTTAATAAATTATATAGTTGTTCTGCTTCTACTGATTTTTAAAAAATATTTTATTTATTATTTTTATTTTATGTGCATGAGTGTAGTGCTGTCAGGTGGGTAGGTGCACTGCTGTTGTACAAAGTATGTGGAGGACAGAAGAAGGTGTTGTATCCCCTGGGGCTGGAGTTGGGTGGCTGTTAACCACCATGTGGATGCTGAGAATTGAACCCTGGTCCTCTGCAAGAGCACCCAATGCTTTTAACCACTGAGCCTTCTCTTCAGCCCTTCCACTGATTTTTTAAAATAAGTATTTTATTTCAGTAAGTTTCTTACTGTCTGTTATGCAATGAATTTATGAAGTCTATATAAACATATAAAATATGAATTTGACAAACTGATTTCGGTAGGTTCTTTAGCAAAAGCATAGATTTATTAATATGCACAAATAATAAGTATTCAGTTTTATGATTCTAAACAGGCTTTATTTAGATGGACATGATTTGTGAAAAAAGTCATGATGGTTATGAATAATATCTAGCTCTGGGGAAGCTATTCCAAGCTTGAAGTATGATCTATATGACTCAGTAATGGATGTATTTAATTAAAGCAAAAAAGAAGAAAAGGAAAACCTAACCTAAATACTCAGCAATGGATACAGGCAGCTGCCACCTTTCCCTCCATTTTATTCACTTCTTCTTTGTTTTTATTGGCAAATAGATGTAATTTTTTATCTTGAGTCCATTTAAAATTTAATAAAGTTAGATGTCAAGATGTCCTAGACCTAGCTAGAGAGATGGCTCAGGGATTAAGTGCACTAGCAACTCTTGCAGAGGACCCAGGTTCGATTTCCAGCATCCACATGGTAGCTAACAACTGTTCACAATTACAGTCCCAGGGGAATTCATCACCTTCTTCTGAACTCTGTGGGCATTGCATGACACAGGTGCCCTTACATACTCGCAGGCAATATACTCATATACATAAAATAAAAAATAAAATATTTAAAAAGGTAACCCAAAGAAAAGAAGCTAGTATACTATTCTCACTTGCTTTCCCTGAAGGCAGATGAAGGATTAGGGTGCATGTGTTTCCTTGAGGCTATGACATTGCCCAGGGAAACCCTCTAAGGGACTGGACAAGGCAGGAAGGAGAGAGCTGAATCAGGACTCAGAACATGGTTTGGCTCAGATAAAGGCAAGCCTTGGCCTGGCCAAAGGAGACAGCGCAGGAGCATAAATTATAGCAGAGCTTCTACCTGTCTACTGGCCATTCCCTGATCCTCTGATAGGTGTCTAGCAAGTAGGATATTCATTGCTGGGTGTATGCATGTCACTGTGGGTGTATATGTGTTCCTTCAGCTGGTGATAATTCCATAGAGGAATTTGGGACTTTGGGGCCTTAGAAGCAAGCACTAATAGCACTTGGATATGGGCATGCTAGCCCAGAAAAGGGTGTTATACTGAGTACCTCATTATCTTCTCAGATAACTTCTTAGGGCCTATTACCTTAAACTAATGTGTGTTTGTGTTTATAGATATATGTAATTGGTCTAGAAAGGATGCTCTATCTTCCCAATATATTGGCTAATACTCTGATGTTTAAAACTTCATTCTATTTGCAAGTTAACTCAAAATTTTAAAAAAATTAATGAAGAAATAAAGTTTTTTTAATTAATTTATTTATTTTTATTTTATGTATATGAGTGTTTTGCCTGAATGCATGTAAGTGCACCCGTGTCACATAATGCCTGTGGGGCCCAGAATAGGACACTAGATCACCTGAAACTGGAGTTAAGGACAGTTGTTAGCTGCCATGTGGGTTCTGGGAAACAAACCTGGGTCCTCTACAAGAGTAGCCAGTGTTCTTTAACTACTGAGTCATCTTTCCAGGCCCTAAGAATTTATCCTGTACAGAAGCTGTAATTTTAAATGTACATTTTTATTGAATTTTTATGCATTTCATATAAAACATCTTAATAACCTTTAGCCCTTCCCCCCATCTGCACTCCTTGTAGTCTCCCCACCAGACTTCATGCATTCTGTCATATAAGACATATCGATTCAAGCTAGTGTACACACATCCCTCAGCACAAGTGCATCCACTGGGGTCTGGTCAACCTATTTAGAATCTTTTATAGCCTGAAGTATAAGAGAAAAATGATGTGATAATAGACTACTTATGTGACGTATGGACAGGTAGCACATACAGATGGACACCTCAGAGAAGACACCAGACAGGATGGAGGGGAGGGGCAGGGGAGTCCATCATGTTACTCTGACTACAGTACAAAACTTGTGAATTATTTATTTATGGAATTGTCCATTTAATATTTTCAGACAATTGCTGCTTCAGATAATTGAAGACATAGAAAGCAGTACCATGACAAGGGGACCACTGTGCCCAGTGCTCTTAACTGCTGAGCTGTTTCTCCAGTCCTTCATCACCATTTAAAATGTTAACAGCTGGAGACAGGTATCATGGCAGACAAACATAACATTTTACTTTTGTATTAATTAATAGATTACTGCTCAAATAAATTTAGATCAAGGAAATGGGTTCGAAATCATATAACGAATATCAGTTGAATGGAAGCTAGAGGCATGAAAGCCAAAGCAATGGCAACTTTGAGGACAGAGAGGTGGGAGCAGTGGCTTCGTTCCCTGCGCTCAGGCTGTCCTGGGTGTAGCTCTTTCAAAGTATCTGCACAGTTATGATAACATCATAGATCAATTTGTAGCTTATTAATTATATTTTATTCAGTCCTCCAGAATCATTATTGCATGCAATTAATCAAGGTTAGCTTTCCACACTTCTCATTATTAATTAATTGTAGTAAAATGTTTAGCAAATACATGTTGGAAAAAAATAGTAAAGCTAAAGATCATGATTATGGACTTAATCCCTATAGAGCAGAAGTTGAAGGCTAGGGCAGGGGATTGATATGACAGCATCCCTCCCAGAGTATTTCTAATACTTTAGTTTAATTTAGATCAAAATTCAATTTGGTTTGGTCAGTGTGGGCTGTATGTACAGTCGTCTCTCAGTATCCATGAGGGACTGGTCCAGCAAATTTGTGCATACCAAAATCCACAACACATAGCTTTCTGTATAATTTGAATAATTATTATTTATAATACCTCACACAAAAACAGTTGTTATATGTGTTTTTTAAAGGAATGACAGACTTTTGTCTGTACAAGTTTAGTATAGAGTACATATCTTTTTCCTTTTTTTTTTTTTGAGACAGAGTCTCCCTATAGCCCCAGCTGTCCTGTAACTTGCTATGTAGACCAGACTGGCCTTGAACTCACAAAGATCCACCTGCCTCTGCCTCCAGAGTGAGTGCTGGGATTAAAGGTGTGCGCCACCACGCCCAGCCAGAATCCATATTTTTAAAATATTTTTATTCCATGGTTGATCATGTCTGTGGATGCAAAAACTCCAGAAACAGAGGCTGGCTCACTATTCCTGTCTTGGAAAGCTTCTCTTCCTATAATAAATGTTNTTGAGGAAATAGTAGCAAAGACTTTAAAACATTACATAAATTTAGTGAGTAAAGCAGCAATGTCTTGATGGTCATTCTTAAAGGCCCTAGGATTTGGGGAGTGGTAAATGGGTAGTGGCTTCAACTTAATTCATCATCTGTATGAGCCCCAAATATGAAACCCAGACTTTGAAGGATTTATTCCAATTCTGAAAGTTATCTTGTATGTGCTGTGGTTTATATCTTAATGTCCCCAAAGCCTTCATCACTTGGCAGATGGTAGAATCCTTAGGAGTATAGGAACTGGTCCTTGTGGGTGTACCTTGGAAGGTTTATTGAGACCCTGGCTCTCATTCTTCATTTCTCAGCTTCCATAAGACAAACAAATCTGCCCCCATTACATACTCTCTACCCTGAAGTTCTGCCTCCCCACAGGATTGCCCCCAACCTCCAAATGGATCTGAGTTTACCACGAGCCAAAAATCTCTGAAATCATATGCTGCAAAATTAAAAGTCTTTAAGGCTTGAGAATTGCTAGGAGAGCAGTCTTCAGCCGGTTGATCCCCGAAGGCGGCTACTCGGAATGGTCAGGCTCATTCGGAATCGACTCCACCTGACACGTGCGAACTCAATGCAAATCTCAACACATAATATTAAAAAATAAATAAATAAAAAAAAGTCATTACCTTGATGTGCATAGAAACTAGGCTGGGATATGGCTCAGTGGTTTAAGAGCACTGGTTCCTTGGAACTTGTTATGTAGGACCATGGCCAGGCTAAACCTAGAACTCACAGAGATTCTCCTGTCTCTGCCTCCCATGCTAGGATTAAAGGAGTGTGCCATCATGCACATTGAGCAAAATACAAATGCTTTATGGAAGAACAATATTCAGCAAAACAATAGAATAAAATTTTCTCCATAAAAGAAAAGAATATTCAATACACACAAGGCTCCAACATGAACCTAACCTTGTGTTAATTTAAACATTAATATTATTATATCACATAAACCATCCAGTAAGAGGGAACTTTAAAAAGATTGTAAATTGAGGATGGTGCTGCACACAAATAATTGGAGATACAAAGGAAGGTTTTGATTTTGTTAGAGTTGTTGTATTTGTGCTTTACAAGAATATAATGCATAGTTGCATAATTACAAATGTGAAAGTTCTCATACAATGGATTTGATAGGAAAAAAATAAAAGTTCAAAAAACTAATATAATTTGAATCCTGAATATATTCAATCACACCATGGAATAATAAGAAATATACATAGCACACATCTTACACATTTAGATCCAAAACAATTCTTAATGCTAGTTACACCATTTTAACTAAAAATTTTCTACATTTTTGAGTATTAGAAAAATTCTGAAAATATATAATCATTTCAAGATTCTGTAAAATTCAACTTTATCACTGAGGTTGGTATCACACAGATACCATCAATGACTAATTTTATTACAAACAATAGTCTTCATTTCTATAAATGCTACTGAGGCAATAAAAAGATAAATTAAAATTAATAGTTCAAATTTTGGTAGAGTACATAGTTAGCATAAAGTTTTTTAACATATATAATTATATATATATATAATATAAAAATATAAACCATGTTGCATTAAATTATAATTTAAAAATAATGATTTAGAATTGTAACCAACTAAATATATAATAATAACACTAAATTGTATACTCATTTTAAAGATTTTATCTGTTATCAATAGAAAAAATATCTCATTTTTGATCACAAACTATGGTCTCTCCACTCAGCTCTGAGAACTAGAATTTAGACTTTAGTTCTTACACCTTGATCCCATACTAGGTTAATCAGGTGTAATAATATGAGACTAAATTTTTTGGCAAGGCAAATGACATCTGGAAAAGATGGGAATTATTTTTATTTTATTTTATTTATTTTTTACACTAATTTTTTAAATTTATTCTTGTATGTAGATTTGTGCACCCATATTGTGCAATGCTGCAGAGGTCAGAAGAAGGTGTTGGATTCTCCTGGAACTGGAGTTAAAGACAGTTCTCAGCCACCATGTGGGTGCTGGGAATGGAACCTGGGTCCTCTCTAAGAGCAGTTGGCACTTTTAACCACTAGGACATCTCTCCAGCCCTGGGAATTATTTTTAATCTTTCTCATTTTAAAAATAAATTGTTAAAGGTGGAGCTGGTTATTTTTTTGCAATGAAGTTTATGTCATATGAAGACTTGTCCCCATCTAAAAACTTATCCCAATTTGTTGACAATTTGGCGAAAGTTTTGACAGCTTGTTGGCATATGATATATTCCTGTACCTATCTGAATGAACTTGAAAATATGTGTATTTAAAAGAATTACTTATAAATACATCACTGTTTAACATGGATTCAAAAGTTGGTGAGTATTTAAGGATTCTAAGTTTCCTTGGAGTCACAAGAAGGAACAAGGGGGACCTTCGAACCACCTTAGTGATATTTTTTAACCCAGTGAGTTTTTTATTTTATTAAATTTCTTTTTTAATAATGAGCATGGAAAATCCTTAGAATATTCACCATTTAAAATTTTTTATTTATTTATTTATTTATTTATTTATTTATTTATTTATTTATTTTATGTGTATGAATGTATTGTCTGCATGCAGGTCTGCGCACCCGTGTCGTGCGATGCCGCGGAGGTCAGAAGACGGTCTCGGATTCCCCTGGAACTGGAGTTCTCCTGGAACCGGAGTCACAGATGGTTCTCAGCCGCCATGTGGGTGCTGGGGATCGAACCCGGGTCCTCTGCAAGAGCGGTCGTCGCTCTTAACCGCTAGGCCATCCCTCCAGCCCCGGTAAGTGACTTTTTAAAAGCTTTATTGCAGCATATGATTTCAGAGATTTTTGGCTCGTGGTAACTCAGATCCATTTGGAGGTTGGGGGCAATCCTGTGGGGAGGCAGAACTTCAGGGTAGAGAGTATGTAATGGGGGCAGATTTGTTTGTCTTATGGAAGCTGAGAAATGAAGAATGAGAGCCAGGGTCTCAATAAACCTTCCAAGGTACACCCACAAGGACCAGTTCCTATACTCCTAAGGATTCTACCATCTGCCAAGTGATGAAGGCTTTGGGGACATTAAGATATAAACCACAGCACATACAAGATAACTTTCAGAATTGGAATAAATCCTTCAAAGTCTGGGTTTCATATTTGGGGCTCATACAGATGATGAATTAAGTTGAAGCCACTACCCATTTACCACTCCCCAAATCCTAGGGCCTTTAAGAATGACCATCAAGACATTGCTGCTTTACTCACTAAATTTATGTAATGTTTTAAAGTCTTTGCTACTATTTCCTCAACAGCTGCAGAATCTTCAGGGAGTTTGATTCCATCTCAGAAACAGTCTTTGCATTTATTCACTGTACTGTTTTCATGAGATTCCAAGTCAGTCACACCTTAAGGCTGTAATGCTAATTTTACTTTTCTACTTCTACCATATCTCTGATTACTTTCTTTCCCAAAGTCTTAACCACCTGCCATGTCATAAAAAGTCAACCTTGCTGGGCATGGTGGTGCATGCCTTTAATCCCAGCACTTGGGAGGCAGAGGTAGGTGGATCTCTGTGAGTTCAAGGCCAGCCTGGTCTATGTAGTGAGCTCCAGGCCAGCTGGGACTAAAGGGAGACCCTGCCTCAAAAGGACCAAAAGTAGATAGATAGATAGATAGATAGATAGATAGATAGATAGATAGATAGTCAACCTCTTCCAAATTCCTAATTATGCTAAAATTTTGACTTCTTCCTATTTATCTTTCATCTTCCCTCCTCTCTTCTTTGCTCACTTCCCTTCCCTTTTCCTTTCCTCTTCTTCCCCCTTCCCTCTTCCTCCCTCCTCTTCCTCTTCCTCCTTTTGAGGCAAGTTCTTACTGTGTATCCTTAGCTGGCCTCAAAATTGCCATCTTTCTGCCTCTGCCTCCTAAGTGGTAAGATTAGAGGTGTATAACACCACAACTGGCTGTATGAATATTTTTAATAGCACATAGAATGGAGAATTCTTTCCAGAAAGTTTTAATTCACTTTTCCCAGAACTATCAATATCACTGTCAATGATGGCTATAGTTTTATGAACTGTATGTTGCTTAATAAGTCTGGAAAGTAAAACCACTATATTGGCTTCAGAGTGGACAGGATGTTAGCCAGGATATGCACAACATTAATTTCACTGCACATCTCCATCAGGGCTCTTGGGCTACCAGGCACATCATCAATGGACAGTGGTATTTTTAAAGGAAGGAACTTTTTTCTTCCTGACCAGTTTATCTCAAGTGCTGTTGATATAACAGGTTGTAAGAAGATAGGAATATCTAGGCTTTGTATCTATTTATAGTACACATGCAGAGAACACTAAGCACTATTAATGATCCTACATTTTCTGTGATTTTAAATAAGCACTGGCTTCAACTTAAAGTCACCATCTGCATTAGCCCTAAAAATGAGAACCAGCATATCTTTGAAGTTATGAATCCAGACATAGAGTTCTCTGCTATGAAAGTCCTAGATATCTTCTGAGATAGGGCTGTTCTATCTACACAGAGAATACATTGCTTGGAGTAGCCATCCTCATCAATTATCATAGATCTTCCAGATGACTTCCTGAAGCTTCTATTACGCCACCTATTACCTCACCTTACACTGTAGTCCATGAAGATGGGTTCTCTCCTAAGTGTCCTGGTCTATTATCATCTGCTAAACTTAAGCTCTTCTGCAGTTTCCTCCTATTTCCAAGCCTTCAGAGACTGAAAGATTAGGATTGTTATGGATTAGATTTTGGCTTAAGGACATATTTTGATTCATTTGGTCTATCCTATTACTGAAACTTTCTCTTTATCAGCAATATTTTTATTGCTTTTATTATTTATGGTTTTGCTTTTTATTATTTATGCATTCATTGAAATAACACTTTTAATTTTCAACAAGAAATTTTCCTTTGCATTAACAGCTTGTTTAATTGGCTCAGTGTGTCAAGCTTTCAACATGTAAGCATAGCTTGCTTACTAAATTTAACCATTTCTGGCTTTTGATTGAAAGTGCCGCTATTCTTTTTCTTTTTATTTTTTTTTATTTTTTTATTTTTATTTTTTTTTGAGACAGGGTCTCTCTATAGCCCCAGCTGACCTGGAACTGACTAAGTAGACCAGGCTGGTCTCCATCTCACAGAAATCCACCTGTTTCTGCCTCTCAAGTGTTGCCTTTCCAGCCACGCCTGGATTTGTGATGTTCATCTTCCTCCCAATTTGACACTCAGGGCCATTATAAAGACATTAATTGGCATATTTTCAATACTCAGGAAATGAGAAACTCAAAGGGAGAGAAATACAAGGAATATGCCAGGCAGCAGAACAGTAAGAACACACATGCTATTTATTGATTAAATTTACTATTTTATATACCTGTGGTCCATTTGCATACCTAGAACAATTATAGTAGTAGGAGTAAGGATCAGAGACCATGGATCACAATAATAGTATGATAGCAACAGAAAACCTTGAAGTGATGTGAGAATTAACACAGAGCACATGTCAGCACATGGTCGTTAAAACATGGCATTCAGTAAGCTTACTTGATGGAGAGTTGCTACAAACTTTCAATTTGTAAATATTGATGATGATGATGATGATGATGATGATGATGATGGTGCTGATGGTAATGATGATGATAATGATGATGATAATAGTGATGGTGATGATGGTGATGATGATGATAAGGATGGTGATGATGGTAATGATGATGATAATGATGATGGTGATGATGATGATGATGGTGATGATGATGATGATGGTGATGGTGGTGGTGATTATGATGGTGATGATGGTGATGGTGATGATGGTGATAATGATGGTGATGATAGTAATGATGATAATAATGATGATGATAATGATGATGATGATAGTAATGATGATGATGGTGATGATGATGATGGTGGTGGTGGTGGTGATGATGGTGATGATGATAATGATGATAATGGTGATGGTGATGATGGTGATGATGGTGATGGTGATGATGGTGATGATAATGCTGATAATCATGATAATGATGATGATGGTGATGATGATGATGGTGATGATGGTAATGATGATAATGATGATGGTGATGATGGTAATGATGATGATAATGATGATGGTGATGATGGTAATGATGATGATAATGATGATGATGATAATGATGATGATGATGGTGATGATGATGATGATGATGGTGATGATGGTGATGATGGTGATGATGGTGATGANGTCCAGTCTCAGTGCTGTCATAGCCAGGCCTGCAGAAGGGAGGGGTCTGGGGAAACCGAGTGCCTGCTGAACCTGACCTTAAATTTCTCAGCCCCATGGACTAGTAAGATGGCTCACTGGGTTCAGTGCTTTCCACATGGCCCAACAACCATCAACTCATAGGCCCTGGAGCACACAGGGTGAAAGGTAAGACCCAACATTCACGGCGCTGACTTCCACACATATGCTGTGACATGTGTACATGTGCGCACACACAAACATACATAGACACACGCAGATAAATAAATATAGAAATAAAAAGTTCTATTCCGACTGAAGAAATGAACTTAATGGGGCCTGGTGAGATGGATCAGCCATTTAAAGACCTGTCCCTGCTCTTGCAGAGGACCGTCATGTGGGTTCAATCCCCAGCACCACATGGCACCTAACACCATCTATTAAACCCCTGTTTCCAGGAGATCAAGTGCTCGTTTTCTCTGACATGAGGGCACTGACACACATGCAGGGCTATACAAACACAATAAAATAAAAAATAGATAAAATAAAATATTTGAAAAAATAATATTTGTGCTGGTTGTGGTGGTGCACGACCTTTAAATCCTAGCACTTGGAGGCAAGGCAGGTGGAATCTTTGTGAGTTCAAGGCCAGCCTGGTCCCTACAGAGTGAGTTCCAGGACAGCTGGGGCTACAGGGAGAGCCCTGTCTTAAAAAGACCAAAGCGAATAAATAAATAGATAAAGAAATAAATAACGCGAGAATAAATAAATAAATAAATAAATAAATATTTTGGTAAAAAGTGACTCCAGAGGCCCCCAGGTGGCAGTCTGATGCTTGGAGATGTAAAGATAGATCTCTCTCAGGCTGCCAGTTGAGGGATCAGGCCTATGAGTCCAGTATTCATCAGGCATTGTGGCTTCCTGCCACAGAGGGGAGGGTGTCTGACCATGATACCTTCACAGCCCTGGCCTTCTGCCACTTGAATTTGTTAGGCTCACTCCCATCATTCTTTTCCTCCAAGACTGCCTCATGGGATATCTCCCATGCAGGGACTGTGACAGGTATTCCCAACTTCCCTCTCTAGTGATTGTTCCTTATTTTCAGCCCCAGAGTAGTTCAGTCTCAAACGACAGGCTCTTACTCAAGGATGCATCTGTCTAAAACCCTCCAAGATGTGGGGAGGGGCAGAGTGGGTTTTACTTAATGCCAACATCACATAAGAGCACCAAATACCCCAGGTTGTTTTCTTCTTAGGAGAACCATGAGCTTGTCTTGTGACTAAGACTGACTTCCAGTCCTTCTTCCCTGGGGCTTACCTTGTGTATTATGTATCTACTCCCCACTCAAAAGTTGAAATCAAGTCAAGAGCACTCCATGCTCTAGCTGTGTGGGAATTCTCTTTCTCTTAGTCTTTCAGCCATACGTTCACCTCTTTTGTGATTTCCTGTGCACTTCTTCCCTTTCTTTTTTTTCAAATACAATCTGTCCCTTTCATGCTGACTCTTCAGTCATAGCACTCCAGCTGATCATCATTATCCTCATCATTACCACCATCATTACCATCATCACCATCATCACCATCAACATCATCACCATCAAAATCATCACCATCAACATCATCACCATCAGCATCATCACCATCATCAGTGATGTCATCACCTTCATCATTTATATCATCACCAAATTCTGTTTCCAAATCACCATCACAATCACTGTGGCCATCTCCATCACAGTCACTATCACCATTGTTATCACAATCACCATCATTACCATCATCACCATCAATGGCCATCAACATCATCACCACCAAATCATCGCCATCAACATCATACCATCAACATCATCCGCCATCATCAGTTTATTTATTTATTTATTATTTATTTATTCATTTGGTCTTTTTAAGACAGGGTCTCCCTGTAGCCCCAGCTGTCCTGGAACTCACTCTGTAGACCAGGCTGGCCTTGAACTCACAAAGATCCACCTGCCTCTGCCTCCCAAGTGCTAGGATTAAAGGTGTGCACCACCACACCCAGCACCAAAATATTTATTTTTAAAATATTTTATTTATTATTTTTATTTTATGTGTTTGTATAGCCTGCATGTGTGTAAGTGACCTCATGTCAGAAACGAGCACTGGATCTCCTGGAACAGGGTTAATAGATGGTTGTTAGGTGCCATGTGGGTGCAGGGAAATGACCAGGTCCTCTGCAAGAGCAGACAGTGCTCTTAATGGCTGAGCCATCTCACCAGCCCCTATTAAGTCATTTACTTCCAGTAGGAATAAGAACTTTTTTCATTTCTATATTTATTTATTCTGCGTGTGTCTATGTATGTTTGTGTGTGCGCACATGTACACATGTCACAGCATATGTGTGGAGGTCAGAGAAGCTGAAGGTGTTGGGTCTTCCCTTTCACCATGTGTGCTCCAGGGCCTGAGTTGAGGTTGTTGGGCATGGTGGAAAGCACTGAACCCACTGAGCCATCTTACTAGTCCATGGGGCTGAGAAATTTAAGGTCAGGTTCAGCAGGCACTCGGTTTCCCCAGACCCCTCCCTTCTGCAGGCCTGGCTATGACAGCACTGAGACTGGACCTCCAGTCCTGATCTGATCTCAGGGACCTGTTTGCTTCCTGCACCCTCCAGTGCTTTAGGGAGCTATCCCTTGGTTTGGACACTAGTCACCGCTGGGAATCTCTGCAGTGAGTGAGTGAGAATCTTTCCAGCCCACAGACTGCAAATCTAAGTAAGAACAGCGGTGGCTCTTGGTATATGGTACAGTTCTTAAAATAAAAAGTACAGAGATCTCCTGAGACCAGCTGAAGTACAGGAAGGTAGGTAGGAACTGGGTGCTTCAGCAAGGCTGACTGTTGATTGACTTAACCTAGTTAATCCGTTAATCCAGTTGTCTTTGGCTTAATTGGCTTTTGTGGCTGTGGGGGCGGAGTTATCCTCCCAGCTGGTATTAAAGGTAGGGTTGTGTGAGTCTTGAGATCTGAGATCTCTTGAGACCAGCTGAAGTGCAGGTACCAGGGTGCCGGCTAAAGAGCACCCCCCAAGCCAACTGGGATTACTAAGGCATCCAAGGAGGCAAGCAAAGTAAGCCTTCAACACAGTGAAGAGGCATTTAGGACTCACATTGGAATACAGGCAAGGAGAAGCCCATATGCCAGGATCGCGAAAAAGAGACAACACGGGAAAGGGGCAGGATAATCCTGCACCAAGCTCTACCAACCCTATGGAAGATTCCTACAGTGGGATCCCTCTGGGGATGCCCCAGGACACAGATACCAGAAAACACAATTGGGAACATATTTAAAGAACTACAAGATTATAAAGAGCAAATCAAAGAACTAAGAAAAGAGAATGAAGAACTCAAGAAGGACCTAGAGAGAAAGAATGACAAACTCCAGAAGGAAGTAGAAACACTGAAAAGATCCCATGCTGAAAAAGATAAGGAAACCAGCCAGCAAAGCAAAGAGCTACAGGAAGAGATTGAGAAGCTCCAAAAAGAAGTAGAAATACTAAAGAAATCAGAAGAGGAAATGAAAAAGGAAACCAAACGCTCATCCAATCAAGAGGAAAGGAATGGGAAAAGCCTCAGAAGCAGAATGGAGGAAGCAGAACAAAGAATATCAGACCTGGAAGATAACACAGAACAACTAAAAACCTCAAGTAAAGATTATGAAAAATTTAAAAATACACAAAAGTGGAACAACCAGGAACTGTGGGA
>VZQC01003281.1:2116899-2127330 GCA_009823505.1 Rhizomys pruinosus
TGAAGTAACACACTCCCAGAAAAACAAACGACAAATGGTATCCCTCATCCGTGGATGCTAGTGCCAATTACCTAGTTGTAACTATTTCTTGTGCATGGCCCCTTGAGCTTTTGTCCAAAGCAGTTGGGAGTGATGCATATAGGAAACAACAACAACAACAACAACAACAACAACAACAACAACAACAGAAAGGACTGCATCAAAGAACTGACTGAAACAGTGAACTTCTGCTCAAAACAATCAACTTCCACATGGATAATATTGAGAAAGAGTGAGAAAGAGATGAAAAGCATGTTTGGCAGAATGCATGAGCTCTGGTGGGGTAGGCAGATGGGGGGGGTCATGGGTCTAGATTTGATTAAAAAAAATATATATATATATATATATACATTAAAGAAAAGAAAGATGATAGTTAAGAAAAAAATAAAAAGTACAAATGGCTAATAAACATATTAAAATGTTTAACATCTTTTACCACCAGGGAAATGCAAATCAGGACTACTTTGTGATTCCTTCTTTCTCCAGCCAGAATATCTGTCACCATGAAAACAGATAACAATAAATGGTTGGGGATGCACAGAAAAGAGGACTCTTACACAGTGCCAGTGGGAACACAAGTTAGTCTAGCCACTGTGGAAGTTTCTCAAAAGACTAAAACCAGAATTCCCATACAACCCAGCCATACTTTTCCTGGGAATGCACTTAGAGGATCTAATTCAGCATACTATGACAATCCCTGCACCTTCATGCATGTTGCAGCACTGTTTACAGTAGACAGGTTAGAGAGCAGCCTACATGCCCATGAACAGATAAATGGATAAATGTCACATGTAAACAGTGAGCATTATTGAATTCATGTCATTTGCAGGAAAGTTGATGAAACTGAATCATCATCCTAAATGAAATTAGCTGGATATCACATTTTCCCTTACATATGTATCCCAGATAACACACACACACACACACACACACACACACACACACACACACACACACAACAGGGAGAGAGAGAGAGAGAGAGAGAGAGAGAGAGAGAGAGAGAGAGAGAGAGAATTGAGACTATCTGGCAAAAGAAGGGGACTAGTACAAGCCGGCAGAAAGAGGTTCTATGGGATGAATACAAGTATATCATAAATAAAAAAAAATACCTTTGTTGGGCTGGGGAGATGGCTAATTACCATTTATCTTGCACAATCTTAACCCCCTAAACAGCCATTCCTTGCCCATTTCTGTCTGATCTTGTGACTAACAGATGAAAACCTTTTAGAATGTACTAACTTAACCCAGCCCTAGGTTCCATGAATCCAAGGTAAGGATGCAGACGCACAGCATCTAAGGCCTATAGCAGAGTTTGCATGGCTTTGTATAACCAGCCCCTCCTACATATCCACCAATGTAAATGTCTTGATTTATGATTTTTTTGTTCTGTTTCTATAAAAATTTCATGAAACTGTTACTATATTGGAACATGGAATTGGGATGACCTGAGTCTGTGTTCTTGGGTCATCTCAGGTCACTCATAATTGGCTTCAGAATAAATGATACCTCATCTCTTTTGAGGTGAGAGGCTTTTTAAAATTTTTTTTTATTTTTTTTTATGTGTATGAATGTACTGTCTGCATGTAGGTCTGTGCACCCGTGTCGTGCAATGCCGCAGAGGTCAGAAGAGGGTCTCGGATTCCCCTGGAACTGGAGTTCTCCTGGAATTGGAGCTACAGACAGTTCCCAGCCACCATGCATGTGCTGGGGATCGAACCCGGGTCCTCTGCAAGAGCGGTCAGCGCTCTTAACCGCTAGGCCATCCCTCCAGCCCCATGAAGTGAGAGTTTTGTATTGCCTCCACATAACTCTAAGGATTGACTGAATTTTGGTGTCTGTGAATTTGAACTGAGGCCAGTTAGTGTAATTGTGTTTTCTCCACATATGCTCAGCTATGCAGACGCCAACAGCCAGTACAGAGCTGCTCAAGAACAGGGGTTTCACCGGGGAACTCTGAGAGGTGGACAAACATGGAGGAGAAGATATTCTGACCACATCCAGAAGCAGTGGCTTCTCCTCTTTGCTTTTGTTATGCACTTTATTTATCCTAGTCCATGTGCTTCTCCATTTCCAGCAAACAAGTATTTACTTAGTGCTAATAAAAATAGCCAATATTTACTTGGCACCAAGATATGGCTCGGCACCTTTCCAAGAACTTGTGCCAGTAACATTACTCTTAAGAGAGGTAATACTGTTCTGTGTGCTTCCAAGATAAGGATACTGTTGCCCTGAGAAATTAAACAGCTCACCCACGATCAGACAGTACATAGCTAAGATACAAATCTAGTATGAAATTTCAGAATATGGGCTTATAATCATGACATTACGATTTTCTGTGAATTAAATGACCTGCCAGTAACTGTATATTCTATAAAACACATTAAGCTTCATTAACAATTGGTTAGGAAAACATACAGCTATGAAACAAAAAGAACAGCGGATTAATATGATTATCTTAGCATGCAAAGTTTGCTGCTTGGAGATTCATATATGGAGTGAGGACTTATCAGTGTTGATTATTTTCAAGTACAGGCAGGATTTGGAGAAAAGGCCCCTAAGGGATGATGGAAGCTGAGAGTGGATACCCAGCTTGCTCTTGCATTGAAGAAGTGTGGTATGGGGGTGGGGGCAGATTTAATTTGACAGAAGCCCTGGTGAGCAAATTCAGAAGGAGCAAACAATAGAGAAGAAGTTTGGAGGATCAGGTTTTGTAAGGGATGCATTAAGATGCACAGCACAAAGCTTAGTAAGCTTGACTCAGCACAGGAAACAAATACCTCCTGGCAAGTCTTACAGAGAGCAAAATGAGCAACTCATGGGAAAGGAGGGACTGTTGCCACGTTACATTCATCTTTCCCAGCAACCCGCTCAGCCAATACCTTGTGGATGTCTAGTAAGTCTTAAATAGAAAAATGAATATTAGTGGGATTTGATGATTAACCCAATAAGAGAATAGTGAAAATAATTTCTCTGTTTTAAAATTGTTCATCAGCCAAAACATTATCAATGTTAGTGACAATGTAAGAAGATTGAATAGGGAAAACAATTTAGAAAGAACAGAAGCTTCAAGCCCCCCCGGGGAAGAATAAACGCTACCCTTACAGCAGCTCGCGCACACGTGCCAGATTTGCTCATTAATGACTAAGAGAAGCCGTAGCCAGCATCTAAACCTGACCCAAAAACCCTGTGATTTATGATTATAGATACACTGCACAGCACCAGAAGAATAATGGAAAGAGGTGTGCCTGTTTTTTTTCTCCTCTCATTCTTAGGCGACAAACCTAAGAAACAGCATAATAAGGGCAGCAGCTAGCTTAGGAAGACCTCCCTGCTCTTGAAAAAGGGCTGCTCAGCCAGATGTGAACCTGGTGTGTAGTTATATGTTTACAAGATTTTTATAACAATGGCCGGATGGTAAACACTGGGAAGTAAATGCAATCAAAAGCATCCAGGAGTAGCAAGTAGCGTGCGCAGTGCTTAGAAGCACCTGCCACTCCGTGAGTTATGCATAATCCTTTTGGGGAAATTTTTGTGGACCAATGAAGGAAGGGAAGTTCATTTGAAAGCTAACAATGTCGAGTGAACATTGACTCTTTAGAAAACTGTTGTGAACTTTGACTACCCATGCCCCTGCTCCATTTCCTCAAGTTCTGGTGAGTGGAATTGTTTGGCTTGGATTTTCTCATTTCCAAAAAAGGATGAAAGTTACTTATAGTTACAGATGTGGTTTGTGCTGTGCCGATTTGGTTGGTATCTAATATTTTTTTCCCAAAATCCCCTTCAGGGTTTTGCATTACAGGAATTTGCATGCAACTTGGAAAACTAGAAATAAAACTACAGCATTGATTTCTGTAGCTGCTATACCTATAGTAATGACTGAAACGGGCAAGAAAACCCTCTGTTCTAGATCCTCCCTCCTGAGAATGCCTGTGCAACTTTTCCTCAGCGGTCAGCCCATCACTTACAGGGTCCCCACGCTACCCCCAGACTATGGATATGATCCTATGGAAACAAGCTGGAGCTAACGATTTCCTTGGAATTTTTAGTAAGATATTTACAACTCAATGTGCACATTCGAAAGCATATAACTTATTGTTTTGACAAATGTCTACAACTGTTTTATACATGCATATATTCACCTTCTCAAATATATATACTCTGACCCTCAGAGCTCCATTCTTAATGACTTCCTGCAGCCCCAGCTGTCTTAGAAATCACTATGTAGCCCAGGCTGGCCTTGAACTCACAGAACTCTGCCTGCCTCTGCCTCCCAAGTGCTGGAATTAAAGGTGTGTGCCACCACACCTGGCTATTGACATCATATTTTAAAACATACTTAGCTAAACTGAAAATGCAAGATTCTTCCTACAGTTTTTCTAGAAGTACTATGTTTTTTTCACATTTTGTTTAGACATATGAGCTTTCAATGATCTCTGTAACTGATGTGACTTGAGTTGAGGCTGACATTTTTATATGAATAATCAATTTTTTGTTTCATTTTTATGTGTATGAATGTATTGCAGGTATGTGTGCAAGTGCACCCATGTCATGTCCCAAGGAGGAAAGAAGAGGGCATCAGATCCCTTGGAACTAGACTTTATGTGGATTCTAGGAATCCAACCTAGGTCTTCTGCAAGAAAAGCCACTCTTTACCCCTGAGCCATCTGTTCAGCCCAAATAATCAAATTTTCCAGCAACATTTGATGAAAAGACTTTATATATATGTGTGTGTGTGTGTGTGTGTGTGTGTGTGTGTGTGTGCATGCCATGATTTTTCACTAGGATTACTGTAGATCTATAGATCTGTTTTGTGTGAAAATTGCATCTTAAACATTTTGGCTTTCAATTCACAAATATGAAACAGATCTCCATTTGATTAAGTACTTACTAATATGTCTTAGTGACATTTTGGAGTTTTAGTGACATTTTTGGAGTGTTGAGGTCCAGATATCTTTTATAACTTGAAATCTCTAAGAATTTTATTTTTTGTTTTTTATATTTTATTTATATTTTTATGTATATAAGTTTTGCCTGTATATATGTAAGTGGACCCAGGTCATGCAATGCTCATGGAGCTCAAGAGGTCATCAGATCTCATCAGATCCCCTGGAACTGGAGTTACAGAGGTTGTTAGCTACCATGTAAGTGCTAGGAACTGAATCCTGGTCTTCTGCCAGAGCAGCCAGTGCTCTTAACTGCTGAGCCATCTCTCTAGCCTCTATTTGTCTTTTTATTTTTTTAGGCTAATATATAAAATTTCCTATCTTTTGTTCAACTCACAGCCTTTCAATCTTTTCCTGCTTCACCAGACTGGTTAGAACCTCCACTATAATACTGAATAGGTGTTGAAGCAAACAGCCTTGCACTCTACCAATAATAAGGAATGCATATTTAAAACCTCAGGATTAGACACAATTTTTGCTATGCAATTTTCGTTTATCTCCTTATAGCCCCAGATGGCCTGAAAGTTTCCATGTAGGCCAGGCTGGCCTCAATCTCACAAAGATCCACCTGCCTCTACCTCTAGAGTGCTGGGATTAAAGGCGTGAGCCACCATACCTACAATTTTTATAGATTTTTTTTCTATGAAATAGATGTTTCCTTTTATCCCTAGCATTCTGGAACCATGTACCAAAAATAAGTATTGAACTTTGTTGAATTATTTTATTTTATTTTATATATAATTATTTTTTTCTCCTTTATTCTGCTAGTCTGATGAATTGCTTCAGTGTTTTCAAATGTTGAACAAACCTTGCATTCCTGGGATAAACTGCAAGTGATCATAAACCATTATTTTAATTCTGGACTTAAATTATGAATATATTATTGTAAATCTGTGGATAGATAGACTACAATATATTAGTTCAAATTTCCTATGTTTGCTGAAACCAGAAGAAAGAATTAGATCTCCTGGAGCTAGAGTTAAAGGTGGTTGTTAGCCAACCAAAGTAGGTGCAGGGACCTAAACTTTGCAAGAACAATGTATTCTCATAAATGCTGAACTATCTTTCTAGCCCAGGAGTATTTCTTACTTGAATATAGGATTTGCTGATAAAATTATTAACACTGAAATGTGTACATATTTCATACACATGTACATATTTCAGATGTAATGATAATAAGAGCCCTAATTGGATTAAAGAAACTTGGGTATGTTTGTAAATCAGGTTTATTTAATCCAATTAGGGCTCTTCAGATATTGTGTTGCTTCCTGAGGTTGTGTTCTTCAGAATATTTGTCCATCTCCTTTAGACTGTCTGAATTATTGGCACATTTGTTGTTCTCGTTTGCTTTCTGTTGCTGTGATAAACACCATGACCAAAAGCAAATTGGTGGAGAAAAAGTTTATTTCAGGTTACCCTTCCAGGTCACAGCCCATCATTGTGGGAAGTCAAGGCAGGAACACAAACTGGCACTGAAGCAGAACCATAAAGGAATGCTACTAAGGGGCTTGCTCTCTGGGTACCTCAGCTGGGTGTCCTGTCTAGGCCACAACCACGTGGCTAAGCACCGTGCTGCCCAGAGTGGGCTGGGCCCTCTTAAACTGATCATCAATCAAGGCGATTTCTTGAAGACATAGCCACAGGCCAATCTGATCCGGGAAATTCCTCAACTGAGATTCTCTCTTCTCAAGAGATTTTAGATCGTGTCAGTTGAGAATTAATCATGCACAGAGCTTGTCCCTCATCAGTCTCCAACCTTTCCACAGGGTTACCTCTGGCGACCCCCTGTGGCCTCTTTATTAACATTACTGGTACTTCTTACAATCTCTCCAATACCCTCTGCTTTACTCACTCACCTGTGGGCCACCCCCACTGTATCTCCCTTCACTCCCATACCTCAGGGGATTTCAAGGGCAATCAGTCCCAGGGCCGAGTTAGAGGCCGTTCTCAATTCCTTACCCCACACATTAGCTCCACTTCTGCCAATGGCACCGAACGCTCAGCCAAGCTTTCTGTTCCCGGATGCCAGCCCATTCCCTATTACTCCTCAAAGGTTGCCCTTCCAGTGGAATGGCTTTACTGCCTAGGCCGCTCTCTACCTTACCCTGTGGGCAACACTTCCAACTTATGGATATGGTTTCAAGCCCCCTGGGGCAAATCCACCTTTAGTGCTTCGAACTAAAACAAACGTGGCCCCACCCAATATCTCCTTAACCCAGTCTTTGGCGAATGTTCCCTTTGCGGCCCTGCTGCCTGTTCTCATATCCACTCATTACTCTTTCTTAATGACACCATTATTACACCATTATTTCAAAGGTACGTACACTTTCGAAACCTCCTTCCAGAGCTCTGTCAAAGTCACTCAGACTAAATCCTACTCCTTCACCCCTACACCTGTCTGTGTTAAACCCCCCTTCTATTTCCTCTTGACTAATTTCTCCTCACCTATGAACTCCGGTTTAGTTAACTGCTTGGACATCTCCCCTTGCCTCTTATCCGACTGCTGGTCCTCTTCCAGAGGCACCCTAGCGCTTTTGTTCTGAAGCCCCTCTACCCTTTAGGTCCCTGTAACTAACGCCACCCACTTCCACAGAGTGGAACTCATGCACCCCACACGATTGCGCAGAGACTGGCCTTACTGCCTTCATCAGCAGCACCATTCTAATCACTCTGGCCTCGACTGCCACCGTAGCCGCCTCTCTCACTAAGAGTGTTATGACAACCACCACCCTAAGCTCCATTGTGGACCAACTGACCTTGGCCCTCCAAACTCAAAACCTCATCAACTCCCATTTCCATGCCGCTATCCCCAATTTACAATAGCAGATTGACATTTTGGGTGAGGAAATCCAAACACTACACACTATGGTTCGGATGTCCTGCGACCCTAGGTTCTCCTCCTTTTGCCTGACCCCTTTTCCGGTCACCAATATCTCCTGGCACGGTCAGGAGCTTGCCAACTACATTAGGGGCCCTTGGTCCCAACAGTTCATGAATTATACCTTGACCCTTGGTTTCCCAAATTATCTCCCTTAACTCTACCCACCCCAAGGTCACAGCCTTTGAAACTAGCTTCGTTTCACATGTGTGGTCTAAGCTAAAGTCCCTTTTTGATCCTGCTACGTTGGTCCCCTGGGGCGTCCTCTGCCTCCTGGCGCTACTCTGCCTTGTTCTCTTCAGGTTTCTCTTTCATTTTGCCCGCAGCCAATGCCAGATCAACAAAACAATGGCCGGGTCCTCTCAGCAATGGTCAATAGGGACTCTGCATGCACCACTCCTGATGAGGTGATTCGCATCTGGCTCTCGTCCATCCACAATTCACAGGAATGAGCCTGTCTCTCCCCTTCTCAGTACCACTCCTGGCCTCTTCCCTCAGTGGCTGGCCAGTCAAAGACGGGTAAGACCCTGCAAAACCAGGGCAACCCAAGACAGAAGCAGTCAAATGTTGGAATGCCAGAGGTGGGGTCAACAAGGTTCGGGCATAGCACCCGAGCTCCCACTGGACCGCTCCTCATGCAAAATTAAATATAAAGGGTGGAAATGTAGTAGCCAGTATGCTGAGAATTATGCATGCTCAGAGCTTGTCCCTCATCAACCTAACCTGCCCTAGGCAGGTGAGACCATACAAGCAGCATTGCAGACCTGGGCCAATCACAAGGCAAGAAGAGAGCAGGAATGTGAACAGTACACAACCCCTTACCCTGCCCCCAAGAAACGAGTCCACGACAGCTCGCCCTCTGTCTGTGTTCACCCAGTTCACAGGGTCTGGGTCTTGACTCTGTGCCTCTCACACCTGTTCCTTCACAGTCGGACCCTGAAATTCCCCAGCAGGCCTGGGGGAATTGTCTACAAGCACAGTTGTTAAAATAACCTCTTCCTAGGTTTTCAATATTTATATTATAGTGACATCCCTTTTTTCCAAATAAATAATTTATATTTTCAATTTCATTTTTCTTTTTACATTTTTCTTTATTTTTTTCTTTTCACAGGGAAACAGAAAGACTACAAAATAACAATAACAAAACAATGCAACAAGAACAAAAAAGGGGGGTTGATTTTCATTTCTTATTCTGGTGAAATAAAGAATCAATCTGCAGGACTTGGTATGTACTGCTCTCTTTTTTTTCCTTCTCTCTTTCTTTTCTTTCTACTTTTCCTGCTCTTTCAAGGCTACCAGAAAGATATGTTAGTTTACTGGCTGGTCCAGGAAGCCTTGAGTTCTCAGCTGAGAAAGTCTGGCTAATTTTTTTTTGGGGGGGGGTCCTCATCCCTAAACTACCTAATCTATTTCTACCTCCTGTTTAGTTATGTTACCCTCTGAAAATGGTCACCCTAATCACCAGAAGGGAATCTTGACACCTACTGCTCTGATTTTTTCCATGCTGCAAAGAGACATTGGGTGTGGCATCTGGGGTATCCCCCATTCAGAGGGTCAATTAAAACACCCTCAAGCATAACTATAGAGGGAAAAAAATCCTTGACTGGTGCCCATGAGAGTAAAATGAAGGCAGGAGTAGTTAGGTACAGGATCTAGGCAGGGGACGAGGAGAAGTAAGAACAGGGTGAACTGCAATGTCCAACTTCAAATTCCATTACAATTTCTTGACCAGGGGTTTCAAAGTATCCATTTATTAGATTTCTCCTTCTGTTCATTTGGCCATGATATCTGGACTCAGGATCTGCTTTTCAGGCTTTTTAATAGTCAGGATATGAGTTTCAACTTAGATAGTTGCTAGAAAGAGGAAATTTTACTATGGAGCATTAATTAACAACAATAGTGGACTTGTCCTTTGGCTGTAAGGTGATCCTACCCTGTTAATCAAGGCCAAGATCTAAGGTGTTGATGCCAGTTTAACATTATTTCATATAACTTTATGCCCAATATGTGGAGGCACAATTTTCAGGGTTTAAAAGAAATATATTGACTATCTTTTGGTTATACTTTCTTTTTGGGTGTTTAAATCCACACAGGAAACTTAATTTGTTCTTTCAAGATTCATGTTTTTAAAAACATAATTTTTTCTTTTATGTCTACTATACTATATATTTTTTTTTGAGACAGGGTCTCCCTGTAGCCCTAGCTATCCTGGAACTCACTATGTAGACCAGGCTGCCTTGAACTCACAGAGATCCACCTGCCTCTGCCTCCTAAGTGCTGGGAATACAGGCCTGTACCACCACAGCTGGCCTTATACTGGTTGTTTTTAAAATGTCAATTTTATTGGGTTTAGGAATATCCAAATCACTGGTAAATATTGTTCTGAGTATGTCTCTATGGGTATTTCTGGAACAGTTTAGCATTTAAACCAGTGGAAAAAGACAATTTCTTTCTAAAGAGAATGGCAGAGGCAAATTTACTATCTTCTTTTGATCTGGGACATCCATAATTTGCCCCTGTACATCAGAGGTGTGGTTTTCAGGACCTCAGACTCAAGGATGTCCACTCCTC
>VZQC01003281.1:2128616-2164184 GCA_009823505.1 Rhizomys pruinosus
ATTGTCTACAAGCACAGTTGTTAAAATAACCTCTTCCTACGTTTTCAATATTTATATTATAGTGACATCCCTTTTTTCCAAATAAATAATTTATATTTTCAATTTCATTTTTCTTTTTACATTTTTCTTTATTTTTTTCTTTTCACAGGGAAACAGAAAGACTACAAAATAACAATAACAAAACAATGCAACAAGAACAAAAAAGGGGGGTTGATTTTCATTTCTTATTCTGGTGAAATAAAGAATCAATCTGCAGGACTTGGTATGTACTGCTCTCTTTTTTTTCCTTCTCTCTTTCTTTTCTTTCTACTTTTCCTGCTCTTTCAAGGCTACCAGAAAGATATGTTAGTTTACTGGCTGGTCCAGGAAGCCTTGAGTTCTCAGCTGAGAAAGTCTGGCTAATTTTTTTTTTTGGGGGGGTCCTCATCCCTAAACTACCTAATCTATTTCTACCTCCTGTTTAGTTATGTTACCCTCTGAAAATGGTCACCCCAATCACCAGAAGGGAATCTTGACACCTACTGCTCTGATTTTTTCCATGCTGCAAAGAGACATTGGGTGTGGCATCTGGGGTATCCCCCATTCAGAGGGTCAATTAAAACACCCTCAAGCATAACTATAGAGGGAAAAAAATCCTTGACTGGTGCCCATGAGAGTAAAATGAAGGCAGGAGTAGTTAGGTACAGGATCTAGGCAGGGGACGAGGAGAAGTAAGAACAGGGTGAACTGCAATGTCCAACTTCAAATTCCATTACAATTTCTTGACCAGGGGTTTCAAAGTATCCATTTATTAGATTTCTCCTTCTGTTCATTTGGCCATGATATCTGGACTCAGGATCTGCTTTTCAGGCTTTTTAATAGTCAGGATATGAGTTTCAACTTAGATAGTTGCTAGAAAGAGGAAATTTTACTATGGAGCATTAATTAACAACAATAGTGGACTTGTCCTTTGGCTGTAAGGTGATCCTACCCTGTTAATCAAGGCCAAGATCTAAGATGTTGATGCCAGTTTAACATTATTTCATATAACTTTATGCCCAATATGTGGAGGCACAATTTTCAGGGTTTAAAAGAAATATATTGACTATCTTTTGGTTATACTTTCTTTTTGGGTGTTTAAATCCACACAGGAAACTTAATTTGTTCTTTCAAGATTCATGTTTTTAAAAACATAATTTTTTCTTTTATGTCTACTATCTATATATTTTTTTGAGACAGGGTCTCCCTGTAGCCCTAGCTATCCTGGAACTCACTATGTAGACCAGGCTGCCTTGAACTCACAGAGATCCACCTGCCTCTGCCTCCTAAGTGCTGGGAATACAGGCCTGTACCACCACAGCTGGCCTTATACTGGTTGTTTTTAAAATGACAATTTTATTGGGTTTAGGAATATCCAAATCACTGGTAAATATTGTTCTGAGTATGTCTCTATGGGTATTTCTGGAACAGTTTAGCATTTAAACCAGTGGAAAAAGACAATTTCTTTCTAAAGAGAATGGCAGAGGCAAATTTACTATCTTCTTTTGATCTGGGACATCCATAATTTGCCCCTGTACATCAGAGCTGTGGTTTTCAGGACCTCAGACTCAAGGATGTCCACTCCTCACCCCCACAACTCAGGTTCACAACTCAGGTTTTTTACTGGGGATCAAATTATTCTATAGGTTTTATTGAATCCTCAGCTTGCAGGTAGCTGATGGAGAGACAACTTCACATTCACAGTATTCAATGTGTGAATTCATACACATGCTGCTGTCTACAATGGAGTAAACATATGATAAAGAACATAAGCCAACACTCACAATATTCATGTGTGTGCTCTCTTTTCACAATGTGGGTTCCAGAAATTAAAGTCATATTGTCAGGCTTATGGCAAGCACTCTTACCCACTGAGCTATTGCCTTGGCCAGATTGTAGAAACCTTTTAATATCACTTTAAAAAATGCTTCCCTTTTCCTCAACAATAGCACTTATACAGTATATAGTCCTCATTTCAGCCTAAACTAAAATTTCACATCCATAAACTGATTTCATAATGTAATGAAAATAATTTTCTAATAAAAATTCTATTTAACATCCAACAAACAAACAACAAACAAACGCTATAAAATGGTAAGACAATAGCATTAAGAGAGTTTAATTAGTACAGCATGAATATAATTATACATAGCACAATTATCTGTGGCTAAAACATCCTATAAGAAATAAATCCAAAGGTAAGCAAGAGGCAATAGAGAGAAAATAATTTTGAAAAAATAAAAAATAATTTTCAAAAATACTTAGATACTCCTACATCAACAATTACACCTACTTGAGCTAAAGAATCCAGTTAAAAAGCTAAAGTACTTTCTACATGAAAGACATGTTAAGTGAAGTTATTTAGGAAAGCTAAAAGTAAAAGGAGCAAGCAGATATGCTATGTAAACAGTAGCATAATATATGATTAATGTAACTGGTACTTATTTCACATGAAGCCTTTATCCTAAAGAAGATACAACACACACAGGTTGAAATAACAGCTTTAAAACACATGAAGTCAAATTGACAGTTAATGGGACAATCATAGCTTACATTTTTTTAATGTTCTTCTCTCAGTACTTGATAAAAACAAGTAGATAAAAACAAGTAACAGCACACAAAACTGCAAGAACATTATCAGCAAATTACTCAAATTGGTACTTAGAAAACACTGACTATGATTCCAGTTCTTAACAAGCACAGAAGTTTTGCCTGACTATAAAGTTTAATAGCATTAAAAACTCACAGAATTCATTCAAATTTAATCTCTGGCCTCACTTCACAATTCATGAAAAATATGATACAATTCTCAGTTTATGGAGTCAGCTAGATTCTAGTTTCTTCTGTGTTTAAATAATCATTCTAAGTAAAAAACGGAATTAGTGCTTTTGTTCTCTAAAGTGAAGTTTTTGTGCATACCTTGACAAAATTAAAAAAGTAAACGATCTGATGACTGAATTACAAATTCCTTTGCAAGTCAATGATTTCTATTTCTTTGTTTTAACAAAGTTAAAAGCAAACCTAATCGACAGGGTGCTAGCATGCAAACAGGTAAAGAGGAGCCACTTGTGAATTCAGCACCAGTGGCCTGGGTTCCAGCACCCAGGCAAAACATGACACCCCTCTTGTGTGATTAGCATGGGAGGAGTTTCCCAGCTGGCACAGCAGCAGGATGCACAGGGGGCCAGCACTCAGACAGGTGAGCAGGAGCCACTTGGGAATCCAGAGCCAGTGGCCTGGGTTCCAGCACCCAGGCAAAACACCACACCCCTCATATGTGATTGGTGTGGGCAGAGTTACCCTGCCAGCACAGCAGTGGGATGCACAGGGGGCTGGTGCACTGGCCAAGGGAGCAAACCCCTGACCCCCTCTCAAGTTGTGGTAAGAGTGTTCCAGTGAGAATAGAGTTAGTGAGCCCAAGGCGCAAGTAGAAGAGACAGGAATCTACCACAATGCCAGTCCCAGCACACTACGCTTCACAGCCAACCTAGAAGAACTGGAGGGAAGCAGAATGAATGTAGCACTCAGTGGTGAACCAACCTGGTTATTAACTATCCAATTTCTGGAGAACTTTAGAACAGAAAGGGAAGAATTAGCGGGACCTTCCAATATATAATCAAAAGTGAAAACCTGAAATAAGGAAAAGACAAAGAAAGCACCTGAAGGAAACGAGCAAAACAAGCCTCCAAAGCAGTAAAGAAACATTTGAGATTCACATCAGAATAAAAAGAACAAAACACATCCATATGCCAAAACACAATGAAAAGCAACATGGGAAAAACAGAATAAATCCACACCAAACTCTACCAGTCCTATAAAAGATTCCTACAGTGAGATTTCCCTGGAAGCAACCCAAGACACAGATCTTAGAAGAACAATCTTAGACATACTCAAAGAAATCAAGGATTATAAAGAACAAGTCAAAGAATTAAAGGGAGAGAATGACAAACTCAGGAAGGAACTCCAGGGAGAGAATGACAAACTCCAGGAGGAAGTGGAAACACTGAACAGAAACCAGGATGAAACGAAAAAGGAAACAGACCAGCAAAGCAAGGAGCTACAAGAAGAAAATGACAAGCTCCAAAAGGAAATTGAAATACTAAAGAAATCACAGGATGAAATGAAAAAGGAAATCGAACATTCACCCAATCAACAGGAAAGAATGGGAGAAAACCTCAGGAACAGATTGGAGGAAGCAGAAAATAGAATATCAACACTGGAAAATAAAGTGGAAAAACTACAATGGTCAAGAAAAGAATAAGAAAAATTAAAAAAAAAAAAAAGAAGAGTGGAACAATCAGGAAATGTGGGACACTATGAAACAACCAAATCTCCACATCATAGGGATAGAGGAGGGAGAAGAATCCCAAGACAATGGTACTGATCAAATCTTCAACAGAATAATAGAAGAAAATTTCCCCAAACTGAAAGAAGACAAACCTAAACTAATATAAGAAACATATAAGGGGCTGGAGAGATGGCCTAGCGGTTGGGAGCGCTGACTGCTCTTGCAGAGGACCCGGGTTCAATCCCCAGCACCCACATGGCGGCCAAGAACCGTCTGAAACTCCAATTCCAGGAGAACTCCAGTTCCAGGGGAATCCGACACCCTCTTCTGACCTCCACGGCATTGCACGATACTGGTGCACAGACGTGCATGCAGACAGTGCATTGATACACATACAGAAATAAATAAATGCCAGGTGTGGTGATGTACGCCTTTAATCCTAGCACTTGGGAGGCAGAGGCACGCGGATCTCTGTGAGTTTGAGGCCAGCCTGGTCTACAGAGTGAGTTCCAGGACAGCCAGAGATACAGGGAGATGCCATATTATAGTTAAAAACGCTAGATGGGGGCTGGAGAGATGGCCTAGTGGTTAAGAGCACCAACTGCTCTTGCAGAGGACCCAGGTTCAATCCCCAGCACCTGCATGGCGGCTGAGAACTGTCTTTAACTCCAGTTCCAGGGGAATCCGGCACCTTCTTCTGACCTCTGCGGCATTGCACCACACAGGTGCACAAACCTACATGCAGACAGTACATTCATACACATAAAAAAATTAAAAAAATAAAAATATTAAAAAAAACGCTAGATGCTGAAAACAAAGATAAAATACTGAGAGCAACAAGAGAAAAGCAACAAGTTTCATATAAGGAGAAACCCATCAGAATTACAGCTGACTTTTTAGGGCAAACAATGAAAGCCAGAAGAACAAGGACCAAAGTATTCCTAGTACTAAACAACTATAGATGCCAACCCAGATTACAATACCCAGCAAAAACGTTGATTATAGTTGAAGAAGAAAGAAAAATCTTTCATGACATAAACAAGATGAAAGAATATGTGTCCAGAAAACCAACCCTTCAGAAAATACTTGAAAGCAATTCAAAGGACAGAGGAAAGGCATGACTATCCCCAAAAAGTGAGAAAGAAATTAGTAAAAGTATAACTAGGAAAATAAACCCAGACCAGGAATGTGAACAGAAAATAAAGTGAAAAGAAGCAACACACATCTCTCAACAATAACCTTAAATATTCATGGCCTAAATTCCCCAATCAAAAGACATAGATTGGGAGAATGGATTACAAAACAGAATCCATCTATATGCTGTCTACAGGAAACCCATCTCACCCTCAAGGATAGGCATCAACTAACTTAAAGTGAAAGGATGGAAAGAAAATATTCCAAGCAAATGGCACCGAAAAGCAAGCAGGAGTTGCTATTCTAACAGCAGACAAAATAGACCTCAAATCAAAACTAATCAGAGGACACAAACAGGGCCATTACATTCTTATCAAAGGAACAATTGACCGTGAAGATTTCACAATCATAAATATATATACACCAAACTCCAGGTGCACTGAACTTTATAAACATAAGCATGCAAGACCTTAAGGCATAGATTAATCCCAACACACTAATAGTGGGGGACTTCAATACCCCACTGAGCCCTTTGGATAGGTCAACTAGGCAAAGAATAAACAGAGAGACATTAGAACTGAACAATACAATACACCAAATGGACCTCACAGACATATACCAAATATTCCACCCAAACACCAGAAAATATACTTTCTACTCAACACCCCATGGAACATTTTCCAAAATGGACTATATAATGGGACACAGAATAAACCCCCCAAAATACAAAAGGATTGAAATAATTTCATGCATTCTATCAGAATACAGTGTAATAAAGCTCAATATCAACACCAGTATAAGCCATACTACCTACAAGAACACATGGAGACTAAACAACACACTCTTGAATAATGAATAGGTCAAAGAAGAAATAAAGAAAGAAATAAAAGCATTCCTGGAACTAAATGAAAATGACAACACAACACAACAAAAACTATGAGAAGCTTTAAAAGCAGTCTTAGGGAAATTTATAGCTCTGGGTGCCTACATTAAAAAAAAACAAACAAACAGAAAGAACACAAATAAATGATCTAACACTGCAAAAACTAAAACAGCTAAACAAGCTAAAAACTAAACAAAATAAAACTAAACAAGCTAAAAACAGTTGAAAAGCAACAACAGATGAACTCTAAACCCAACAGACAGGAAGAAATAACAAAAATCAGAACAGAAACCAATGGAATAGAAACAAAGAAAACAATACAAAAAAATCAGTAATTCAAAAGTTGGTTTTTGAAAGGGTAAAAAAGATAGACAGACATCTATCTCAGTTAACCAAAGTAAAGAGCCACTCCAAATCAATAGAATTCATGGTGAAAGGGGAAATATCAAAACAGACAATAAAAAGATCCAGAAAATCACACAGGAGTACTTCAAAAAACCTATAATCTAATAAATTTGAAAGCCTAAGAGAAATGGATGAATATCTGAAATCCTAGACATCAACAAAGCTTAACCAAGAAGAGATTGACAGCTTAAACAGTAAAAAACCCTCCCAACTAAAAAATGTCCAGGCCCAGATGGTTACACGCCAGAATTCTATAGAACATTTAAAGAAGAATTACAGACATTACTACTCAAACTGTTCAGAGAGATACAAACAGAAGAAATCTCCAAAATTCCTTCTATGAAGCCAGCATCATTCTAATACCAAAACCAGGCAAAGATACAACCAAAAAAGAAAACTATAGACCCATCTCAATAATGACCATAGATGCAAAAATTCTCAGCAAAATACTTGCAAACCACATAAAGACTCTTATCAAAAAGATGATCCATCATGACCAAGTTGGATTCATACCAAATATGCAGGGATGGTTCCACAAACGTAAATCGATAAATAGCATAAAACACATAAATGGACTGAAAGACAAAAACCACATGGTCGTCTCAATTGATGCAGAAAAATCCTTCAACAAAATCCAGCATTCCTTCATGCTTTAAAGTCCTATATGGAATTGGACTGGAGTGATCATTCCTCAACGTAATCAGAGCAACTGATTATATAATGCCATATATAACAAACCCACAGCCAGCATCATCTTAAATGGAGAAAAAGTTAGAAGCATTCCCTTAAAGTCAGGAACCTGTCAAGGTTCACTCATTTTCAATATAGTGTTGAAACACTTGCTAGGGCAATGAGACAAAAAAGGGAAATAGAAGAAGTACTAATTGGAGAGAGGAAATTCAAAAAACTATCCCTCTTTGCAAAAACCATCTGATGGTTTACCTAAGGGTTGCAAAAACTCCCCAGAAAACTCCTAGGAATTGTTAACAGTTTCAGTAAAGGGGTGGGATACAACTTAACTTCTAGAAAAGTTAGTAGCCTTTCTTTATACCATTAACAACAAGCAACTGAAGCGGAATAGAAGGAATACTTTACCCAAATCACAATTAGCCTCAAAAAACAATAAAATACCTAGGAACCAAACCTAACCAAAAGACACCAAGATTTCTACAGTGAAAATTGTAAACCCCTGATCGAAGGAGATTACAGAAGAATATACCAGAAGATGGAAGGAATTCCCATGCTCATGAATTGGAAAATTAATATAGTAAGAATGTCCATCCTACCCAAATTGATATTACCAGATTCAATACCATCCCAATTAAATGCCCCATGAGTTTCTTCACAGACTTGGAAAAAAATGCTTAAATTTTATGGAAAATACCACCCTGAGAGAAACGAACAATAAGGGAGGGGTGGTCCATCACTATACCAGACTTCAACTATATTCCAGGGCTATAGGCATAAATAACCCGCCTGGTACTGGCACCAAAACTGACCTGTAGACCAAGGGAACAAAACGGGATAGATCCAAACTTGAGCACCTAAAATTTCAGCCAACTTTCATCTCTTGACTAGGGGGCCCAAGAAGGAGCCTCAATGGAGGAAAGACAGCTTTTTCAGCAAACCTGGTGTTGGCAAAAACTGGATAAGCACTTGTAGAAAAATAAAGTTTAACACTCTTACCCCCATGCCCCTCTATGAAAATCAACTTTCAAAGGATCAAAGAGCTCATCATGAAACCAAAACTATGAAGGTGATAGAAAAAAAAAAATCTTGGCAGCAACCTACAAGTTATAGGAATAGGGGAAAGGACTTTCTAATCAGACAGCAGCTGCATCAGAAATAAGGTAACTACAATTGACAAACGGACCTCATTAAAACGCACAAGCTGTAATGGTGACAAGAAACAACTCAGGGAGTGAAGCGAAAACCCACATAGTGGGGGGAAATCTTCACTAGTTATTCATCTGACAGAGTATTGACTTATGGTATATATAAACTATTCAAAATAACAGAGAAAAAACAAATTTGATTTTCACTCAAAAGCATGGAGTAAAGAGCGACCACAGCGACTTCACAAATGAGGACATACTGGATGGTCTGAGACACTATTTCTTTCAAGTGTAACCAGGCGACTAATTAAGGAAATGCAAATTCAAACCACTTTAAGATATCAAGAAAACAAATGAGACCAAATTCTGGAGAGGGTGGGGATCTGGGGAAACACTCATCCATGCTTGTGGGAAGGTAAAAACCTCAGACAAAACTCACTCTGGAACCGCAGGGGGGCGACCCCTGACAAAAACGCAAAATGAGCCGACACCGGACCCCGCCCTACGACGGCCTGGGTATATACTCCTTCCTACTCACAGATATATGTACATCTATGTTTACTGAAGCCCTCTTTTTCATTTAGTCTTTTTTTTTTTTTTTTTTTTTTTTTTTGGCCTTCTGACAACCGGGTCTCCCTATAGCCCTAGCTAGTTCTGGAACTCGCTCTGTAGACCAGGTGGCTTGGAACTCTACAGAGGATCCGCCTGCCTCTTCTCCCAATCTAGGATATTACAGGCATGTGCCACCACATCCCGGTCTTTTTGATAGCAAGGAGCTGTAACCAAACCAAGTGCCCCTCAACCAAATGAGTGGATAGAGATAAATGTGGTACATCTTCACAATGGAGATTTATGTAGTGGTAAAGAAAGATTGGATCATGACTTTGCAGGTAAATGGATGGAACTAGAAGAATTATGCCAAGTGAACCCACAGTCCCCACAAAACAAACAATGAATGGCATCCCTCATTTGTGGATGCTAGCAACAAAAGCACCTAGTTGAAGGCAAAATGAGCAATGCCAATGTTTTATTCCTCTTTTTCTGAAAGCAACTGATGCTCTTATCATGTGAATCCTTTCACAGGTTCTAGAATTAACCTAACAGTTATTTTCAGAACTTTCTAATCTGGTGTATGTGTGGAGGGTGTGTATGCCTATTTTAGAGTATTATAAATTTAAAAAGGAAAAATGTGATCTTGAAATATGATCGGAAATTCCCATACATTTATTGTCAGATGACATTAATTTAGCAGAGGTGTGACAATTATCTATATGTCACCTATGCTATCGCATATACCAGCATTATGTTGAAGTCAATCAATTTGGAGAGAACAACAATAAAAAAACTGGGGCAAAGAAACGACTGTAACAGTAAAGTTCTCACAGAAACAATAATCCTCTGCATAAAAACCTTTCAAAACGACTCAGCAAAAATATTACAAGGCAGGTGGGGCAATCTGCATGGGGGGGGCATGGAAAGAGGAAATGAGTCTAAATTTAACAGAAAAATGATGTATGAAAATGATGTATGAAATGCATTAAAACTTCAATAAAAACATAAAAACTAAATTAAAAAAAGCAAACCTGATCAAGTTGTCAGATAAGTATTAAAAGTGGTTTACATATAAGTATTAATTCATTTACATTCAACTAGGCAAAAATCAAAAGAGTTAGCTGACATTGTTAGCACAGTTTCCATAGTCCACCTCATGGTAAAAAGAAATATAAATATTTTATTTCATTTTACAATTTTGTCTCAAAGAAGTACAAAGACTGGTGAATAAAATATGTTGATATTTGGAAGTAAAATGGAAATGCTAACTAAAATGCTAAATAAAAGTAAAGATGATGTTTAAATTTTTGAGTACTGAAGGCCATTCATAATTTGAAAATGAGTGAAAATGGAATAACAATGTCATTTATATAGCATCAGATATAATTTAAAGTCGAGGGTAATGATTTATTTTAATGCTAAAAGTAAATGCCATGTGAACTAGTTTTTTAATTATTTTTTTCTCATTTCCAAATTTACCAATAATTATCAGTGCAGTAATAGGACTTAGATCATTGGGAGGATTGGGAGGTGTTTGGTTCTTGCCTTGTATTTCTCTAGCTCTTTCTTTTTTCCTCTTTCTTTTTTTTTTTTTACCGAATCTGTGTGTATTTCACAGAAACTCCCATTTGTCTCTCTACCCCTCCCCCCACTGGCACATTCACATAGCCCAATAATTCTTTAACTAAGGTTGGGGCCTGCTGCCCATTTCCACAATTCTGTGCTGTGCTTTTGTCTGCTTGAGTTTGCATGGATCTTGTTCATGCTGACACTATGGCTGTAGGTTCATATGAGAAGGGTCCCAGAAGCCTGTAAGACTCTGTTTCCATATGGCCATGCACCTCCTGCCTGGCTCTTACCATCTTTATGCACCGTCTTCTGCAATGGTCCCTGAGCTCTGGGTGGGAAGAGTTTAATACAGGAGTCCTGTCCAAGGATCTGCACTCTATAGACTCTTATCCTCTATGATTTGGCCATTTGTGACCTTTTGTGTTCCTGGCCCTCTGTCACATAAAGAAACTTCATTAACAAGTTCTTTTTTATTTATAAATTTATTTATTTATTATTATTTTTGTATGTGTATGAATGTACTGTCTGCATGTAGGTTTGTGCACCCGTGTCGTGCAATGCCTCTGAGGTCAGAAGAGGGTCGGGTCTCGGATTCCCGTGGAACTGGAGTTCTCCTGGAATTGGAGTTACAGACGGTTCTTAGCCATCATGTGGGTGCTGGGGATCAAACCAGGGTCCTCTGCAAGAGCGGTCGGTGCTCTTAACCGTGAAGCTATCTCTCCAGCCCCATTAACAAGTTCTGAGAGAGATGAATTAGTGGTCTCATGTTCCATGAGACTTGGGTGGAGAGGTTGCATTGTAGATGTGCCACTTAGGCTTGGGCAATTTACAGACAACTTCTGTATATGATCAGTTGTAGAACTCTGAAATAATCTCTGTTTCAAAAGAAGATTCTTTGAGGAGTATGAGTGGTGACTGAAATACTTGTCTGTAAATATAAGGATCCATAATTTGCACATGGTATGAAATTACATTTTTCTAGAGATGTGATAGCCTTGGGGTATTCTCTAATATCTATGACCTTTTCAGCCATGTGTATTTGGCTATGTTTACAGTACCATGCATGAGTTTCCTCCTATTGGGTGGGATTTAAGTCCAATTAGGTAGCTGTTGATTACCCCAAGATAAAAGTTCCACTATTTGCCCCATATAATTTGTGGTGCCTGTCATTGATGTGGTGATTAGTCCTTAAAGGCTAGGTTGGACCAGTGTTTGATGTTCTCCCTCAGCAGCTTGCATAATTCTCTACAAAACTCTGAGATTGAGCCTTCAGGGCTGGAGAGAAGGCTCAGCTGTTAAGAGCACTGGCTGTTCTTACAGAGGACTGGGTTCAGTTCCCAGCACCCTTATGGCTGCTAACACCTATCTGTAACTCCAGCTCCTGGAGATCCAACCCCCTCTTCTGACCTTTGTGGGTATTGCATTGCATAGGTGCACTTGTATACATACAGGCAATGCCCTGATACACATAAAATAAAAAAATAAAATATTTTTAAATAAAGATCCTACAAAAAGAATTCACAAAATATTCAGAAAAATATTTTCTTAGAACATAGCCTGGAAATACTCTCCCTGGAAAGATGGATGAAACCAATACAATACCAAGCTAAGTTCTTTTATAGAAAAATTTGAATATTGTTGGAGTAGAGTCTTCCGGGTCCCCTCAAAGTCTATTTTATTTTTCTTAAATGGAAATAGTTTATCGCCAGAACCCCAACTTGGGGTTATACTTCTGAATACACTTCTGAATGCTCCCAGTGTGGGGTGTGCTGCCCTCTGAGTTCTCATCACTGGAGGTTAGAAATGGTGGTATCACTCACAGGCCTGTTAAAACCCTTTACACACTACTCCCTGCCACTGCCCATGATTCTAGTCTACACAACTCTGCTTTGGTCAGACAGATGGTCATCACAATGACCTCCAAGCCTCCATGAGAGCCGCACAGCATTTCTCATCCCAGCAAAGATAAGTAAACTTGCATGATGGATTTTAGACTTTTGGTTACAATACATGCACTTCACCTTAACTAACATGGATTACTTTGATGCTGCCATTTATAGAAATAAAGAGTAGTGCAAGGACAAGGGCAGGGGTAACCCAGCTGTGGGTTCATGAAGAGCTGTCCCTGTTGGAAAGAAGTGCGGCAATGGCACAGAAGAGAGCCTGGCTCACCCTCCCATGGCACAAAGTGGCTGCAGTGTGCTTGGGAAGAACTCAGCTCACTTTCACTTGACAACTGATTCCTTCTGGAAATAATTCAAGAGGCATATTCCAGATTGCCAGATGCTCACTTGCACACTACAGTCACAGCAGAACCCAGATCCCCCTTCCACAGGTCTACCCCTGGTGCCAAAGGACAGCACACCCGCTAAGTCCTTAACAGGCAAATGGGAAACAAGTGACTTAAGAGGAGATGATAGGTCTTAGAACAAATCAAACAAGAATTGATAAATAGTTCTTATTTTACAGAACTACTAGAAGGTATATAAGGGTATATTATATCTAATATAATATCAGATATATTATAATATATATTCTGATGGAAATTTAAAGGGAGAGAAATTTCTTCTCTAAGGCCTATAACCTCTTCATAGTTCTTGACTAGGTTTACAGTACCAGACATGGGTTTCCACCAGTTGAGCAGATTTAGGTCCAATTAGACAACTTCTGGTTCCTCCCATGATAAATCCTGTTGGACCCACGTTGTCATGGCTCAAAGGTGGGTAGAACTCTTGATATCTTTTCTGTCTTGGCATCTCCCATGCCACAATCAGACACTAGGACA
This sequence comes from Rhizomys pruinosus, assembly GCA_009823505.1. NCBI lineage: Eukaryota > Metazoa > Chordata > Mammalia > Rodentia > Spalacidae > Rhizomys > Rhizomys pruinosus. The sequence goes on from VZQC01003281.1 coordinate 2,142,086, forward strand.
GCTAGCCTTCAGGGAAAGCTTCCAGGCTAGTATCAGCTTGATTTCTTCAAGTCCTGTGACTGGTGTGTGATATCTTCAGCCACAGAGCCTTGCCTTCACATTCTGGCAAGTAACAAAGTGCAATGGAAACAGCCTGTATTTTTTTTTTCGGTCTCTCGGACACCTCCTCACAAATAATTCAAAGGGAGGAATCCTCTGCCTGGAACTGGATGCTTTAGATAGTCTACAGCTCATGGGGGAAGCACTATCCCACCATGCAGGTGCCTGTGTTAAATACCCCCTCCCCAACTTCTCTCTCCACACGTGGGTGCACACACATGTCACATATGTACCACATTTATGTTGCTCTGATAGGATACCATGATCAAGGCAATTTAGAGAAGGAAGAGTTCCAGAGGGATGAGAGTCCATCACAGTTAGGAGGCACTGCATGAGCTGCAGGGTAGCAACTGCAGTGGGAAGCTGAGTGCTCACACCTTTAACAGCAAATAGAAACTGAAAGTAAGGCAAGGCTATGAGCTCTCAAAGCCCACCCCACTGACCTGCTTCCGGAAACCAGCAAGACCTCATCTCCTAAATGTTCCATGATCTTCCCAGAGAGCACGACCAATGGACCAAGTGTTCAAACACTTGAGCCTATGGGGGACAGTTCTCATCCCAAACCACTACCACACCATACAGCACCACACAAAACACAACAACAAAAAAAAAAAAAAAAAAAATGAACACACACCACACACACAACACCACCAACTGTGCTGGATATTTTGTGTCAACGTGACACACCTGTGTGAGAGGCTCTTTGGGAAATTGGCTGCATTGGATTGGCTTGGCACATCTGTGGAGTATTGTCTTGATTGCCAAGCAATGTGGGAGGCGCCCACTATGGGTGGTGCCAACCTGGGCAGGTTGTTATGTACAACCAAGTAAGAAGGGATGCTGGCAGAGCACAGGGAGCAACGCCAGTGAACAGCTCTCTCCATCGGCCTGTGCTTCAGCTTGGCCTCCAGGTTCCTGCCCTGAGTTCCTGCCCCTTGGGCTCTAACTAGTGATGAACTGTGATCAGGGATGAGCGATTGTAAAAACCCTTTTCTCCCCAAGTTGATGATTGGTCAGAGTGTTTTGTCACAGCAATTGAAGAGGAAACAGAACAGAAATGGTACGCAAGAGTGGGGTATTTGCTGTGACAGACCTGACCTTGGTGTTTTGGGGCAGATGATTAGGAAGCATTTGAAACTTTGGGCTAGAAACTATTTGAATGCCTAGAGATCATTGCTGTGGAACTTGGACACGTTTTGCTGAAAAAGTTGTAGATGATGAGAGGTTGGCTTGTGAAGTTTCTAGTTTCCAGGGGGAGCAGAGATCATCCGGAGTTATGTATCTATGGTCTTCCAGCTGGGGCTGAAGACAAGCTGTGAAGTAACAAGAGACCAGAAACTGAAGTGAACCCTGTGCTTTACTGGGACAATTGATCTGGTTAGCTGGGGCTGAAAAACAGCGTGTAACAAGAGACCAGCATCACTGTGGTGAAATCTTCTGGAAGATATTTCTTCAGGGTCAGCACACAAAAGCTGTGAATCCAGAAGGGGCTGCGCTCACATCCTCGCCTTGTAAAGAGAAGGGACTTGTAGTGTGTAAGAGTCTCCTATATGGTTTGGTGTGTTGAAATTTGAGGGTGTCCACAGAGAGCAGCCAAGGCTTGGCACTGTGAGAGTCAGGAAAGACCATGGTGGAAGTGCACCTCGGTTGCAGTGAAGCCCCAGGATTGCAGAGGTGGTCATGGAGAGAGACTGAGAAGTGGGCTTTGCACCAGGAGAGGTCAGAAGAGACCATTGGTGAAGATGCTACCTCAGTTTCAGTGGTGAAACCCAGCTTTTTGGAGATGGCAGGACCATGGACGACCACCAAGAGCAGCGGCAGGTGTGCAATGTGAGTCAGCCTGGCTTCAAGAGGAGCTGTGTGTGCCACGGACAGCAGAGTCGGAGAGGCGGGAGCTGTGATGAACACCTTTGGAGCCCAGAAGATGGTGAGTGAATCCCAGGTGTCCAGCCTTGAGCTACTTTGCTGGACTAGGTTTTGTTTGAGTGTGCCCTTGTTTCTTCCCTTTGAAATAGACAGTACTTGTTTTGGATTTTACAGCAGCCCACAGTTAAGAGACTTTTAATAGACTTAACTTTTAAGCATTTGGATGTTTTAAGGAATGTGGCTTTTAAGGTTGTACATGGTCTTAGTTGTGATTAATGTTAACATTAACTTTGGGGATAAGAACTGGAAAGGTGGTGGTTTAATAGTGATGTGTTTTGTGTGCATCAAGTTGACAGGGGTCAATTGTGCGGATGTATAGCTTTAGTGTAAACTTGACACACCTGGGTTGAGGGAGCCTCAATTGGGAATTGGTCCATTGGATTGGTCTGTTGCCACACATCTGTGGAAGTATTGGTCTTTTAATGTGGCAGCAGTCTGCTGGGAGGTGGGCCAGCCAACCAATGAGGTGGGCCACCTCTGGGCAGGTTGTGCTATGTACATCTTCAAGACGGCGGGGGCAAGGCATTTAGAGACAGTGGAGCAAGCCAGTGAACAGCATTCCTCCATGGCCTGTGCTTCAGCTCCTGCCTCCAGGTTCCTGCCCTGAGTTCCTGCCTTGGGCTCCCTAAGTGATGAACTGTGACTCAGGAGATGTAAGCTGAATAAGAGAAACTAGAACACATACATATACATATATTTTAACAGATGTGTGAAACGTCTGTTTTTATATTTTATGTATATGAGTATTTTGCGTGCATATGTGCAAGTACATCACATGTGTGCAATGCCTGTGGAAGTCAGAAGAGGGCATTGAATGCCCTGGAACTGGAGTTACAGGTGGTTGTTAGCTGCCATGTGGGTGCTGGGAACCAAATCCAGCTCCTCCGCAAGAGCTGCCAGTGCTCTTAACCACTGAGCCATCTCTCCAACCCAAATGTAGTATATTTTAATGAACCTTTTATTTGATTTATTTATTTATTTATTTATTTATTTATTTAAATGTACTGTCTGCATGTAGGTTTGTGCACCCATGTCATGCAATGCCGCAGAGGTCAGAAGAGGGTGTCGGATTCCCCTGGAACTGGAGAACTCCCAGAATTGGAGTTACAGATGACTCTCAGCCACCACGTGGGTGCTGGGGATCGAACCCGGGTCCTCTGCAAGAGCAGTCGGTGCTCTTAACTGCTAGGCCATCTCTCCAGCCCCACAAATGTAGTATATTTTAAATTAAGCTTATAAAATAGTTTCCCCTATGGCTTTTCTAACATTCTTAGTGTTTTTTCTTCTTTCTCTCTCTCTGTATTTTCCTCCTACCCCCTCTGCAGTTAAGGTCCCCATTCCTCCTCTTCCCCCTTCATAGCACCTCTACCTTGCTACCTCCTCTCTAGAGCTCCTTCTCCTCCCTCCCCCAGTGGTTCCTTTCTCTTTGCTTTTCTTCTATGGTTACTCCAGACAACACATTCAAGCCTAAAGCTATGGGTCTTGGATCCACAAATAAAAGAGAGCCATGCAGCATTTGTCTTTCTGGGTGTGGGTTACCTCACGTAGTATATTTTCCAGTTCTATCCATTTATCTGCAAATATCGTGATTTCATAGTTCTTTACAGCTGAATAAATTCCATTATTTAAATGTACCACTTGATTATCCATTCATCAGTTGATGGTCATTTAGACTGTTTTCATTTCCTCATTATTGTGATCATAATGGCAACGAATGGTATAGCTGGGTCAAATGGTAGACCTTCTTTTAGCGTGTTGGAGTTTCTCCTCACTGATTCCATAATGGCTGCTGAAGTTTGTAATTCCACCAACATTGGACAAGGATTCCTCTTTTTTCACATCTTTGTTAGCATTTTTATCAGCTGTTTTCTTTTTTTTCTAAATATTTTAGTTCCTTATTTTTATGTATATAAGTATTATGCTTGCATGCATGTGGGTATACCCGTGTCATGCAATGCCCATGGCAGTCAGAAAAGGGTGTCAGGTCCCCTGGAACTGGAGTTACAGATGGTGCTTAGCCACCATGTGGATGCTGGAAATCAAATCCAGATCCTCTGCAAGAGCAGCCAGTGGTCTTAACTGCTGAGCCATCTCTCTAGCCCTGTTTTCTTAATTTTAGTCATTCTGATTGGCATAAACTGAAATCTGAAAGTAGTTTTAATTTGGATTCCAAATACCTCCTAAATACTCATCCTTATACCTACTCATTAAGTATAGCTCTAACATCTCATAGAAGCTTCTTTTCGCAGTACATGGCAAACATAGAAAGATACACAACTGGTCAAAATGCACAGAATTGTGTGCCCAGCCATAACAGGACTTCTGTAACATAATTCCTGCACTCAAGGCTCTGGAACAGTGAAGAAGAAGGGCTAGAAAGATTGGAGACCCGAAGGAGCAGAACAGTAACTACAACATGACAGTTTCTCTGCACAGGACAGGCACGTTGCTTCCTTGAACCATCAACAATAAGGTGGCTGCATAAGACCTGCAAAGACCACGTTCCAGTCAACAGGCAACAGGGAGGAAGGAAAATCTCACAAGGTTCCACCTTTAGGTGAAGAGATGGGAGAAACCAATGGGTGCAGAGAGAGGGACAAGACCTCAGTCCTTCTGTTTTAAAATTTAGCAAAATGATTGGAAAAGACAACAGTCACTGTTAAATATGAACTAGTGTTAAAGAATTCAAATAGAAAGAACTGTGCTGTAATTCAAAGGGGAAAACAGTGAATGAAGTGTTAATGCCAGACAAGAGAGTAGTTTATCTAGGTATCAATCAAGAAGTCAAGTAAGGAATTTTAAAACAAAAAAGAGACATTGGACAAGTATGGGACAACCTTTGCTATTCTGCTATAGTGAGTGGAGTATGCAGACAATGCTCTCTTTTGTATTTTATTTATTTAATTAAAGTGTTTTTTATTTATTCTATGATAATTTCACAAATATATATATTTACCCATTTCAGTAAAGTTGTGGGATACAAAATATGTTTTCAATTTAAAGTAAAATACAAAGAAAGCTAAAACAATAACATAAAAGAGAATCATAAATAAGAATTAGATTCCCTCAGATCAGCCAAAACCAGGCACCTCAATAAAATAACCACGAGTAGAGCTGAAGGCTGCTCTAACAAGGCAAGCTTCTCAGGCTGAGTTTGGATCAACACTAAATCAGAGCACCAGAAGATTGAAGTCACAGAAAATATCGGGGAATATAAATCTAAATGATACATATCCAATTATACAACACACAAAAAATCAAACAGGTAGGAAAATGAAATACCCCAATAAAAAAGAAAACAAGACCAAAGAAAATCCCGTGAGGGTAAGGAAAAAAATGAATAAGTATACATTGTTGGTGGGAGAATGCTAATTATAAATTAGCATAGTCACTACGGATAATAGTATGGAGATTCTTCAAAAAGCTGAAAATAGAACTGCAATGATGCAATCATTCCATATGGATTGCATTGCAGATATATATATATATATATATATATATATATATATATTCCCAAGGGATGAAATTACTATTCCAAAGATGTTTACACTCCAATATTCACTGCAACACTATTTACAATAGTACAAATAAGGAGTTAATAAATTAATCATTCAATGTTAGTTATCTTTCAGTGGATGAATGGATAAAGAAATATGGTAAATATATACAATGGAATATTATTCAGTTACAAAAATAGAATGAAAGAGCAGTCGGTGCTCTTAACCCGCGGCACTGCACGACATGGGTGCACAAACCTACATGCAGACAGTACATTCATACACATTCAAAAATACATAAAATTAAAAAAAATTAAAAAAAAAAAAACAAAAATAGAATGAAATCCTGTAATTTGTAGCACCATGGACAGAACTGGAAGTCATCAGGCTATGTGGAAATAATTCAGGTGCAGGACAAATACCACATGTCTTCTCGTTTATTTTTGGAAACTAATAAACCAGTCTTGTAGAAGAATGGGATGTGATAATAGTCACTAGAGACCGAGATGGGCAGGGGAAAGAGCAAAGGAAACAGTTCAACCCTGTGCAAGGAAACACAGATAAAAGAATTGCTGCTGATACTGATCTTGGTTAGCACAGTACAGTAACCAGAGGCTAAAACAATCTGTGATTGTTTAATCAAAATGATTATGATGTTAAGAATGTCCCATGTATAAAAATGATCAACACCTATCATTAACAAACATGTAATTAGACCCAGAACCACACACTGATATGTCTTGTACTTGAACTCATGAATCAAACAAATGAGAAATTGTTTTGGTATGGACTGGCTGTTATGGAGTAGGATCTGCATCGATGACTACTAATGAGGGGTTTGCAGGGCACAATCAAGGGCACAATCAAGCCGATTCACGCTTCTTTCTTTTGCCATGTCCATATGCCTTTAAGGTCAAATTCGTTCTTTAAAAGCCTTTTAGTTGAGTCCTTGACCCTTTGCAGCATATCTTATTCATAACTATAATGATATGCCAATAATTAAAATTTCCATCCAATAAAATGTAATATTGTGACTCCAAGATAATTTGAATATAAATATCTCTTAATCTAACTCAGGTATGTCTCAGGGCTATAAGCCTACAGAAAGGAGTACACAGAAAAAAATTAATAACAACAGAAAATAACTACATAAGACCCTTCTGAAAATGTATAAAAGGGTTCTGAATTTTATTGCAGTTTTGTTGTAAATAAAGATCCTGACAAGCTAGTTTAATGATTTAATGTTGTCAGGACATTTTATAGGAAACAAATATGGCTTGGAAAATAATAGGTAGGACCCCAGTAAAAAGAATTAGTAAAGATCATACATGAGTGGCAGGCAGTTGGATGAGTGGGTAAGGGTGAATTACTTCCCAGAAATCTTAATCCTTTTAAATATGAGAAATTACCCCATCCTGGTCTCCAGATGAGCATTTAAGTACAACTCATAACTTCCTTCCAGTAAACAATTTGCATTCCTAATAAAATGGTTCAATTATTTTTATGTTCATTATTTCTGTCCTTTCTTCATTAATTGTGGTCAGAGGGAAATTACATGAAAATGGCCCCGACCCATGCTGCTGAGGAGATGGCTTTCCTGCTGTCTCTGAGTTTGCTGAATATTCCCAGCTCACCTTTCTCCCATGAATGACATCGATCAGAGGATCACACTCCAGCACCTGCTGGTGATGGCCTCTCATTACATAGGCTTGAAAATTCTGTTATTTTCCTGAGTTAATAATGTTTTCAGGGGCTGGAGAGATAGCCTAGTGGTTAAGAGCGCCGACTGCTCTTGCAGAGGACCCGGGTTCGATCCCCAGCACCCACATGGCGGCTGAAAACTGTCTGTAACTCCAATTCCAGGAGAACTCCAGTTCCAGGGGAATCCGAGACTCTCTTCTGATCTCTGTGGCATTGCATGACATGGGTGCACAAACCTACATACAGACAGTACATTCATACACATACAAAAATAAATAAAATTAAAATGTTAAAAAAATAATGTTTTCAGACAACTCAGAAGGTATAAGTAAAATTATGACTGAACCAGTGTCATGTTTTTATTTCATTTACTTTCCCATGTTTTTCAGAAGACATGTAAAGATGAAAAAGACAAGCCATGGTCAAAAGTGACAGGAAATAGACTGACAGGAAGCAGCGTCTTGAAACAATGGAAAATATGAACAATTGGAAATAATTGTTTCAGTGAGCACTAAGAAAAAACAAGTGGAAGACCATTTATTTTTTAACTTTCATTTGGTCTACTGAATTTTATTGGTTTTCATTTATGTGAATAAGAATCTGCACTGGGTGCGTGGTGGTACACCCCTTTAATCCTAGCACTTGGGAGGCAGAGGCAGGCAGATCTTTGTGAGTTCAAGGCCAGCCTGGTCTACAGAGTGAGTTCCAGGACAGCTGGGGCTACAGGGAAACCCTGTCTCAAAAAGACCAAAAAAAAAAAAAAAGGAATCTGCATGAATCCTAAGTACTTTAAAACAAATGAAGAAGCGAAGGTGATAATTTAAGAAATTTTAGCCTGCTTGTTTACAGAAGTTCACTTGGAATATGGAATCCTTATCTGAGATTTCATATACTTTCAGGCCCTTTGGACTTCAGCATAGTGGGATTGGTATTTGGGAGGCATTACATTCTCTTGATTTTTCATGTTTCCTGCCTTACTGTAATGAGAACTGTGCCTCTGAGATGAGGGGTTTTTTTTAAACCATGTGCATGCTTTCAGTTGAAGTATCTGCAATGTTCAAGTGACACTAGTTTGTAGTAGGGCTGAAGTGTGCTGTATTAGAAATGTGGCTCAGTAGCTAATTTCTGGCACCACCCCAGGATCCATCCAACTGATGGGTGAGTCCTCCATGTGAGAATCTAGTACAAAGCCAGTTAAAAACAACTACTGCTTAAGCACTGACTTAACAAATAAAGAACTAAGGATTGTATGGTGCATACTGACACGAGTTACTGAGGATAGGAATGGGAAGAACACGAGTAGAGTGTGATTGGCAATTAGAGCAAGAGAGGAAAGTCAAGAGGGAGCAAAGGGACAGAAGAAAGGAGGAGAAAAGGCAGCTCCAGCCAAAGGCTAAGTGAGAAGAGAAAGGGAAGAAAGGTCCCCTCAGATCACGTGAAAGACCCAGCCTAGGCAAGCAGAATTCTTGGCCCCAGGCCAAACTGTGCTCTGTAGGAGATGGGAGAGGGAGCACAGAAGAGGGCAGGACACAGTGGATCCAGAAAACTGGATGATAAATAAGGGAAGTGTGAAAGTGGATGGTTAGTGTTGATGGCAACTCAACAGGATCCGGAGTAGCCTGGGGAAGCCCCCCTCCAAGGGATTCTCTTGATCCGAATAACTGAGGGATAACCCACATGTGGGTGATACCATCTCCTGGGCTGGTTCTGGGACTTCACAAAATGGAGAAGGTGAGACTGTGGATGCAGTAGAACCAGCCTCCTCAAGCTCCTGACGCCTTGCGCCCCCCCCCCCATGTATGGTATCACGAGCTCTGCGCCAAGGCTATGTGCCCCTTCTTCTTTAACTTGATCCTCAGGGTATTTTATTACCACAACAGTAAAAGTGACTGAGACAAAAAGTGAAGGAATGAGAACTTGAGTAAAAAGTATTTTTTTTATCTTTAGTTATGTGAAAGTGCATGTGTCTGTATGGGGGCCTGCGTAGGCCAGTGCATGTGCCAGCGGGATTGGATCCAATTGGAGCTGGAATTACAGGTGGTTGTGAGCCACCTCCTCATTTGGGTGTTGGGAAGCAAATTTGGGTCCTCTGTAAGAGCAACAAATGCTCTTAACCACTGAGCTGTCTCTCTAGGCCAGGACATAACTTTTAAAGTACTTAAATAGATTTAATCAGTCTGACTTTTAAAGGCTCTTAAAGAAATTTTATTTTATGTGTATGAGTGTATTGTCTGGATCTGTATAAGTACACCAGAGCCTTTCAGTGCCCCTGGAAGACCGAAGATGGCGTTGGAGTCCCTGGAACTGGAGTTGTGGATGCTTCTTAGCTGCCGTGTGGGTGCTGGGAATAGCATCCAGGTCCTCCGAAAGAGCAGTCAGTTCTCTTAACTGCTGAGCCATCTCTCCAGCCCCTCAAAAGGCTTTTTATAAGGTTTAAAAATCAAAGGGGGGGCGGGGGCTGGAGAGATGGCCTAGCGGTTAAGAGCGCCGACCGCTCTTACAGAGGACCCAGGTTCGATCCCCAGCACCCACATGGCGGCCGAGAGCCGTCTGAAACTCCAATTCCAGGAGAACTCCAGTTCCAGGGGAATCCGAAACCCTCTTCTGACCTTCGCGGCATTGCACGACATGGGTGCACAAACTTGCATGCAGACAGTACATCATACACATACAGTAATAAATAAAAAAAAAATCAAAGGGGGAGGGGGAATAAAGAGGTGGAATAAAATAGAAATAAAGTAATTAAAATACATGTATCTACAACAGCAGCAATACAAAGTAAAGCTAACAAAGACTTTATTTTCTAATTATTTTTTATATTTTATTATTACTTTCATGTGTATGAGTGCATTGCCTGCATGTATGTAAGTGCACCCAGGTTGTGCAATGCCCTGTCAGAAGAGAGAGTCAGGTTTCCTGGAACTGGAGTTATGGACAATTAGTTGTTAGCCACCATGTAGGTGCTGGGAATGGAACCAGGGTCCTCTGAAAGATCAGCCAATGCTCTTAACTGCTGAGCCATCTCTCCAGCCCAAATACTTATTTACTATCTTGCCTTGACGCCACTGGTCTGGGCAGGAGGTGCAGATTCTACTTCTCTGCCTCCTCACTTTCACTTCTCTGGCTGATTGGGTTGGCGTCTTCTGGTCAGAGCAGAACCTTTGTGGTATTTTGTTTCCTGTGCTGATTCTGATGTTTGTCCAGCAGCGAGGTCTGCAGTCCTGACGGTGGTTGTTACTCTTGGTGTCTTCGTGTCTCTAGGCACTGGACAGGGCATATCTTGCCCTGCCATTGTTAAGCATTTATTACTTTTCTTTTTTCTTTTTTTTTTAAATTTTATTTATTTTTGTATGTGTATGAGTGTACTGTCTGCATGCAGGTTTGTGCACCCGTGTCGTGCAATGCCGCGGAGGTCAGAAGAGGGTCTCAGATTCCCCTGGAACTGGAGTTCTCCTGGAATTGGAGTTACAGACGGTTCTTAGCCGCCATGTGGGTGCTGGGGATCGAACCCGGGTCCTCTGCAAGAGCAGTCGGTGCTCTTAACCGCTAGGCTATCTCTCCAGCCCCATGTCTTTTTTTTTTTTTTTTTAAATTTTATTTATTTTTGTATGTGTATGAGTGTACTGTCTGCATGCAGGTTTGTGCACCCGTGTCGTGCAATGCCGCGGAGGTCAGAAGAGGGTCTCAGATTCCCCTGGAACTGGAGTTACTTTTCTTCCATCTTCTGGAAGCTTATGAATCTCTCAGAGCAAATCTCCTTCCATAATTCAAACTCACCACTGACCTATCTCACTAGAGTCATCCTTCAGGTCAGTTATTGGAGTGCAGTCCTCATCCCTTTCCCTGTGTTACCAGAGTGGGCCATGCAATGCTTAACAACCACCCGGGCATAGTCTTCTGAAAATGGTTGCTTGCCACTGCTTCTTCTAATGCCAAAGAGAAGAAAAGAAGATTTTTCTCTGCAGGGCTGCAAAGTTTTTTACCCTCACACAACCACTCTTTTCTCTCTCTCCTCTTTCAGTTATCTAGTCCCCAGGGTACAGAGAGTATCCTGGGGTCTGCATGTCTTGAGCCAAGCTTTCTACTTTGTGCAGTAGCAATATGCCCTTGGAGGCGAGCATACCCTGCTTGGGGTTGAGGTCTCTAGGGAGGACTAAGCTCACTTTTTGTTCTGTTACAATTTCTCGTTTCCTTTCTTTGCTACTGAAATGTCAATGTTTTTCCACTGTCACCGCTCTCAGAGAAGGCTGCTGTCCAGCTGTCTTATTTAGTCTCTGGAGACCGAAGCAGCCTGTGGAAGTCATCACCTTCTAGCCTGCCCTCTTCCTTGATCTTATGCTCAGTTGAAAACCTGGAAATCGATCTTTCTAATGTTATGATTAAGAAGAGAGCTTCCATAGACTCCATCTGTGATGGTGAACCATTACAGTCGTTTAGGAGACAGGTCATTCCTATGAGAGATGATCTAGATTAGGTTAGTTGGGTTGGGAAGACCCACGCTGTCTGTGGGTGACACCATTTCAGGGGGGTGGTATCTTATACTGAATTAAAAAGAGACAGTGAGCTGAGAATCAGCATTCATTGTTTTCTGCTTCCTGACTATAGACACAACGTGACCAGTTGCTTCAAGCCCTTGCTAGAGTAACTTCCCAGTCATGATGGACTGTACCCTAAAAGCATCAGCCCAAATGAACCCTTCCTTTCTTAAATCGCTTCTTGCCAGGTATTTGGTTACAACATGACATGTGATTCACACCCCCATATCATCCCAGTTTTTTGCTGTCGAATCTACCAGCCTGCCCTCTCCCCTCTTGCTATGATTAGCAGCTAGTGCTACTGCCCAGTCGGCCCCCAGAGCTTGTCCTCTGTCTTATCTACATAGTTAATATTTCCTTCTCTATTGGAGCATCTTATATTCATATAAACAAGCAGTTGTTCCTCTCATTGTGACACTCTTCACTGCCACCTCACCTCCACTGTCAGACAACTCCTCACTCCAGTTCCAACAAATTTCCTTCAATGCTATGGGCTTTCCTGTGTACTCTCCTGACAGTTTCTTTTACTGTGCAGGAACTTTTAATTCCATGTAGTCCCATGTATTGATACTTAGGAAGGTCCTGTGCTACTGGAATTGTGTTTAGAGGTTCTTGCATACACTTATAGCTTGAAGAATAGTCCCTATGTTTTCTCTAGCAATTGTAGTATCTTAGATTTTAAATTAAGAGCTTTGATCTACTTGAGTTGATTTTTGTACAGGTAAAAAATATGGAGCTAATTTTATTCTTCTTTGGGTAGAAATCTAGTTTTGCTGGTACTATTTGTTAAATGTGCCGTCTTCTCCACTGCGTGTTTTAATACCTTTGTCAACAGTTTAGGCGGTCATATCTTTTCAGGTTATTTGTGGGTCCTCTATTCTGGCCCACTGATCCACTTGTCTGCTTTTATGACAGTACCAGCTGTGTTTCTCAAAATAGCTCTGTAGTATAATTTGAGGTTGGGTACTGTGAGACCTCCCAGGAGTGTTCTTTCTCCTTAGGATTGCTTTGGCTGTTTGTGGTATTTTGTAGTTCCACATGAATTTTTGGACTGCTATTTCTGTGAAGAATGACATTGGAATTTTAATGAGAATTGCACTGAATCTGTGGATTATTTTGGTAGGATAGCTGTTTTCACAAAATTAATTTTACCAATCAAGAAGTATTGAAGGTCTTTCCATAATCTGGTATCTTCTTGATTTCCTTTTCAATGACTTGAAGCTTTCATTGTATAAGTCTTTCTCTTCTTTTGGCAGGTTTATTCCTGGGTATTTTTTAAAGTTATTATGAGTAATATTTTCCCTAATTTCTTTCTCTGCTAGTTCATTGTTGGTATATATGAAGGCTGCTGATTTTTGGATATGGATTTTGTATCCTCCTGTAATTTTATTGGAAGTGTTTATTAGAGCTAAGAGTTTTCTAGTACAGTCTATGGTGTCTTTTAAGTATAAAACCATGTCATCTTCAGATAGGTTTAGTTTGACTTCCTTTCCTATTCTCATCCTTTTATTTAATTTGTCTGACTTATTACCTTATCTAAGACTTTGAGGATCATATTGAAGAGATAGTGGGAACCTTTGACTCATTTTTTATTTTATTTATGTATTTTCTATGTGTATGAGTATAATGTCTGCATGTGTGTAAGTGCACCCGTTTCATGCACTGGCCAGGGAGTCAGAAGAAGGTGTCAAATTCCCCTGGAACTGGAGTTTTGAACAGTTGTTAGCTACCATGTGGGTGTGGGAATCGAACCCAGGTCCTCTGTAAGAACAGAGCCATCTCTCCAGCACAACTCATTCTTAATTTTACTGGAAATTCAGTTTTTCCTCATTTGGTGTAATTTGGCTATATATTTGTTATATATAGCTTTTATTACTTTGAGTTATGCTCCTTCTATTTTTTCCTAAATCCCCAGGGCATTCATCATGAAAGTATATTAAACCTTGTCAAATGCCTTTTCTGTATCCATTGAAATGATTATATGACTTAGTGTCTAAGTATTTTATAGTCTTTAGTTTTTCTTGTTGATTTCTACTTTTATTCCATTGTAGTCCGATAGGATACAAGGGACTGTCTCAATTATTTTTTTTATTTTTAAGGCTTGATTTGTTGCCCATGATATAATCAATTTTGGGAAGGGTTCCATGTGCCACTAAGAAGAAGATGTACTGCCTATCTCTTGGGTGGAATATTCTGTACATAACTGTTAAATCAAAGTGATCTATGATGTATTTTAGCTCTGATATTTTTTTTGCTTACATTTATTTTGTAAAACCTATATAAATGTGAGAGTGGGGATACTGAAGTCTTCCACTTCATTGTATCAGGACCTGTGTGGCCTTATGTGTTTTGATGTTAGGTTTATGAAACTGGTGTCTTCAAAATTCGGTTCATATACTTATTATATCCTCTTGATGGAGTGTTCCTTTTTTGATATTTAATACTTCTCTACTTTCTCTGATTGTTGTTGGTTTGAATTCTACTTTATCAGTTAAGAATAAGAACACCTGCTTTTCTGTGGCTTCTGTTTTTTTGGTAGGCTATTTTGCATATTTTGATTCTCAGTTTTGGGACATTTTTTGCTAGCTAAATGAGCTCTTGAAGACCACAGATAGTTCTCATTTTTATTTTTTAAGATTAAAAAAATTGTGTGTGTGTCTGTGTGTGTGTGTTTGTTTGTGTGTGTGTGTGTGTGTGAGTGGAGTGCCTGTGGAGGTCAGAAGAAGAAATTGGATCACTTGGAATTGGAGTTGCAGGTGGTTGCTGTAGCCTAGACAAAGTAATGTGCAGAATGAGCTATCACAGGCAAATGAGAAAAAATAGGAAAATGTCACAAAATGACTTTATAATTATTATAAGGATTGGAAAAGAAAAAGTTTCCTAGGCAGGGGACTGTGATCTGAAGTATGCTGTTTCATGAACAGGAAAGAGGTCATTGGCTTGATCTGTTGCCAAATCAGTAGACTAAAGCTAATTACTGTCCATGATATGGATGGATCTTATTTGGTCAGAAAGCAGTTTTAGAAAAGGCTACAGTCTCTGAGGAAGAAGAAATTCAGCCTTAAGTCTTCTTTGAGACTTAAGATTGCTATGATAACTGTTACCACAGTGGCTGGCCTATCCCAAAACTTCAGATTTACCAGCATCACAAACCAATTCCTTACCATATTCTCTCTCTCTCTCTCTCTCTCTCTCTCTCTCTCTCTCTCTCTCTCTCTTTCATCTCTCTGTCTGTCTCTCTTTTTCTCTCTCTTCTCTGGAAAAATCTAATATAGTTACCATTCCATTAAAATTTTTGCTCCATTTAAACTAGAAATCATCTCCATAAAGTTGTCCATGATCATTCCTATGCCATTTAAACTCTTACTATTTTCCAAGATCCACAGACACTATGTTCACATAGTTATTAATACAATCTTTTTCTAGGCTTATGATAAAAAAATCCAAACCTCATGTCAAAGTACCCATTTTGTCCTGTTACATTGTTAGCTCATAAAAGAGTGCCTAATCCAGATACTAAACTCAATTAGGAATCATTCACTCAACACATATGCTGCATAAGTAATCACTTACTGATTCACTCATTCAGTTAACAAATATTCACCCAGTCACTCCTAGATATACAGAGTGTCTGATTTAGATGAAAACTGATACTGAGTCCTTCAAATGACATAGAATACAGGTTAACTTGACATTCAGTAGAGGCAGTAAAGAAGAAGAAATTATAACAAAGCAGAAGTAGAAAATATAAACTGAAAAGGAAAGTAAGCAAAAGAAAATCACAAAATAAGGCATTATTATCTTTTCAGCTGTATAATACAGTGTTTAAATTGTTAATGATATTCACTGTCTTTCTCACCTCTGCATTGTAAAGAAAAGAAAATCAGTCTAAAGAAAAATTATCATAGAGAAAGGAAATTTTTAAAAATCAGAGAAAAGCATAGAGAAAACAAATGGTCTTGATGGATGCCAGTGCTCAGCTCAGATTAGGAAGCACAAAGGCTAATGTCACCCAGCCACACAGATTCCAACCTGCTTATCTGTTTGCAGAGAAGAGAAATTAGCTTATGCTAGAAAATAAGAGGAGAATAAAGCACTAAATATTTATAGCTTGCAGAATAAAATTGAGAAGAAAAGCTTGTTTGTGAGATTTAAATATTTTATGCATTACATTTAAAACATATTCTGTACCACAGTCCTGCCAAAGCAAGATAAAGTGAAATAAAAAGCAGGTCCACTCCTTCTCATGAGCCATGCAACCTAGGCAGTGCATCCCAAGCCTTAAAATTCTAGTCATTTAATTCTTTGTATTTCTTTATTCACTAAAGCTGCACTGATTGTTTTCCACAAACTGGTCATCGATGTTTTTAATAACTTATCAGATAGAATCTTTTACCCTGAGGCTTGCATGGGAACAGATGTTAATTACTGTGAACACACACACAGGCATACACTTGCAGATAACAAAAGAGGAAAAGTGAAAATAGAAAATGTTATGAGCTACAATAAGAGGTAGAGTTAATTTTGCTGTGGTTCCCGGGAATACTACACTGGAGTAGATTCACAGTGAGGGCCAAAAGGTGAGCAAGGATGTCCTAAAAAGTGCTCAGAAGGATTTGCACTTGAGGTGGAAGAACAAAACTCCTTCAAGCAGGAAGAAAATGCTTGGTAGGGTTGTAGAGATGAAAACAGTCTCAGATCCTCAAGATGGCAGGAAGTGAGTGCTGCAGGCCAGTGCAATCCTTGCTGGGTGGCTGGAAATTCAAACTTGGCACTGAAAATACCAACAGCTGGTATATGAGCTTGAAGAAAGTCTTATCCTGGTGTTATGCAGAAGAAAGAACAAGATAATAGCAACACCAGATATTTTAGCTGGATTTGAAGAAAAGCTTTACAAATTTTAATTGGTTTATATACATTGTAGTTAGTGATAATTTTCATAATGATATCTTCATACAAGTACATCATGGACTTTTGACCAAGCCCCTTCCGTAACACCCCTCACCTCTGTTCTTAGATTCCCTTCCTTTCCCCAGACAGACTTCCTTCCACTTTTTTGTCATACACACATGCAAATGTGAATCCATCAATCTATTATCTATCTCTCTATCTCTCTATCTCTCTATCTCTATCTATCTATCTATCTATCTATCTATCTATCTATCTATCTATCTATAATTTATCTATAATCTATCTATCCATCTACCTACCTCTTATCTATCATTTATCTCTTATCTATCATCTATCTCCTATCTATCTCTTATCTATCATCTCTTATCCATCTATCTTTCTCTTACCTATCATCTATCTTCTATCTATCTTTCTATCTATCTATCTATCTATCTATCTATCTATCTATCTATCTGGATTTTGTGTATCTATATTAAACCTACAATCCACAAAGACTCTTTCTGAGTCTTATTTTACTTGATATGATCTCTAATTGTGTCCATTTTCCTGCAAATGTAAATTTTTTCCTTCTTCATGTTTGAATAAACTCCATTGTTTATATGTATTGCATTTTCCTTATTGGTTCATTTTTTGATGGTCACATAAGGTAATTTCATAGCTTGGTTATTATCACTGGTGCTGCCATAAACAGAGACGTCCAGTATCTGTGGAATAGTGTCTTAGAGCCCTTTTTATAGCCATAAGTGTTATAGCAATGCCATTTGGTAGTTATGAACCTTCATATTAATTTCATAGTGGCTAGACTAATTTACACTCTCATCAGCAGTGCATGAAGATTATTATTTCTACACATCCTCACTAGCATTTGCTAGTCTTTGTTTTTGTAATGATATGTAATCTGACAGGATTGAGATGGATTTTCACAGGTTCTTTTTTAAAGATTTACTGTTTTTGTTTATGTATATTTGGGTGTGCCTGCATGAGTTTATGTGCAGCACATGCATGCCCCTCTTCGTGGAGGTTAAAGTGAGGTGGGTGCCCCAGAGCTGCAGTTACAGGGGGTTATGAGCTGACTGATCTGGGTATAGAACTGAACCTGGGCCCTCAAGTGTTCTCAAGCATTGAGCATCTCTCCAGCCCTCACAGAAGTTTTGATGTCATTTTTTGGGTAGGTAGTGAAGGATGCTGAAAACTTCGTCATTTGTCTTTCAGTCATTTTTAATTTATCTTTTAAGAATTTTCTGTGCATTAGCCCATTTATTGATTGAGGTGTTTAGTTATTTGTTATTTTTAATTCTTTATATATTCAAGAGCCTACTCCTCTGTTAGATGCATAGCTGGAAAAGAATCTTCTTAACTATAGGATGTCTCTTCACTCAATTCACTTTTTTCTGTGCTGTTCAGAAGTGTTTTGAATGGGATGTGATCCCTGCCAATTCTTGGTACTATTTCCTGAGCTCTTGGAGTTCTTTTCAGAAAATCCTTGCTTCTGCCTTCACCTTATTACCTATCTTCTCCAGCAGTTTCAGAGTTTTGGTTCTCAAATTAAGGTCTTTGATCCGTTTTAACTGATTTTTGTATATGCTGAGAGAGGTTTTACTTTCTCATGTGACTTGAAGGCTACACAGCTGACTAGTACAACTTCTTGTGTTATTATTCACTGTAGAGCCCCTCATTCTGGCTGCCAGTTGTGCAGATCTGGGTTTCCTGCCTAGTGAATAACTAGGATCATAATCTTGAAATGATTTATCCTTGCTTTCTGTGGTTGTGTCAGGCCATGGGTGCTGCAATTGCCTATTTTGGGTTGTGATTGGGCATGAGTAAGCACAATGAGTCCCCTTAGTTCCATGTTTCTCTCTGATACTTCCACACAGCACAATCTCCTATCCTTATGCTAGCCAGGTATTGCTTCTAACTCTTTTTACATGAAGACTCTTGATATATAGATATGGAGACTTTCCATGCATCTGTACCTTTAGGTGTTGTGGCATTCTGACTGTACTGACAGATGGAAGCATTCCTCCACCTGAAAACACAGATGTCCCAAGTGAATCCTTCCTAATGATGTGGATGGACTGTCCTCTCCTATTTACCTTCTGACCTCCTGGCTTAGACTGATGCATGGACTGGGCCTTTAAAAGCCAATTTAAATGTTAATTAATCCAAACACTTCCAGGTAGGACAAGTAGATTCTATAGTCATAGGACACTCTCAGAGCAGAACTGGTACAATAATAAAGGAGGTCTTCTTATCTGTGCAGGTGTGCAACAGGATCTTTGGTAGATCAGTCCTCACTGAGTCTTTAAATAATGATATTATTCAAATCAGGGCAGAAAGGCAAATGCATACTCAGAACACACATAATTTCAGTAAGGACTAATTTCTTTCTCCTTCACAGAAGAATGTATCCAAGGTAACCCATCAACTCCAAGTGTGTGGCTAGTCACCATGAGTGATGGAACCTTACTTTTAGCATCTCATCAATCTATGATTTGAAGTTTGACAGATTAGACCGTTAACACAGACCAAAAAGTACTGATAACAAGCCCTTGTTGTAAGACCCGTTTGACCTTCACACCTGCAGCATATCTCTCCCACTCACAGGCCCACTGAGGAAGCAGTGTGTTAGAAGCCTGTATAGATCCTATGTATCTTTTTTAAAATTTTATTTATTTCTGTATGTGTATGAATGTACTATCTGCATGCAGGTCTGTGCACCCATGTCGTGCAATGCCGCAGAAGTCAGAAGAAGGTGTCAGATTCCCCTGTAACTGGAGTTCTCCTGGAATTAGAGTTTCAGACGGTTCTCAGCCGCCATGTGGGTGCTGGGGATCGAACCTCGGTCCTCTGTAAGAGCGGTCAGCGCTCTTAACCACTAGGCTATCTCTCCAGCCCCATCCTATGTATCTTATACTCAGATTGAAACTTGGGCTTCACATATGTTAAGGTAGTATATTACCATTAATATATATTACTAGTCTTTTAAAAAATAATTTAGAGCTAGGCGTGGTGGTGCATGCCTTTAATCCTAACACTTGGGAGGCAGGGGCAGGTGGATCTCTGTGAGTTCAAGGCCAGCCTGGTCTACAAAGTGAGCTCCAGGCCAGCTGGGACTAAAGATCGACCTTGTCTCAAAAAGACAAAAAAAAAATAATTTAGGCAGAATCTCTCTAAGCTTCCCAGACTAGCTTTGAACTCATTTTTGTAGTCCAGACAGGCTTTGAACTTTGGATTGCCCTGTAGCTGGGGTTTTAGAGCTACACCACCAGGCTCAACTCCTCAGTATCCAGTTGATCAAGTATGCTGCTGAAAGCTAGGCCCACTGAAAACTTTCCTTTAAACTTCATACTTCAAGGCCAGCTTTAACTAAAACACTGAGTCAGTTGGTCAATAAAAGAGATTTTCCTCCTCCACCAGCTGTGTTAGGACTCTACCTTAATCTACAGCCCACCAGTTCTGAGGTCTGTGATGAGCTAAAGGCATAAGTGTAACAAACTTGTTACATGTAACCTGATAAATAATGTCTGTCATATTTAGTGACATAGCTCCTTAGGTTTGTCTGATTGCAAAGGTGCCATTTCTAGTTTATGATGGACTGCTGTTATGAATGCTCAAGGTGATCTAAAATTCTCAGCTCATAATAAAGCTCTCATTGTGTTGATTGTACCACAGTTAGACACTCGTTCCCTAGGGCCCAGTAGCATCCCATAATAAGCTTTTAATGTAAGAATTCCTGATACAGAATGCTGAGCTATGAGTAACTTTCCAGGTCTTCTTATGTACATCTTCATTTAACATGAATATCTCCAGCACCATTGACTGCCACATCACAAGATACAAGGCATAAACTCTAGCAGTTTTGAAGTCCACACTGTCCATTGGGTGTAAGTAATCAGAATTTTATTTTAAGACTGCAGTTTAATATTCTGTCTAGTTCTAAAAGTTGACCTTAATATGATAAGAGTTTGAATCCAATGAGTATTTTATTTAAGAGACATCTAATGCTGATCTCTTTAATGAGCCACTATTTCCATCCTTGGTAAAGACATTCATGTTCCACAGTAGTCTCTGGGAGGACAACCTCAGCCATTCTTTTTCTTTACTCATTGGCGGTGGTATGTATTCATTGATGAGGTTGTATGTCAGTTCAGTAATATAAACTAATCAATATTAACTAGGTAATGTGGTTCAACATCTTCCATTTAGAGTATAGTCAGGTAGGTCAAACAAGGTATAGAAGAGACATCACTTCTCATCACTATATTTTGTAACATGCTAGAAATTTTGTTTCCTTTTCCTAGAAAGCCATGTGTAGATTTGGTCATGGTCATCATAAATTAGGATTTCTACCACTAGGCAAAACAGTCATCATTCTAACCAACTAGAATTTGAATCTCTCTGGGTGTTTTGGATTATTTATGTCAATAAACTGTTGAGATGATTACCCATAATGACTAGAGGAAATTTTTCTTGTTAAAGGATGAGAGAAAGGAGGGTTATTTTGAGAATGCAGGGCTTTACTGGAGGGTTTGGTTCTCTCTTGCCCCAATATTCTAGTCACTGTAAGGAAGAGGTAGCTAATAGAAGATGGGTGTGCCATAGGGACAGATCTTACATGGATAGTTTTGCTTTCTCCTTCTAGGCAAATAATCATTTTTTTTATGCTTTGGTATACTTTTATTTTTTTTCAAAGCCAATTTTTATTGAACCTTTGTGCATTCCATACAAAATTTCTAATCAAATCTAGACCTGTGCCCCCTCCTCTGCTACCCCCCAGCCCACCAGAGCTCGCGTACCCTGCCAATAATGTCTTTCATCCTTTTCTCAGTCCCTTTTAAAATTTTCAGTGCAGAAGTTTACTGTTCCAAGCAGAGGTTCACCGCTTCAGTCAGTTCCTTGACCCAGTCTTTCTGCCGTTGTTGTTGTTATTCTCTCTAATTTGCATCACTCCAAAATATGCATATATGCATGCCATATATATCATAGGTTTTAGCATCTTCAACTTATGACTTTTTTTCTTTATTAGGCTGAAAGATGTCATGTTTGAAGGCTCCTCCTTGGCAAGCCCAAACAACCATCCGTTCTGCCCTTGTGCTCCACAGTGGGGTTTTCCTTTCCCATGGTCACCAAATGAGGTCCAGTAAGGACCGCGTCCTGTCTTGATCCTCCTGTACTGGTCTCTGTGATACAGCATGGGTAGTCTATACTCTGAAGAGGCTGAAACCCCAGTAGTAGCTCAGTCCACAAGGTGGATGTCTCAGCAGTCCCTATCTGGCACTGAAGGTTTGGAACATTCTTGGAGAGACATGAGTCTTCAGTCCATATTGGAAGGTTGAAAAGCTGTGTCTCATGTCTTTGAAGGATGGCAAAAGTAGTGGCAGCCACAGGGTAGCTGCACTTGCCAGTAAGACAGGCAAAACAACTGTGCTT
>VZQC01003281.1:2169212-2186453 GCA_009823505.1 Rhizomys pruinosus
AAAAAAAAAAAAAGAGATGAGAAAGACAGAGCTAATAAGATGATAATTAAAATAAGAAAACTTCTGAATGTGGCAATGGAAAGCTATGGAAGTAATTATAGAGTCAACAAAGATCCAGTAACACTGGGAGGGACAGGGAATACACAAAGTTCATGAGGAAAAGGTTGCAATTAAAGAAATAAAGTCATCTTCACAGAACATATGTTTGTTAAGAAAGGACAGAGCAGGGTTGGGGAGATGGCTCAGTGGTTAAGAGCACTGGATGTTCTTGCAGAAAACCAGAGTTTGATTCCCAGCACCCACATGACACCCAACAAGTGTTCGTAATTCCAGTTCCAGGGGATCTGATCCCTTCTTCTGACCTCTGGAAGCATTGCACAACTCAGGTACACTTACATATATACATACACATAAAACAAAATAAAAATTATAAATAAAAATTATCTAGGTTTGTAGCCAGAGAATGAGCTATTAAAATGAAGGAGACATGAAGAAAGAAAACAGGAAAACAAACTTGGCTCCATTAAATGACGACATCGATTCTTTTGAGCAAGGAGTTGTGCAAGGAAATACCTAGAAAGACTTTGGAGATGACACTAATCTTCCTGCGTTGGCTCTGGGACTGAGTTGTGGCAGCCAGATAGAAATAAAGTGGTATGTGCATGACCCTCTGTGCTTACCTCTCCTGACCCATTTCTTGAAACAAAAGCAGAATTTTTCTTTTCTACAAAGTTGAATGTGAATAAACTTTGAAGCAATTCATTTATATTTCAAAAAGTTATAAACATTTAAAATGCTAAAAGTAATGTCTAGTACAGCAATCTAAAAGCAAGGGATTCATTTCACCACTTGAATTATAGAAAACCAAAAATCAAACTTTTACTAAAAGGTTGAATTGGTATCTGCAGCTACTAAGCTGACCCTCTTCCTGCCAGATATCATGGCTAATTCCTTAGCTTTGTTTCTTCTTGGTCTGGTTACTTGGCAAATAAGCAATGTTCAAAAGAAAAGAAAAATAAAACAACCGTCCGTCACCATTCCTGGTTTGGGCTGTGTTCTCCCACTCACTGAGCTGACTACACAGAGTATAGTATTCAAATGAAAGAAATTAGTATTCAAATGAAAGAAAAAGAGAGTAGAGACTATCCTCATGGGAGGGTCGATGATCAGCAGCATCTTTTGATAGACATAAATAGTGCTTACATTGTCAGATTCCTTCTTCTTCCTCCCCTTCTCCCATCACAAAACTGGAACATGTGTATAGTGATGACAATGGCTGAGAGTGTGCTTGAAATGACAGGTTTTCATATTTAGTATTTGTTCTTGTTTCCACCTGACCAAGACCTATGCTTTTGTAGAAGGATAAAAGACAATTAGGAAGCTGGGCATGGTGATGGTACATGCCTTTAATCCCAGCACTTGGGAAGCAGAGGCAGGCAGATCTTTGTGAGTTCAAAGCCAGCCTAGTCTACAGAGTGAGTTACAGGCCAGCTGGGGCTACATGGAGACCCTGTCCCAAAAAGACAAAAAAAAAAAGACAATTAGGTGTAATGTGAGGAATAATATTTTACAGTCATTATTCCTTTAATGTAACTTACCTCTAAAGTGGATATTGATTTTTTTTCTTACTAAAAGTGGAATATGTATTTAAATCGTGTTGACAGATATTTACCAAACCCGTGTATGACTTTAGCCTGCTTTAGAGAAGGCTGATGGGGAGGGTAATTGAAACAAAGATCTGGTCTACATGCAGTCCTTTTCCTGGTGATATATTCTCTTAGGAAACTGCTGCAAAGTGACACAAATCAAGTGCATTGCCCTGAGAGAAGAGGACTTGTTTGGATTGCTATCAGCTGCAGTGTCAGGCAGCAAACGATATCACCAATCCCAACCCCATACCTCTTGCTAATTTCAGGCATCATTGCATGTATTTGTATACTTATATGTGACTAACAATTAAGTAAATGAATGGCACTGACAGGCTCCTCCCTTTGTTTCCTTGTCCTGGCTTCCTTCCTGTGGCCTCATTTTGTGGCCTGTGTCTGTGTGCTGCATCCTGTGTAAGCTGCTGCAGCTGTTTGTCAGTTCTCCGCCACAGCCTCTCCTTTCTTCCAGAAGATGGGGTCTTGGGTGCTTGGATCCTCACAGATGTCTGAATTCCATCCAGGACTCCCTGAGTTGGTGATGAGCAGTGTTTCTTTTAACTGGTTGAAATATCATTTTGGAAAGATATGTCAATGAATCATTTATTCTATATTCAGTAACTTTACAACTACAAAAAAAATGAATGAATGCATAATGTGGATTTTCAGCTTTCTATTCATGGACGTGGTCTAAAACAACATGAGCCTTTACAAATCCACTAAACACATCTACTGTCTTGAAAGTGCTAAGTGAGTTTTTAGAAGAGTATCTCACATGGAATACAGGTAAATTTAGGTGCATTTTTCTGTGACGAGGCTCTGGAGAAAACAGGATAAACTATATTCATCTGTTAAAATCCCTAACCTAGCACATAAGGGAGGGGGCATGGTAGACTGTAGGTAATATGAAGACTACTGTGGAAAGAAGATGGAAAGAGGTAGGAAACTACGGGAGGCCAATGGTCAGGAACGAGGATCAACCAAATGAAAAAGCCTTATGGAAACCTAGTATCTTGACCCCAATTAAAAAATATAACCTACATTTTTCAGCTGTTTGAAGAGAGTTATCCTGCATGCCTTGAAAAAGCTTCTTCTAAAAGCTATTGGTTGTTAAACAAAAACCCAGTGCCAAGAGTCGGATATCTCCTAACAGTTGCTGTCAGAGAGGTTCCAGAGGCTCTTGCTATTCCTCTTAGTTGCCACCAGAAATAGATGATATGACCCACTGTTGAGGACACCACAGACCTTGGTTCCAGGACATAGAGAAATCAATCTAGATCAAGCTAGAACTTAGCTGGAAGTTTGCTCCCTGCTGGCTACCTTCCATAGACCTAGAAGGTTCAAAATGAGCTATCAGGGTAGAAAAGACATCAATGGTCTTACCCAGATGTGAGCACGATGAACTACAAGACCAACCTGACAGCCAAGAGCCAAGATGTTCCCGTTTGTGCTACAGTGACACTCCTGTTATGAGAGTTAGCAATCTCTACCTGATTGGATTTGAGGCCTGCTCCATTGAAGGGAAGGGACTCCATGCCTGGTACTGTAAACCTGATTAACAACAACAACAACAACAACAACAACAACAACAAAACCCTTATGGCAGGAGAGGTCATAGGCTCAGGGGTGAAACTGAACATTGTTGATTAGCTAAACTGACATAGCCTCAAACTGCCTTCTAAGTATCTATGCTTATATCCACAGACAAAAACTGCTTTCAGCACTAGTAAGAGAAGCCTCTCTCTCCAGTGAATGGCAATGAGTGCAGATATTCATGGTGCTCCAAAGAGATGAGGAAAAGTGACAGTGAGTGATCAGTCCTTTTTTGTGAGAGGATGGAAAGAATGTAAGAGCCAGGAGACAGGGAGAAGGCTGGGATACGGCATCTTCTGGGCATGACAGCATGACAGCTTCTGCAATCACACAAACACACACACACATGCATACACACACACACACACACACACACACACACACACTGCAGCTGTGGTTATTGAGCTGAGCGGACTTGCACAGAAGTGAGCTGCTCAACAGCCAGGCACAAAGGAGGGCCTCATGGGGCTCTACATCTCACTGTCAAACTACCTGCTACTAACAGATCCAGGAGATGGGGAGATTGTGGTCTTCAGCTGCATGAACACTATTGTCTCCAGGTTCAATGGACAGTTTCAGTCCAGTGGTCAGACAACTGGCCCTGGGTAAACTAATGCATCATAAAACCAAACCCAAAGTCATGAATTTTGGAAAAAGATTGGTAGGGAAGAGAAAAAGGTTGGTAGAGATGGGTGAGAGATAAAAGATGGGGGAAGGCAGTATCAAAATACATTATATGGAGTTTTCAAAGAACAAACAGTAAAAAAGAATCTCAAGCACATGATAAATATGTAATTGTGTTTGGAAAATAAGGGTTCAATGAAAAAGAATGACTTTACTTGTGTCAATTTAATTTTTAAAGTATACTAAAATGATGGTAAGAGAATTTTCACAGGGTTAAAGCCACAATGTGCCTAAGACTAGGAGATGATAGCAATACAAATTTCAAACATTAAAAATAGATGGCCAGGCCAAGTGTGGTGGCATATGCCTTTAATTCCAGTCCTCAGAAGGGAGTGGCAGGCAGAACTGTGAGATCAAGGGTAGCCTGGTCTACATAGCAAGTTCCAAGCCAGCTAGAGCTACAGGGAAACCCTGTCTCAAATATTAAAAAAAAAATAAAAAATAGCCAAGTGCTCTTTTAGCTTAATTAGAAGAAGAAAGAAAGAAAGAATAAATGAATAAACTGGCTATGACAAAACTTTTGGTTCCAATCATACACTTCTGGTAAGTGCAAACATTTGAGGCCAGAGACTGAACTCTGTAAAAGCTTTTGCACACTGAGATCTTATTTGTGAGTTAATGATTTCATCCACCTACTTGAAAGATCGGACAGAAATTCCTGGGCTCAGGTCTTTTTGGAATTTTATCCTACATACTTCACTTGGTTTTTCATCTGAAGGGATGGAAAATAAGAACACATGTTCAAGACAGGGGTGGAGAGGGAGACAAGAGAGGGAGGGGGGAGGAAGGAAGGGAGGTTCCTTCTAGGTAATGTTAGGAAATGTTAGGAAACCAAAATCACAAGAACCTCTGAGAACAGTAGTGCTGGTAGAGGAGCAGGCTGGAGGAGTTTCAGAAGCCCCTCCTCCTCACCAGGACACTCTGACTAGGTGAGTGAGCTCCTGCCCCAAGGCAGCAGACTCCAGAAAGAAAAGACTGGATGGTCAACAGACAAGAGTCACGTGTTCAGGGGAAAGGGGGAGTGGAGTGTGAGAGCTGTCGGGGAGGACAACTGGGACTAAGACTGTGCATCTCTGCTTGCTTCCTTGTGACACAGATGGGCTGGTGAACAGGACCAGCTATGTGGTGTGGGACTAGTGTTGATATTTCGGCTTCATTTTATGTAGTGGAAGCTTCCAAATCAAATTTAGTTTGAACATTTTGACTGATGGCGCCTGTCAATCACATTAAATGTCTGAATTTGCAAATGCGTTCTCAAGTACAAGAGGTTCTTATCTTAGCAGGGAAAATCCACTGGGCTCTACTCATTAAAATCTTGCCAGATAATTGGGACCATCTGCAACATGAGAAAGTTTAGAATCTAAGACTTTCAGCAGCATATGGTACGATGTAAAGGCATTTGTGAGTTCCTTTTTCCTTTTAACTCCAGCCTCCAATTTTATTTCTTTACACTAGAGATTTTTTTTCTTTCTGTTTCTCTACCACTCACCTCATCCTCTTGTCCTCCCTGTGACTTTAGGCTGTGCTGGGATGTATCTGGGAATAGATGCTTCCGCCTCACACTTGCTGTGTTCCTTGACATTTTCTGAATCCCTTGGTAGCCCACAGCCCAGAAACAGTGCAGGAAGTGCAGGGAGTTAGTATCCTTAATAAGCAAGCTACTGATATTGACAGATGACATCTCAATCTTCCACTCAGCTGAGAAAATCCCTAAACATTGTCTCCACATCCTCAGAAATGTTCTGCAGGACTTATCCCCCATTTGTCCTCAGTGGTAAGTGGATCAACAGACACCCTTCCCCACTTTCTGTGAATCCCATGATGCTCTGCAGGGAGCCTCAGGGCAGCTTCCTTGGAGTTCATAGGAGTCACCTCCTCCCACATCTAGCTCACTCTCTGCTTTGGGTGAAAGTCCAACTTAGCCTAAGTCTCATATAGATCCTGATCTTTAATCTCATGAAAGTGCTGTCTGTCACCTGTTCTCCTGTGTGGGAAAGAGGGAAGTAAGTGATTCATGTTCCGCAAATTCATGTTTGGGTTTTGATTTAACTTATTGTTTAGGGTCGCTATGAATGATGGAATCACATGTGTAGTGGTTACCTTTCTGTTGCTGTGATAAAACACCTTTGATTAGTTCCTTGAATAAAGAAACACAGCCCACATCTTATTTGCAACAGAAATAATATAAATAGTATAAAATATTTCTTTCATAGATAATCACAATTGCTTTTATACCTTAGATATGTTCTATGTTTTCAAATTTGCATATGTTTACATATTTGGGTATATATATATCTCACTATGGATCATAAAATGATATGCTAATATGTCAAATATGTAACCCATGATACTATTGCTTATGGTTCCACAGGGACCGGGGTCCATCATAACAGCGAGGCAGAGAGCGCAGGAAGCCCGCATCTTCAGGCAGGCACAGGAAGCAGAGGGTGACTGAAAATCTGGCGAGGCTTAAGAACTCTCAAAAATGGCCCACCAGTGGCCAGTTATATGCTTCCTCCAGCAAGGCCACGTCTCCCTCAAACCTTCCAAAACAGCGCCACCAACTGGGTACAAAATGTCCAATACTTAGAGCCTTTGGCGCATTTTCATTCAAACCACCACAACACCTATTTGAAGATAAAAGTTGTCCCATATTAGCTATTGAAATAAAGCAGGCATATCAGAAGCTGGCAGGCTACATTTATTTAAACAGGAGTTATAAGACATTGTAGGTGGGCCTAGGTGCAGAGGAAACTAGGAAGATCTGTCCTCAGTGTGCACTCCCCGTAGCACTGAGAGGGAAGGCGGGCTGGCACGTCTGCCCTCACAGAGCTCTGACATGGTGTCAGGCTGAAGAACCAGAGAATTAAAGGAAGCTCCCAAATGTAAATTTCCCAAGAGTTTCTTTTTCTTTCTTTCTTTCTTTTTTTTTTTTTTTTTTTTTTTTGGCCTTTTTGAGACAGGGTCTCCCTGTAACCCCAACTGTCCTGGAACTCACTCTGTAGACCAGGCTGGCCTTGAACTCACAAAGATCCGCCTGCCTTTGCCTCCCAAGTGCTAGGAATAAAGGCGTGCACCACCACGCCCGGCGAGTTTCATTTTTTTTAATCCCAGCCTTAGGTATTAGACTGGCACCCCGTTCCCTCCCTCCCTTCCCATTTCCTTCCTTCCTCCCTCTCTCCCCTTTCCCTTTATTTCTCCTTTTTCCATCCCTTTTCCTTCTCCTCTTTCCTCCCTTTCCCTCCTTCCTCCCTCTTCCTGCCCCTCTCCTCTCCTCCCCTTTCCTTCCTTCTTTTCTTTCCTTTCAAATTGGAAGATATTTTAGCTGCATAAAAGTTTTAGACTTTCAAAACTGTAAGATTCAAAAGACAAATACAAACAGGAATAATTCATTTTTTCCATTAGCATAGAAATAACTTGTTTATAAATCAGAATTTTATGTATCAGTTAATGAAAGTTTAATATTTCTTACAAAAGTAAAAATTAGTAGAGCTCTAAGAACAGATATTTTATAATCTATCAAAATTATGAATCTTCAGGTTGTTTATTTTGGTACAAAGAATTTGTCTTATTGACTTGGTAATGAACTCAAAATAGGCCACATGGAAAGCTGCTTATTCGAAAATATGCTCTGGCTCTGTTTTCTCTGGACAGGACGTCTCTCTGCTCAGGAGAGCATCACCATCCATCAGAAGCATCACCACTCAGCTCCCTCTGGCACACAAGGAAACAGCACAGGAGGGCTGAATGAAAGACATTCTTTTCTGATTAAAATCACATATCAAAAACAAACCTGTAGGTAAATGACTTCAGTTATTTGCAACAGAAATAACATAAATACTACAAAATATTTCTTTTATAGATAATCACTAGTAACGATTACTTATCTACCTTAGATATGTTCTATGTTTTCAAATTTGCATATGTTTACATATTTGGATATATATATATATATATATATATATATATATATATATATATATATATATATATATATATATATCACTATACATCATAAAATGATATGCTGGGCTGGAGAGATGGCCTAGTGGTTAAGAGCGCTGACAGCTCTTACAGAGGACCCGGGTTCGATCCCCAGCACCCACATGGTGGCCGAGAACCAACCGTCTGAAACTCCAATTCCAGGAGAACTCCAGTTCCAGGGGAATCGGACGCCATCTTCTGACCTCCGTGGCATTGCACAACACGGGTGCACAGACCTGCATGCAGACAGTACATTGATACACATACAGAAATAAATAAAATTAAAAAATCTAAAAAAATGATATGCTAATATGTCAAATATGTAACCCATGATACTATTGCAATGTGCATATTTCTTTCTTTAAGTTAATTTTTATTGAGTGCATTTCATACAACATTTCTCAATAAAATCTAGACTCTTTCCCCCATCCATGCCCACCCCTTATGTCCCCCTGCCCCCCGCCAGAGCTCATGGATTCTGTCATACATGTTAAGTCCTGTCTTGCATCTTTTCTTCAGTCTTTTATAACCTTTTCAATGCACAAGTTTACTATTTTGGTCAGTTTTTGTTTATGTTTTTCTCTCTCATTTTTGTTCCGTTTAATTTTATATTATTCCAAAATATGCATATATACACTCCATACATAAATCAAAATTACAAATTCTGAAAATAAACTATAGGTTAATTCCTAAGCACATTTAGAGATTCGTATTTTAACAGTAAAGTTGCATGCAGGTAAAAAGAATATGAATACATATCTTCCATTCATATATGGTAATTACAATGTGTGAATACAAGTGGCACTCCATGGTCCTGGCATCTCCAAAGAGTTAGGGTCTCCACTGAAACAGAGACTGCACCTTCACTAATGGGGTCTTTTAACTTCTGGTGCAAAGCCTCAGATCCTCTTCATGATCCCTGCAATCCTGGGGTCTTCACTCCAACTGAGGCTGCACTTTTACCGATGGCCTTTTCTGGTCTCTCAGAGTGCCAAGCCTCAACTGCTCTCTGTGATCCCTTCATACTTTCAAAACCAGAACCATATAGGATACTCTTACACATTACCAACATTACCAAGTCCTGCTTCCAGCATGAGATGAAGGCTAGGGCCCCCCTCTGTACCACAATTTCTGTGTACTGACCCTGAGAAAATTCTTCCCAAATGATTTCTCACCATCTTGATGCCGGTCTCTTGTCACAGCTGATTTTTCAGCCCCAGCTAACCAGCATCAATTGTCCCAGTAAAACAAGGTTTCACTTTGGGTTCTGGTCTTCTCTCCTCCTCCTCCTCCTCCTCCTCCTCCTCCTCCTCCTCCTCCTCCTCCTCCTCCTTTTCTTCTTCTTCTTTTGTGTTTTTGAGGCAGGGTCTCCCTATAGCCCCAGCTGTCCTGGAACTCCTGGAACTCACTGTGTAGACTAGGCTAGCCTTGAACTCACAGAGATCTGCCTGCCTCTGCCTCCTGAGTGCTGGGATTAAAGGCATGTGCCACCATGCTGGACTCTGGTCTCTTCTTAATCGCAGCTGATTCTTTGGCCCCAGCTGACCATAACCCACAGATTCTCAGTTCAAATATCATATAATCAGCCCTTATGGTCTCCACTTCCCTTTGAAGCTTCACAAGAGTCTACAGCTCTTTCAGCATAACTGCTCCAAGCTCCACAGCAACAAACTCTAAGCATTCAATGACTTTTCTAGCCCAGAGTTCCAAAGGCTTCCATAATTCTTTCCAAAACACCAAGGTCAGGTCTGTCACAGCAATAGCCACTCTCCGGAACAAATTTCTGTTCTCATTTGCCTTCGATTGCTGTGACAAAACACTCTTACCCATACCAACTTGGGGAGGAAAGGGTTTATTTAGTTTACATCTCCCAGGTCACAGTTCATCACTTAGGGAGCCCAAGGTAGGAACTCAGGGCAGGAACCTGGAGGCAGGAGCTGAAGCACAGGCCATGGAGGAACACTGCTTACTGGCTTGCTTCCCTGACCCATGCTCAGCCTGCTTTCTTTACAATACAGAACCATCTGCCCAGGGTGGCATCACCCACAGTGGGCTGGGCCCTTCCATATCACTCAACATCAAGAAAATACTCTACAGACATGCCCACAGGCCAATCCAATGGAGCCAATTCCCCAACTGAGGTTCCTCAACCCAGGTGTGTCAAGTTGACACTAAAGCTATCCAGCACACCATGGTAAAAAATACATAATGAACTTTCTTCTGGAATTTTTAAAGACTGATACATAAAAAAAAAAAATCATAGTAGTTACTTATGGAATACAATGTGGTGTTCCAACATGTGCATATACTGAGCAGTCTCTCTCTGCTTGTTACTCTGAGATAAATCACTATGTTCAAAGTCTGCATGATATCACCTAGAAATATGAAGTCAGTTATCATCAACTTTTAGGTTGTGATTTCTGATAGATCTTTGTACTGCTGATGGTCATTTGCTATTGCAGTGTCAGGACGAATTTCCCTCCGGGGGTCCCGTTTTCAGTATATTACCAAATCAACAAGATGAATTCTTCATAGATTGGTGAAATGAGAAGCCTGCACATTTATAGTTTTGATAAAGATTGGAAAATATCTGTCCTTAGGCCTTTATTAATTTTTACTTAAGTATTACATAAGTAATATTACATAATATTACATAATATTGAACTTTCATTAATTTATGCGTTGAATTCTGCTATATAGACAGATTAGCTCTATGTCAGTGGTAAAATTGGAATTTTTTCCAAAAAAATGAATTTGTTTGCTATTTGTCTTTAGATTTTTATGGTATTTTCAATAAAATTTGGAAAAAAATGGTTTTATTTTGAGACAAGGTCTTACTATGTAGCTCTGCCTGGCCTGGAATTCACTATGTAGATTTTGTTAGGCTTAAACTCACAGAAATCAGTCTGTGTCTGCCTCCCAAGTGCTGGAATTAAAGTTGTGTATTACCATACCCAGCAGAAAATATAAAACTTTTATGCAGCTGAAATATCTTTTCTGTTAAGCTTCTGAAATTTTTTTTTGCAAGACTCAGAAACCATAACATATTTTAGAAGTTTTAGGCTAGTACTTTTAGGGTATCTTTGATATATTTGTATTTTCTTTTATGTAAGACAAAAGTTATAAATAAATCATTTTTGTATGTACATTATCATTGTTTATCTATTAAATAATCCATCTTCTCAATACTTGATTTAAATACTACTTTTTCTCACACTAAATTCCTGTCCATGCTGTGTCTCAGATTTTAGTTTTGTATAAATACAGTCATTCTTAAAATCAGGGAAAGATGTGGCTAAGACTCTCTTGTGATTTTTTTCTCTTTAGATTTACCAATTTGAACAGGTTTTCATACAAACTACTTTCAAAGAAACTAAGGAATGGGGGGAAGGGACCTTAGTACCTGGCATTATTGAAATATTAACAGAAGATTTATTGCAGAAGGCAGGAAGGAAAGAGTCCAGAGGTGTCCTTTTCTCCAACTCCAAACGACCCAGAGAGAGATGCCTACCACTCATGCGAGGGAGTAAGATTTAAATCCAGGCCTTAGACGTGAACCCTGCCATGGTGAAACCCAAAGTCCCCAAACCTGTGCCCAAGGCCAGAGCCCTCAGAATGTATTGGTCCAGGGACTGGCTGCTTCCACCACTCCTCTCTGGACTACAGTGCTCCACAACCCTAGTTATTATCTTCCCAGTGTCCTACCATTTCAATTTCTGAAGGTTATTGTCAACTAAGTTCTGAGAAATCATTGATTGTGTCTTGGCATCCTCCCTCCAGCCTAAGCCTAACAGTAGCTCTGAGGTGCAGTGGAGGGTTACAGCAGAGAAGACAGCTATGTGTTTGACAGGATTCTCAGTAAACCACCCCAAACTAAATAGGTACTCATATGTATTGCACTATTTATGTACAGTGTATATTGTTGCCCACTGTTCCCGGCTGCCTGCTACCGGCTAGCTCTCCTCGGGGGGGTCGTGGATTTCTGCAGAATGCTCTTGGCAGGAAAAACACAGGGAAGATTGAACGGTGTGTAGAAATGAAAAACTAAGAGAAGTTTCCCAGATCTACAGCAACTTTATTGAACAGGGGCAGTGATTATATAGTGGTTTTGGGGAGAGGGCAGAACAAAGGATTTGGCAAAGCTTTACAATTACATAGGTAGGTAAAAAAGTCAAGATTTACACATTAACTGAAAAGCTCAGAGCACTCAGAGCAGGAAACTAAAACATCACAAAGTTTGGTTAGGAAATAAACTTTCTTTGAAGTAAAATGTAGAAATCTTAAGACAACCTTTACTGAGGAAATAACATCTAAGAAGAAAAGGGAACATCAATAGTTTACAAGTCATAATTGAAAAGTCATAGCTCACAGAGTAGTAACTACAAAGTTCTTTAGCAGCAGATATTGGTCTTATGTCTCCATTCTGAGGCTAGAGTAAATACATCCTAAAGTTAATAGTTGCTTTTAAGTTTCTATTGAAGTAAAAACCTTATTCCTATAATGTCCTAAGTTAGCTATTAGTTTTCTAACTCTGACTGCTAATCTAAGGTTTAAATTTTTACTGAGAACCAAGAGCTGTCCCACTGTTTGCTCCAGCTAACAGCTTTGTTTTTTGTCAGATAAGTGGCTGGTGTAAGGAGACTTAGTCTCTATCTTGCTTTACTGGGAGTGTTAGAATCCAGGCTTTAACAAAAGGAATGTCTTATCTACCTCTTTGTCTAGGACCAGAGGAAAAAGGAATTCTTTTATTTTTAGGTTTAAGGGGAATTTTTATTTTAACCTTAATGAAGAGATGTCTTTTCATCATATATTTTTACCACTGGAATCTGTTTTCTTTAAGGACACTCATGTAAGGCAAGAACATTACTGTCATGCAATTATTTTGTTTTCTTGATCTGA
The DNA here is from genome assembly GCA_009823505.1 of Rhizomys pruinosus. NCBI lineage: Eukaryota > Metazoa > Chordata > Mammalia > Rodentia > Spalacidae > Rhizomys > Rhizomys pruinosus. The sequence continues at coordinate 2,182,016 of VZQC01003281.1, forward strand.
AGCAAGTTTTAACCTTGCCATATATATTAACAGCTTACATTACATTATTTGTTAAGGAGAAAGGTCTGTTTTTTACTTTGGATCTGCAGAAAATTCTTGCTGCCAGGAAAAAGCCCTATGCCCAAGAGAGGCATTTTAATTGCCAGTTCTTGACACATTCAAAAAGTTTATTTTGTATCTATAAGCTGGCTTTAAGAAAGGATCTTTTTGTGCTCAGTGTTATGCTAAGTCCAACACCAGAAAACGTAAGATCCTAGGAAAGCATCTCAATCTCGGGAGTTATCTTAGCCGGGCGTTCTGCCAGGGACCTCCAGGGGGTCGTAGCCCCTTAGGACACTGCTCTCCTGCCTGTTTTGGATATGATTTCTCATATTGTTTACACAGGCATTACTGGAGTTGGTGTGGCAGACGCGGAGGTGGATGCCGCATATACATTCACTGGAGAAAACCTGAAACCAGGACTAGAAGGCAAACAATGGAAGGCTTTCATACCAAGGTCCAGGTTCAAGTAGAATAAAATTATTTCATTAGGTTCACTTTGGTATTTAGACAAACCCCTACTGTTCACAGCATAAGTATTGTAATCCCCAAATGACCTTACAAACCATCTGTTATCTTCATCCTTCTCAAAATTAAATGGAAATAAGCAAAAAAAAATAATAATAATCTGGGTGTGGTGTCACATGTCTTTAATTCTAGCACTTAAGAGGCAGAGGCAGGCAGAGTTCTGTGAAACGGAGGCCAGCCTGGATTATATAGCAAGTTCTAGGCCAGCTGGGGCTACAGAGAAACCCTGTCTCAAAAACAAAAACAAAACAAAACAAAAAAAACCAAAATTGAGATATCATCTTTTGATTTATTCCCAACTATCACATCTCAGTCCACACTAAGAAGGCTGATACCACTGAATGTTAATCTTACTTCCCTCTTTATTCATCTTTATGTATCTCAATAGCTCTTTACTTCATTTTCTTTTGCTTTCTATTCTTCTTCTGATTTATAGTTTCTTTTACCCAGTGCTAGGCCCTACTTTTCTTGGGTCCTAAATACTCTATTTCCTTTTTCTACTATTTAAAAAAATTATTTTTATTTACATGTACATGTTAGTGTATTATGTATGTTGGTGCCTAGAGAGGCCAGAAGAGGGCATTGGGTACTCTGGAGCTGTTATTAGAGGTGATCGTGGGCCACTGCGTGTGAATGATGAAAAACAAATTCTATACTTCTGCAAGAGCTGCAAGAACTCTTAACCACTGAGTCATCACTTCTCCACTGCCTCCCCATTGCTATTATTTTCAATTAATCTTCCTTTCAATCTCTTATCACTACCTATGTTTTTAAAAGATTTACCAGTGACTTGAGAAAACCTCCAACAAAATGGTCTATGGAGGTAGAAAAGGGCAGCCTAGAAACAGAATAGAAATTGTCTTAGGTTTCGTTACATGATACATACAAAAATGTGGTGTGGCAGCCTTCCACAAAGTAGATAGCATTCTCAAATGGATATACAAACACCTTTCCTCATGGCCAAGCTTGATCTACAATCTGTTTCTCTTCCCATCTCTAAGCACAAATCACCCATTGACACAACTGCAAATCCACACCATCTCCTGAGAGAGTTACCAGCTCTTGGTCATCACTTTTTCAATACACCAAGTTTCCAAAGTTTTCCATTCCCATTAAAAAGAAAAGTTTACAATAAAAAGTTTATCTTATCCATAACTGTTGCACTTTATTATCAACCCTCTCAGGTATTTTTATCCCCTCATATTATTAGAGTTATGTGCCTGCACTAGCATATTCAAAGTCAGCAACTGCCCAGACCTTCCACCAAGCCTTAGCTCAGCCAACTGTGACCACTGATACTGTTCTTTATAATCCTTCCTGTATATGAGGAGTGACTCTGTGCTTGTAATTTCTTATTTATGTCTTTGGCTCTTATTTAAAAGGAGAAAGTGCTCAGTAAAACAATAGAATTCTAGTAAGATATAGTCTCCCCATTCCAGAAGTCACTTAGATTCTTAGAGTATCTTCCCATCTCCAAGTCTGCAGTTCATTGTCTGCCAGCTTTCTTCCCCATCCTCTGAACCATGTACTGTCTCCCAAGGATGTGATATTGTTTAAAAGCAAAGATCTAGTAAAATATGAGAATTATATCCAAGTAGGCAGACAAATGGTGTGTAGAAGAAAAAGTAGAGGGCTGGAGAGATGTCCTAGCAGTTGAGAGCGCCGACCGCTCTTGCAGAGGAGCCAAGTTCGATCCCCAGCACCCACATGGCGGCCAAGAACTGTCTGGAACTCCAATTCCAGGGGAACTCCAGTTCCAGGGGAGTCTGACACCCTCTTCTGACCTCTGCAGCATTGCAGGACATGAGTGCACAGACTTGCATGCAGACAGTACATTTATACATATGCAAAAATAAATAAAAGAAAAAAAAAGAAAAAGTAGATATAATATCAAGTATCACAGAAAAGAGTTAATGTTAAGAAGTCAAGTCTTCAGTGTCACTGTCATCCCTAATATTGGTTGCCAACTTCTCTCATGTGGGAAGAGGGAATCTAATTGAAGAATTTCCTCCATCACCCTGGCCTCTATGCATGTCTGTGGGAGAATTTTCTTGATTTCTAATTGATCTAAGAGGGCCTAGCCCCCAGGTTTGGTGCTACACACCTTTAGTCCCAGTTCTCAGGAGGCAGAGGCAGGTGGATCTCTATGAGCTCAAGGCCAGCCTGGTCTACATAGTGAGTTCTAGGACAGCTGGGGCTACAGGAAGACCCTGTCTCAAAAAGACAAAAAAATAAATAGCGCCTAGCTCACTGTGGGCAGTATCATCCCTAGGTAGTTGGGCATAGCTGTCCAAAGGAAGACAGTGCACATGTCTGGGAACAAGCCAGAAAGCAGTGTTTCTCTTCTCAAGATCCTGTGTTGGGTTCCTGCCTTGGCTTCCCTCAGTGATAAGCTATAACTTGTAAGAAGAAATAAACCCTTTCTTCCCAAAGTTGCTTTGATCTTGGTTTTTATCACAGGAACAGAAATCAGACTATAGCAGTGACTATATGTAAACTTTCTAGAAGTTTCTAGAATGATTTTAAAGGAGTCCAAAAATGGAACATTTGACAAGACTTTTCAGAGTATTCTGTACATATTAGGTGTTGACATAAGTACTACTGTAAAAGCATGAAACCATGGTTCCTTATTGTATCAATAATTTGTTTCCAATTAAATTGGAATTGTATCAAGATAAATGGATCAAATGACAGCATTATTGATTTATATGACATAGACCAGATGAAATTATTCTCTGACTGAATTTTTATAGGCTAATTCATATCGTTGGGAGCAGCAAATTCTTAAGCAACACTAATCATAAATCATAAAATGTAAAAAAAATAAATGACTTGAGTATAGTGTAATTAAATAGAGCTTTTAATAAATAATTCTATTTATGAAAAATACTATTAGGAAAATGAAAAGACAAGCTGCACACACTGAAGGAATATATGTATGTGTAAGGCACAAATCTGATGAAATTTCACTTCTCAAACTTTCAGGTCAAAATAAAATGGCAAACTTATCTAACATTTACTTTGATTAGATATGTTGGTATGCTTCAAGAAAAGCCTCTTATTTTTGTTTGATTTTGGAATTAACAATTTAGAACTGGAAAGGTTACTGAAGTTTGAAATGCATAATTAATGTGATAACATCAGTAAAATAGCACCTAATTACTACACATCTTAGCCTAAAGAACTAAAATTAAGACACTTAGCAGTTGAAATTAAATTATTATTGGCTAAGGATGTTTCATTGTTCTTGATTTTGGTTTTACTGAACATAAGGACTATTATTTTCATTTGTATCTATGCACATTTGAAAAAAAATCTAATGTAAATTATATAATATTGTAAAATTACAAAACCACTGTAGTCAGATAAATCATACATACACAGAGGAATCTAGCTTAATCCTGGAATGAAATAACATAAGCCTCTGTTTTGTCCTTTAACTAACATTCCTGCCACCCCAGACTCTGTCTCTAAGTTTTCCCTCCACTGAAGGGTATCTCTACAATCACCAAGGCTTAAGTTATTTATTTATTTATTTATTTATTTATTTATTTATTTATTTATTTATTTTCTCAACATTTATTTTTATTGATGCTTTGTGCATTTCATACATCATTTTCCAATTCAGTTCAGGCATATCTCCCCTTCCCTTCACCCCCACCCCCACCCCAACCGAGATCATGCATTCTGCCATGACTGTCCTGCATATCTCTCTCAGTTTTTTTTTTCCATTTTTTAGCTATAAGTGATAATCCATGAGTACAAGCATCCTTCATGTAAAACCAATTTGCAGGCTGTTGTGCCCAAACACCCACAGCCCCACCTTCCAGCGGGGGGTGAGGGGTTGTATGTTCAATCAGGTTAATCAAAT
>VZQC01003281.1:2193202-2241376 GCA_009823505.1 Rhizomys pruinosus
GCCCCCTACCTGCGGCAGAGGCGGCAGATGCCTGCCCAGGTAACTACTCCCGCCCGTACCAAGGTGCAGGCCACTAGCACCGACCCCTTTGGTCCCAGCACAAAAGAGACTAGGACTGTCCTGCCCACAGCCCCCTACCTGCGGCAGAGGTGGCAGATGCCTGCCCAGGTAACTACTCCCGCCCGCACCAAGGTGCAGGCCACTAGCACCGACCCCTCTGGTCCCAGCACCAGTTATTTATTTCTTGACAGGTAAGCAATTGGGTTTCAGGAAGTCATTTTACTTGAACTTTAATGTAAACCACTATTTTTCACCCTTGACCATTAGCTTAGGTAATAATCCATGAACCTTTCCATATACAGGGCCATCTGCAGTCTTGGCCACACCCAAGCCACTGTTGCAGCTGGCAATGTTGGCCATCTGTCCTACTGAGGCCCAGATGTCTGCTTGGTGCTTTAATTTATCTAGGGCCTTGATCTACTTTGCTTTCAGTTGCAGTGACAAAACAGTTTGAACAATACCAACTTGGAGAGAAAAGGGTTTATTCCATTTACATTTCCCAGGTGGCAGATCATCACTAGGGAGCCCAAGGTAGAAATTCAGGGCAGGAACCTGGAACTAGGGGCTGAAGTACATGTCATGGAGGAATGCTGCTTACTGGCTTGCCCCCCAGCCCATGCTCAGCCTGCTTTCTTATAAAATACATAACAACCTTCCCAGGGGTGGCACTGTCCATAGTGGGCTGGGCCCTCCCACATCACTCAGCAATCAAGAAAATGCCCCCACAGGCATGGCCACAGGCCAATCTAGTGGAGGAAATTCCCTAATGAAGTCTCCCTCTAAGCAGGTGTGTCAAGTTGACACTACAGCTCTCCAGCACAGACCTCTATCTGAAAATAATGGTATGGGGGTTATTTAGGCTGCCTGAGGCCAAGGGAGTCTACTGGCTGCCAACCCTGGGTGGGCTGCCTTGAGAATCTACATAACCTGGAGGAGTGTACCAGATAAGAGATAGAAAAAGAAAAGAGGAAGTTATGCCTTTCTGAATAATTTAGAGAATTAGGCAGACTTACAGACATTGGAAGCTGCATGGCTGCCACCCAGTTAACTTCTGGGCTAGCAGCAGGGATTCTGTGCAGGACAAGTATGTTGTCTCATTAAAAGACTAATCATCCTGCCTATCTCTTTACCTCAGCTTAAATTGAGCAGGCTTTCCTAGGGGAAAAGGTAGTTCTTTGACTACCTTTTCCTAGGGGAAAAGGTAGTTCTTTTTTGGTAGTTCTTTGACTAAGCCCAACTGGAATGTTAGGTCTCCACCCAGGTGAGATTCTATTCTTTTCACCTGAAGGAGTTTTTCCTTAGGGGACCTTTACAGCTATGCTTACAGGATTGGCTTAGTCAGCCTTCTCTGAGCCCTTTCCTACTACTTACACTTTAAAAGTTATCTCTCTCTGCACTTCTGCAGTCTTTATAATCTGTACAGTAAATTTTATTTATTTACATATTTTTCTTTTTTCACACTTGCCTTATTTCTTCCCATGTTGTACTTGAAAGACCCCCCAGAAACTGGAGTGGCCCTCATTCAAATCTCAGGATAGAACGACTCCCAAAAAATCAGCCAAGACCTTCTCACTGCAATTACACGAGGTTTATTCGGGGGAAAAAAAAAACCAGTGCACTGGGGTCGAACCCATAACCCACGCAGGGGCAGAGGAGATCGACCCCCAGGGACTGGGATAGGGAACTTTTAAAAGCAGAGATCCCAAGGTATAGGGAAATGGAGGAAGGGTTGTGTAATAGTAAAAATTCATCTCGGCACGCAGGCCAGCGACACACAGGTGAGCATGACTAAGTTAAGCACCACCAGGTATGAGGAAGCGGGGAGGGAAACCTTATCTTGACCCACAGGCGGGTGTGACTTAGTTAAGCACCACCAGGTATGAGGAAGCGGGGAGGGAAACCTTATTTCCTAAAGACAGATTTTAAGGGTGCCTAAAACCTTGGGGCAGGGGTCCTTCATTCCCCACTCTCTCTAGGACATAGTTCTAATCATAGAACTAAAGCTCGGAGTGCCTTTTTAATTTTATTTTTAGGCCCTTTATGCTCTACAGGCTGATATTGTTGGTGAAGCATTAAAATCTACACAGCACCTACTCTCTGGTGAACATACCAACAGTTATCTTTAGACACAATCCTGCAACTGGAATGAGGAAATGTTGGGTCAGTCCATCTGCCCTCACATATCAACAGTTACCTTTAAGTTAGCTGTTTTTGAGGCCTTGAGCAACTGTCTTTGAGTAATCAACCTTTTTCCTGGATAGGGCAGGTTTCAGTAATTGCTTAAAATGGTGGCTATACTCAAAATGGAGTCAGTGTGGGCCTCTCTTACATTTTTTCCTTGTATACTGGGAGGCTAAGTTTAGACTCCATTGTCTTTTTCCTCAGGGGGGCCATATACGGGGCCATACCTTGTCCTGAGTACCATGATTTTAATGGATTTTACCCACTGGTTAATAAATCTGACAAGTGAGTTAAGGATGCATAGTCCACAAGTCAGAGCAACCAGAAGGATAAGTTTGCTGGCAGATCTCGGAAGTCTTCAGCTCTTAGCTGAGGAAGAAACTGGCTCCTTTCAGGGGTCTTGACCCTAAACTGCCTAGCCAATTTTTAGCTCCTACTCTTATCACATTTCCCTCTGAGGGGGGTTACCCCAATTGCCAGGAGGAATTGGGGCGCTGACCGCTCTGACTTCTTCCATGCTGAAAAGGGGTGTAGGAGGTGGCAACTGGGGTACTCCTGCTCAGTGGATCTATCTGAAAGACCCCAAAAGGATAGAGAACAAAATCCTTAGCCAGTGCCTGTGAAGAGAGTAGCTAGGTACATTTTTAGACAGGGAACCAGGAAAGGAACAGGGTGAATTAAATGTCCAACTTAAAAGTCCTTTAGAATTTCTCAATGAGGGGTTCCGAAGCATCCATTGAGCTTCTCCTTTTGTTCATTTGGCTATGGTGTTGTCTGGACTCAGGATCTGCTTTCCAGCAAGTTTCAATAATCTTGGTGTGAGTTTCCCTTAGGTGGTTGCTTAAAGAGAGAGAGGAAACTTTATTATTTGATAACAACAGATCTCATATGACTTTAAATGACTTAAAATCTAGTGTTTGGAGGCACAGTCTTTCAGACTTTAAAGGAAATATAATGATTACTTATCTTTTGGTTATACTCTTCCTCTTGGGTGTCTAAATCCATACAGTTAGCCCAGATTAACCATCTTTTGTTTTTTCAAGGTCAGTTGAGGATCTGGTCTTCAGGGACCACTCGGGCCTTTGGGGGGGAGAGGCCTCTGGCTCCTCTTGGTTTTTCAATCACCAGTTCCATCCACACGAGGACAAAGTCAGGTCTTGCTAGACCAGGCTTTCCTTTTTACAGACTGGACACTGGCTAGAGTCCCGTTAGTGGGTCTCCAAGACCTCCCTGCCTAGGAGGACTGGTGACTCACAATTGCAGGACATTTCAAGAGATGCCCCCAGACATAGTTCCTAGGATTGGTTGACCTCAGAGGGCAAGGAGCAAAGATGTTCCTTAGGTCCCTCAGCCAAATTGGTATGGGCATTTAAGTATGGTAGTTATCCACCCAGAAAGGCTAAGTTCCACCAGGCTAACACCTTTAATTACTGTATAATATTCTAGATAAGGCTTAGACAAAAGTTCAAGCAGCCTTGTATAATACTGACTGGAGGAGGGGCTTAACACCATACGTTAAGCAGGCATAACCTGCAAGATCGAATTAAACAATTTTAGGCTTATTTTAAATGTAAAACTGTTCACTACAGTTACTACAAATGGGGACAATCCTTTCTTTCTCAGACCCTTTATCCTGATTTATAGTTTTCCAAAGAAAGACAGGAGTTGTAACACATACCAGAAGACAGGAAATAAACTGATAAGGATTACCAAGCCCATCCAGACTGTCTTCTTCTGGACTGCATGCAGCTGGTTCAGGAAGAAAGAATCTAGCCTTTTAAGCCAAATTATCTGGTTAGGTTAAAAGAAATATCAAATAGCAAATCTTGTAAGAAACATAAAGTACATTTTTCAGTAGCCATAGGTAACCCAACATTTACCTGTGCCCATTTAATCTAAACCTGCAACAGGGAGTCAGGTTCAAGCTAGGAGAGGACTGAAAATTAACAACTCTGTATATTCACAATCCTATTCAGGCCACTAGTAGACCAGCTTGAGTATTTATATATACCAATTTAACTTAATACAGGTATTTTATCATTTTTACTAAACCTTGAGGTGCCATGTGATATGCATATAAAGGTTGGACAAAAACTGAACACTCTTAAACAAACCTTGACTACATATACATTTTGATTTTTAAACTAGTTGACTGAACCTTATAAATTTAAGCTTATTTATATATTGTTCTTTTTACCTGTCACAACAAACCTCCTCAGACTTTTATCACTCGCATATTTTTTTATCTTTACATAAATTTTTATTATAAATACCTTTTTAACATTTTTTATATCCTTTTAACCCTTAATTGTGCAGATTTATTAAGTAATTAATATTTATTTCCCGTGTAACAAGATGGGACAGTTATCTCAAATACAATAGTTTGAAAAATCACAGAAATGCTCAATAAAAATTGAGCTCTTAGTTTTAAACATCTCAGGACTGAACACTCTCTATATCCACTCAGGCATCCATGCCGCTTATTTTATGGCAGGTATGCAAATGGTCAACTTCACACAGCAACTCTTTTCTTTTTTTTTTTTAAACTTTCCCTCTGGGCCAAAGACTATGTCTATGAGGATTCAAGTAGCCCTGTCAGGCTTTCAGCAGCAGATTATGAAGGTCCTAAAGTCTGTCCCTCCTTCCCAGATACAATTATCAAGTAAATCATTAGCATTAGATGCAAGCCTATTCATTTAAACAGCTCCATGAAACAAATATGTTTAACTAGTTTCAAACCCAAAACTTTAGCACCTTGATGAAAACTCTAAATTAGAGATGAAAACCTAAATCAGAGTAAAATATGACTCTTAAGTTTGTAACAGTACTCAGAAATTCTACAGTAGTGATCTCTGCACCTAAAGACCTTGGCTGTGCTAGGATTAAAGGTGTGTGCCACCACGCCCAGCTAGGAGACTAAAAACATGAAGTACAGTTTTCATGAATTTGATTTACCCAGTTCTTTGAGACCAATCCTTCTTCAACACAAACACACAGTCTGCCAGCCTGATCAGCAAGGGGGGGACAGACCCAGAGAGGTCCCTTTTCCTCCCATGAGGAGGAAGGGAGGGAGGAGAAACAGGCTCAAAAATTCTTGCAGAAACATAACAGAGCCCCAAAAAGCTGCTCCAGACTGCTCTCCCTTGCTCCTTGGAGGCAAGAGCCTGTAATGCACCCCTGGAAGCCATGCAACACCCCACTGATCCAGATGCCAGACTCCAAAATCAGTCTCCAGCAAAGATGGAAAGGTTGCCACGTGTGCCCTCCAGAGTGCTCAGGAATTTCCCAAGCTCTAAAGACCTCCTCCCAAGGCAGACTGCTGATGCAAATTTTACTAGCCTGTAAGAAGCAGATTATCTCTGGTCCTTTGTGATAGCAACTGGGTAGATTTTTGTAAATACATGTTTTAAACAAGGTGCTGCTCATGAAGCAGCCTGCTTCTCACAGCTACTGACGGGCACCCTACTGGGTCATTAGAGACAAGGGAAGTCACCTTCCCAGATGAGCCTGCTGGAGTCCTGATCCAGAGTCTACTGTGGGGCTCTAAGTGGGTGTGAACATTAAAGTGACCCACCTCTGAGCAGTGGTCACCAGAGCAGTCAGGGTTCAAATGTGACTTGAGTCTGAAGCAAGTACAGGTGGTGAGAGGTGAGAAATGGCCCTTCTATGACCAAACTCCAGCCCTGTCTGATGCATCACAAAAATCTCTAACCTGCCTTTTTTTTTCCATCAGAGACCCAGAATAGGCTTTTCCTTTTTTCCATCAGTAAAAACAGCACAATTCCAGTCCCTTGTTCAGCCTTTCCATACCTTCTCTGCCTAGAAAACATCCACACCTCCTCCCAGTGCAGGGACAGTAAGCCCCAGCCACCTCAAACATGCACATTCATCTTGCCCACATCCCTCTTACTGGCTCCAATATGCTTGATGCATCCTTTTACTCAAAAACAACTCTCACTCACACTTAAGGCCCAGCCCACTGACCAGATGGGATTGGGAGTATGGCAGGGACCTTAAGCACCAGGGGGTCCCACTCTCTAGCCAGAGTTGTGTATATGGTATACACCCCTGTGGCCAGGAGCTGTGAGTCCCTTGGAGGACCTGCCTAATGCCAAGAACTATTTCAATGGAGACTGCTACCTGTATTTATTTTGTCTAACAACATGTTATTTACTTTAGGTGGAAAATTACCAATAGTCACATACACATGTGGAATTACCAACACTCACACACATGCTTTTTTCTTTTTTTTTTCTTTGGTCTTTTTGAGACAGGGTCTCCCCTTAGTCTCAGCTGGCCTGGAACTTGCTCTGTAGACCAGGCTGACCTTGAGCTCACAAAGAATTGCCTGCCTCTGCCTCCCAAGTACTGGGATTAAAGGTGTGTGCCACCACACCCGGTCCCAAGGGGCAACAAAACTGCCCCACCCAAAACAAAAGCTAGTCCAAGAATCCATTTCCAGTCCTGAATCTGGTCCACAAAGGTCTTAAAAAAATAGATAATTCCAAAGCAAGCAAGTTACATTTTGAAAGCAAACACAAACCAAAATGGGATCTTTAAACAGTCAGCTCTGAGGCTGATTTCTATAAACAACTATCACCTGTTGTGAAGCATTTGAGAGACTCAGAGACAATAAATTTAGATGACTACAGTATCCAAATTTTAGGCCTTTAAATGCATTTTTAAATATCAATTTTTAAACTTTGCACGTGCATATCTAGTCTGGCATGCCAAAATGTAATGATTCTGTGCACATAAAGGATTGAAACTTGAAGTGGCCACTTTGTTTGACAGAACCAACATGAGACAAACACAGTAACTGAATTACAAACACACACACACACACACACTCACACAAACTTAGATGCATAACAAGCTACATGAATCTTAGGCACACGGTTACCATAAACACAAGACATAGATACCTCTTTTAAATCAGGGTAGATTTAGAATTTCCCATCCTGAGATCCCAGAGAATAAGAATGAAAGCAATCTCAGAGAAACAAGATAAAAGCAGCAGACAGAATAAGGGCCCAACAACAAAGACTATCAGATGGCCGAGAAGACGTGAAAACTCTCTATCAGAGCCTCAACGTCCGTGTCAGCACCCAGACAGGAGGGCCTCGAGCGTCCTCAGGCCTTCCTCAGACCTCCTAGGATGTCTCCCAGGGTGACACAGTCGGTTACCTTCCTGACACGTCTGTCGGTAACTCTCCCCCCTCGTCCGGAATGGGGAGTTCGTTGCTCTCACGAGCACGGAGCAACTGCAAACCAAAAGTAACAGATTTTTTTGGCACCTCCGAGAATCAGACAAACACAGTAGATGGACAGATGGAAAAAGAATCTTACCTCCAAGAGGGTCTTGGGGATTTGAGGGTGGTCTCCAATCCCGGACGAGCCCCCATATGAAAGACCCCCCAGAAACTGGAGTGGCCCTCATTCAAATCTCAGGATAGAACGACTCCCAAAAAATCAGCCAAGACCTTCTCGCTACAATTACACGAGGTTTATTCAGGGGAAAAAAAAAAAAAGCCAGTGCACTGGGGTCGAACCCATAACCCATGCAGGGGCAGAGGAGATCGACCCCCAGGGACTGGGATAGGGAACTTTTAAAAGCAGAGATCCCAAGGTATGGGGAAATGGAGGAAGGGTTGTGTAATAGTAAAAAATCATCTCGGCACGCAGGCCAGCGACACACAGGCGGGTGTGACTAAGTTAAGCACCACCAGGTATGAGGAAGCGGGGAGGGAAACCTTATCTTGACCCACAGGCGGGTGTGACTCAGTTAAGCACCACCAGGTATGAGGAAGCGGGGAGGGAAACCTTATTTCCTAAAGACAGATTTTAAGGGTGCCTAAAACCTTGGGGCAGGGGTCCTTCATACTTTTGATTGACTTGCAACAGAGAGCTCACAGTATAACCTTCACACTATGCCTGACCAAGGATTTAAGTTATTTGTGGGTAAGACATGCTTCTTCTCTATTAAATCTAGGAAAAACAAACAAACAAACAAAAAAACAAACAAAAAAACAAACAAACAAAAAAGCCTCCCAAAGCTTAAAAATGAAGGACTAATTTTCCAGCCCAACATTCCTGCAGGAAAGGGAATTTAAATGGCTCTGCTGATTCTTAGGTTTCTGTCCCTTGGGCCTGCTCCACAGAAGCCAGGAGGCATTACAATACCATGATTGGTATTTGCTTTGCAAAGACTTTTTTCTTCATAGTGCAATACTACTCTCTTACTACTGAGATAATATTGTCTTAATTACTACTCTGTGGGAGGTTTAAAAGTTTAGTGTTACTTTCCAGAGTCACCCAAATGTATAAATTTTCTAAAAGTGTAGAACCATCTGATCTCTAGTTACTAGTCTAAATTGTACTCTAGCAATTAAAACCAAAAGTCTTTTAATTTGAAGTCATTCAACTTTTTAAGGTAGGGAGTAAGGGGAGATGTTAATAGTTAAAAGGAAAGTAAAATGCATTGTTCAGTAGTTCTGTACCAATTCTGTCTAAAAAGTTATTTAAATCCACTCACATAATACATGATTTTTCTGTAGTGATCAGCCCATGGCATTCAACTGAAAGAAACTGGCATTCTCCTTTTCCTCCAATGGGAGTCTAGCCTGAACTTATGCAAATGACAGTACTTGCTGGAGGCCAACAAGAAAGCAGTGACACAATTGCATTAGCAGATATAAATCCTCCCTTATGCCTTTCCTATTCATGAAGCTGCTTCAGCTTTCAGTTATGTTCAGTAATGACCATTTGCATGCCAACGCTAGCAACAGCAGGCAACAGTGTAACTTCTCAAAGGGAGGAAGGCATGTAGCCAGAAGGGGAGGAATAGATCAGGATGGACAGCTGATCTTAGTTTTGCTTTTTAAACAATGTACCAAGGAACAAAACTGAATTGGAAACCCGCCTTTTATTAAAAATAAAAAGGTGTAAAGGTATTTGCCCCTGCCACGTTGAGTTTCTCCATTATTTTCAACTCTTTTAAAGCAATTTTCTTTTATCAGTTCATATACTGGGGATGGCCCCATATTAATCTTATGAAAGGAAGAGCTTTACTTTTCTCGTTGACTGCTTCATGGATACTTCTTTACCTGTATACACCCTACATGGTCCCTTTGTCAAGTCACCAGCCATGTAGCAGCAATCTTGCTTCTTGACCAGATGGTTGTATTTGCTTAATTCCAAGTAATTTGTCATTATCACTATGACTCTGTGGTGTGTGGCTGCTCTATGTGCTTTAAATACTTTTTCTTCCACTGTTTCACATGACTGGAGGTACGACCAAGCAATAAGGGAACACAAGACACACTGGCTTGTTTACTTCAAAGCAAAAGTTTCTTGGACTTTTGGGAAAAGGGAGAAACTACAGTAAAAATGATCCTTATTTTATAAAAAGATGGAAGAAAACAGAAACAAAAACAACAAAGTAGGCTGAAAAGACAGTAGTTGAAAAGAAATTTGACATTTGAACCCAGGCCCCTAACGGTGACCATGGCAACTCATCTGACAACCTGGTTAACAAGGACAAAGATCCATTCTCTGCTTTCAAGGATAATCCTTGCTTTTATTTGTTCTTCCTGGGAACCATGGCATTTTTTTCTCTCTTTTAGGACCACAGAAGACTTTCTTTACGCCTAAAAAATAATGGAGGGTTAATGTCCTTTAGACAGCTATCCGAGAAATTTGATCTTCCCCCAACACAATTTTCACGCTTGTGCAGTGGCCAGCCTATGTGATCAGGGTGCTGAGGAGCAGGACCTAGGTCTGCTGTTTATTCCCCGGGTTTCTGATACTTGAATCTCTTTAGGTGGAAAACTGCTGATCCTTCACTGTCTCCAGAATGAAATGACATTCCTACCCAACTGTCACCCGGATATCGGCATTATTATCATCTCTTGGGATTGGATAAAACAGTAAATGTTCATTGAAGCTATGACATCGCCTTCTCATTGCAAACAGCTTTCCCATATCGAGACCCATTTCTCAAGAATTACAGGACAGCATCAGGGTATGGGGCTCATTTTAGAGTTGGTGCCATGGAAGCCCAAACACTGTGGCTGGGGACCACCATTTTCAGGAAATAGTGCAGTTGTGACTCATTGAGAATTCAAATTCATTCAGAATTTGCTCAAGATTGTCCACTTTTGTTAAAAGTGGGAAATGAGAAGAATTGTTACATTTCCACTGTTTTGTTTTTAAACCTCTAAGTTGGAATTTCAGGAATGCCAATTTGCACTTAAACTCTTTGTATTTTTTTGCTTTTAAGACAGAGGCATGTGTGGTGCACACCTTTGATCCTAGCACTTGGGAGGCAGAGGCAGGCCAGCCTGGTCTACATAGAGAGCTCCAGGCCAGCTGGAACTAAAGGGAGATCCTGTCTCAAAAAAAAAAAAAAAAAAAAAAAAAAAAAAAAAAAAAAAAAAAAAAAAGACAGAGGCACTCATCTTCAACAAAATCAATATGGATGAAGATTATCTTTTTGAATGTCACAGGAAAGTTTTTTTTTTTTAATTTAAGAGCTCTCAGATTGCTAATAATATCTCTGGAATTTGAGATTATTTCCTGAGAGGATTACTCATCTTCAAAGGAACAATGATGAGGGGCACTGAGCACTTATTTCAAGCCAGGCTCATTTTATATAAGTCATTTCTCATTCTTTTAACAGATACCTAAGGCAATATTTTACACTCATCTGATGTGAAGACAGATATTAAAGCAGCTGTTCAATATCACATAATCTGTGTTGGTTAATCTCGATTGTTAATCTGATGAGATTTAGAACTGCCTAGGTGACAAACCTTGAGGCCTATCTTTTTAAGCACTTCCAGAGTGCTGCCCCTGAATACATGTGGCACCATTCTGTAGGCTGGGTTACAGACTGAGTGAAAAAAGGGAAAAGCACCCTGTGGTAATCACCTTCCCCTGCCTCCTGAGTGTAGATGCAGCGTGACCAGAGGCCTTGAGGCTTGCCAGCACAGCTGGAGCTGCTGTTGACAACACCCTTGGTGGTGGATGGCCCCCTCAGACCATGAGCTCAAACAAACCTTCCTCCCTAAATTGCTTCATTTGGGTATTTGATCATAGCATCAATAACCACAACAAAATAACCAACACAGCAACAGAGCTGCCATCAAATCCAAGTTCATTTGAATTCTAATCCACATATTTCTCTCCAGCTTCATCTAACATTTCAGATTTTTCACCATAACTCCCATCTTTTTTTCTTGATGGATAATTTTTGCAGGGATTTGCTTTTGATGTTCTTTTCTCTACATTTGTTGTCATTGTTGTTGTTGAAGGCTTATTGTAATTTAGTTATTTCAGAGAGAGAAATGGAAGGAGTGGAAAGAAGAGGGAGAACTTAGAATTTTGACTTCTGTTAGGTCTGGGCTTCCCAGAATTCCAAGGGACATACAGATGTTCACTTCCTCCAGATGCAGTCAATCTTCTGCCTCTTCCCTAGTACCTGAGGCCCTGCCCCATGGCTATAAATGTGTGGGCCCCAGCTGCCATCTCTCTCTCTCTCTCTGTCTCTGCCCCCCCACTCTCTCTCTGTCCCTCTCTGTCTCTGTCTGCCTTTCTCTGCCCCCCTCCCTCTGCCCTGCCCCATGCCTTGCTTTCTGGTCCCACCACGTGTCTGCAGGCAGCTCATGCTGCCTTCCACATGGAAGTAACTTTACTTCCACATGGAAGTAAAGCATGTTCCTGGAGTGACCTAAGCCTCATGTGCCTTTTTATTGGGATTTTCATGCTTTTTATAACCTAACATTATGGTGTCGCGACTCGGTTGGGGTTCGAGATGCTTGCCAGCTCTTACCCCGAAAAGGACTTCCTAACAAACTTTTTGCAACCCCTGGACCTGCCAGCCTTGTATTTCTCCAGATAACTACTTCCACATTTCAGGATGAGGTATTGTCTCTTTACACTACCCTACTCTATTCCCATGTGACTGTGCATGAGAGAGTGCTGGATGGGCACCTGAGTGAGGGGAGATTCTATCTCCCACCCCTACTTTCTGTGTACCCCTGTGTGTGTGTTCTGACCCCCCACCTGCCCTCTCTGCCTCGACATTTCCTGTCTGAATTCTAGCCTACTGCCTTCTGCTTCTGTCTTCCCTCTCTTCCTTCATTCTTTTTAGTCTCCCATTATCCTCCATTCTGTTTCGGACCCCTGGGTGCGGGCATAATCAGGGTTCCCCCCATTTTTTACGTCCAGATTGCTGTCCACCGGGATGCTGGGGACAGAATCAGGACCTGTCTTCCTGGCCTCCCCTGTGATTTTCAGGATGCTGACGTCACAGGCTTGCAGGCCCAAACTCAGAGACTCCCAGGCTGGTCGCGAAGACCTGGGGTCTCTGACCAGCACCACTTGACACCACACCGAGGTGGATGCGCCTTGGTCCTCGGATGGCTGCTTTTTGAGACTAAAAAGACGTCACTTATCTTTTTTTTCTCTCTCTCCCTCTCCCTCTCTTCCTCTCCCCTCTGCAGTCTTTTTTTCTTTCTTTTACTGTGCCTTCCCCGCTGCCCCACTGCACCCGCCACCCCCACCATGCGGTTTTTCTGCTACCGTGTGGCTTTTTTCCCTGCCTCACATTCAAACAGACATGCTGCAGACTGTTTCCATGGCAACTGTGCTAATCCACGCCCACTCCTCAGCTGCCATCTTGAGGCTTTGTCTGGGCATGCCCCTGTTTCCATGGCGGCACTAAACCACACCCTCTATTATGCTGCATAGCAAAAAAGCCTAAATTTACATAAGACCTTATAGTAACTAATGCCATATTCTATTTCTATATTTCTATATTTTTATTCTCTTACAATTCATTTAATGGCATATTCTGATCCTTTCACAATTTTGGCTTTTGAGTTTTATATTTGATTATACAAAGTCAATTGGAATTGCATTAATACATTTTTATAGAGTAACCAAGTTTTGATTTTATTGGTTTTTCATCCATTTCAAAATACAATCAATTTTTAATTTTTTACTTTTATATGGATAGTTAATTTTTACAGGCTTTTGTTTGAGATTTCTACATTATTTGGCTTTTTAACAAACAGTGTTTTGTTTTGTTTTTTATATTTTGTTTACAAGACTTTTGCCTAATTTTAAGGGATTATTTCAGATTTTGGCATTTTCCATTTCATTGTTTTTTCTTTATAAGCCCCATTTTATTCAGAAATCCATTTTGTGTCTACTTCTGGATACAAGACTTTTTCTACTAACTAAATTTATTCTCTTTAAATTAGCAAGTAATATGCACAGGCCACCAGATTTTCCTGCCTGCCCTGTCCACCATCCTTTGCAGGCGTACACCTTAGCAGATGTCTTAAATTCTAAGTGATTCTTTGTAAATGTGATAATTGCAATTAATGGTTCCATAGCCCTGGACAATGAAGGACAACTTTAGATAAAAGGGGATTTTCCCAGTGTCCAGAGTTAATGGATACAGTTAGGTCATGTGTCTGTCCAACCTGTCTGTGTGTTATAACCGTTCTTCAATGTGTCTTTGTAACTGTCATGTGTCCCTGTTCTGTGATTTTTGTCAAAACAAAGTGGCCACCTCAAACTTCATTTATTCTATGCTGTGTGCAAACTTGAAAATCAACAATTAAATTAAGTCTACTTTTGGCATGCCTCTTAAATTTTTTCAAAGACCCGATTTGAACCCGGGTTCAAACCTAGGTTTCTACACTGCTTATTTGAAGGTTTTATTTCTTATCTGTCCAAATTATTTTTTTCCACAGGTATTATAACTAAAAATTTTCCTTTCTTTCTTGTTTCCAGACGTCTGAAGACCTGATTTTTGACCCTTATGGGTTCACTAGCAGATGTTTTTCCTTTTTCTCCTGTGCTGTGCCACCGTCCTTCTGACCAGAGACCATTTAAAAATCCAGGGATTCATTCATACTCTGGTACTTGGACAGTGCACATAGCTTCCCCTTCCCTCCAATGAAATGGCCTAAGTAACTTTGATATTGTCAGTTCTTTAATTATATATAATTCTAATTTCCATCACTTGTTAAAGTATTTCAATAAGTTCATAGTTTTAGAACCAAAGGTGCAAGACGTCATCTCAGCCTTGGCAGTGCAATTAATCAGAGCTGCATGTTTTAAATAATATTTTTTTTAATTTTTTTATTTATTTTTGTATGTGTATCAATGTACTGTCTGCATGCAGGTCTGTGCACCCGTGTCGTGCAATGCCGCGGAGGTCAGAAGAGGGTCTCAGATTCCCCTGGAACTGGAGTTCTCCTGGAATTGGAGTTCCAGACGGTTCTCGGCCGCCATGTGGGTGCTGGGGATTGAACCCGGGTCCTCTGTAAGAGCGGTCGACACTCTTAACCGCTAGGCCATCTCTCCAGCCCCCTTAAATAATATTTCTAAAGGTGTTTTCTCCAATGCATATGACGGTTCAATACAACCGCTAAGATAAAAAAAATCTCTTAAAGGAATGTGTGGATAAATGTGTGTATGTGTATGACATTGTTAAATAGCATATTAAGATCTGTCTGTGTATGATTACAATGCATGTGCCTCTGCTTAGTACCTTTACAAAGTGTCATTGTCAAATTTATTTATTAGAATCTTATTTATGAGTGTATGCATGAAGTACTGTTCACTTTTAAGAATTCTATAATGTAATTATGGCATATACAAGAAATTGTGTTCCACCTAACAGGTACTATAAACCTTGTTACAGCCTCAAGTGAAACAGACATATATAAATATTGAGTTACCCATACATACTAAAATTGTTTTATATATCTGTTACACTTTGCACATGTTACTTTTAATATTTTTAAGAGAAATTAGGTTTTACTTCCGGTGACCACACGGACAGTCCAAATGTAATCAATTTGGGTGAGCCCTAAGTATTACCTGTCTACTGGTGGCACGTGACAATGCCCTCCCCCTTCCTTTTCCTTTTCAAAGCTGTAATTCAAAATCTGGGGACAAGTGACATGGCCTTCATTTGAGAACGTACTGGTTTTAACCTCTTTATTATCTTGGGTTTGTTTCATGGGCTATGTTAGAACTTTTTGCCTTTCATGGTTTAAATCCATTGCAAATGACCTTTATAGACCTTAAAGAGCAAATTGTAGAAGACTTACTGCATAGGTTTAATGTCAGTTTGATACACCTGAGCTGAGAAACCTCAATAATTGCCTTCATTGGATTGGCCTGTGCCCATTGTGGGTGATGCCATTTTTTGGCCAGATATTTCTATATTGTATACAATAGGCTGAATATGAACCAGCAACATAAGCCATTAAGTAGCATCCTTTCCTAGCCTGTGCTGCAGCCACTACCACCAGGCTCCAATGTTCAAGCTTTACTTAGGAGTTATATGGTAATTAAAGTACCAAATTAATTCAAATAATCCTCTTGGAGGTTTAACAATCACACTTAAAGCTCCAATCTATTTTGGCAAGAGGGATCTGAAGGGACAATATTTTGGCCCCTTCCCTCTGAGATCGACTTGAGTCCTAGGGTCCTGCATCTGCAACTTTGTGTATGTTCTGAGGCAGCGAGTCACCAGTCATCCCACGCCAGAGAAGTCTTGGAGATTCACTTAAAAGGATTTCATCCTGCCAGTGTCCAGTCAAGGGAGGAAAGTCCATATAGAGGAGAGACTCCTCACCCTTCAAAGGGAAACTGTGGTCAAGAAAGGCCTGACTTTGGCCTCGCATAGATGGAACTGGTGAAGAAAGCCAGGCACAAGGCCTGAGTGACCCCCTAAGGACCAGAACCTCAACTGACCTTAACACAAAAACAAACTTCATTTCTCTGAGCTAACTTTGTGGTTTTAAACACCCCAACAGGAAACTGTAATCTAAAGAAGAGAAAATGAAATAGGTTATTATTAGAGAGATAGATGAGAGACCTGTTATGCCAAATTAGGAATCTACTATGTCATGTTAGAAAATATCTCAGAGATAGATGACAGAAAATACCACCTTTTCTATTCTCATGGTTATGGCTCTCATTCTGGACCCCCGTGTATTAAAGCTGGCCCTCATTCTAGAGCTCTATGTACTAAAACTTTTTTCCACTTCCTCTGCCCTGCCCCCTGCCATGCTGGTCCCACCAAGTGTCTGCAGGCAGCTCATGTTGGCAGTCCCACATGGAAGTAAAGCATGTTCCTGGAGTGACCTAAGCCTCATGTGTGCTTTTTATTGGGATTTTCATGCTTTTGATAACCTAATAGAACTGAAAGTAGAATTGGCATCATATCACAATTTGAGTAAGAACTGTAACCAGAACACAATTTTTTTTAACTTGAATCTTTTTTTTTTAATTTGTTAATTGAATTTTGTGTACTTCATGCAGAACATCTCAATCAATCCTAGTCACCTTTATATCCCTTCCCCATTGGCACCTCCCACAGCAGTACCCTGGAATTTGTACACTCTGTCACTTGAGTTAAGGCCTATCATGTCAAGTTACTGTTTCCAGATGTTCCTCAATGTGAGTTCATCCACTGAGGTCTAGTCAGCCTATTCAGAGCCTATTCAACTCTTCCTTACCCAACATAGTCAGCTGAGATTGAGGTCTGCTGCCCATTTCCCAAGTTCCATGCTGGGTTTTTGTCTGCTTGAATTTGCATGGGTTTTGTGGTAGGTTCACATGAGCAGAGTTCCAGGAGCCTGTATCTTTCCATATGGTCATGCACTTCCTTCCTGGCTCTTACAATCTTTCTACCTCCTCTTCCCCAATGGTCTCTGAGCCCTGGGTGAGTGAAGCTTAATATAGGAGTCCTGTCCAAGGACCCACACTCTGAAGATTCTTAATCTCCCTGCTTTGACCATTTTTGCTCTTTTGTGCTCCTGGTCATCTGTTGCATGAGGAAACGTCATTAATGAGAGTTGAGAGATTCATTCGTGTCCTCTTTACCTCTTGTTCTATGTTGCCTGCATCTTAGGTATGAAGGTTGTATTGTAGATGTGCCACTTAGGCTTGGGCTATTCAAGGATAATGTCTGTGTGTGACCAGTTGTGGTACTCTGTGATAGTCTCTGGTGCAAAAGAAGCCTCTTTGATGAGTGGTGACTAGCATAATTGTCGACAAATATAAGGATACCTATTTTGCTCTTAGTAAGAAATTACATTAGCCTAGGGACATGATAGCCTTGGAGAATTCTCTAAGATTATGACCTCTCCGGCCATGTGTATTTGGCTATGTTTACAGTACCACACATGGGTTTCATCCCATTGAGTGGGCTTTAAGTCAAAATAGGTAGCTGTTGATTGCCCCCAAGATAAGAATGCCACTGCTGCACTAATGTTGCATGCTGTACTGGTCATTGATGTGGTTATTTGGTCTTGAAGCTGGTGTTGGACCATCAGTTGATGCTCTCCCTTAGCAGCTTACATAGTGCTCTCCAAAGCTATGAGAGCTAGCCTTCAGGGGAAGTGACCTTTATGTCAGTTCCAGCTCCATTGCTCCAAATCCTGTCTCAGAAGTCTGTCCTGTCTTCAGTCTTCAGTAATAAGGTCTTATTTCAAGTTCTGGGAGGCAATCAAAGGCTGTGACAATAGCCTGTATAATTTTGGGAGTCTCTTGGACTGCCCGGACTAAAGACTCAAAGGAAAGTTTCTCCTGTCTGTCACTGTTTCTTATTATGCAGCCTTCAACTATACACATGGACTCATGTAGAGATATTGTGTATGTAATCTGCCACTAGGTTGTTATTTATTGTTAGCAAATGTTATTTATTTATTTCTCCCCCCCTTGTCTAACCTTCCCTCAAATCCTTCCCCATTTAAAGTGTCCCCATTTTACCCATTTCTCCCTTGATAATGCCAGTGTCCTATGGTCCCATCTCTCTTGAGCTCTGTACAAGGAAATTTGGGGTTAAAGGGACAGAACTTGTTTTGAGATGTTTGAAATATATATGTTGGAAAATGGATGCTGTGCTTGGAAATAGCTGTGGACGGTGCTGCTCAGATGGTCTACACTGTAGACCGGGTGACAGCCTCAGCGGTTGCCTCCTTGTGTTCAGCACTCTGTCTATGCAGTGAGGACACTTTCCCCACTGTTCTTAGCACAGCAAAGTCATCAGAGCAGCTTTATTCAGGCAGGATACTCCTGCAACACAGGTTCTGATGTGAGTGCTCCCCACTGGGAGGTTGCAAGCAGTCTTAGCCCTTCTCTGACATCCTTCCAGATAGTTCCCCTTCCCTTTCTCCTGCTGTCCACTTATACAAGAGTTGCACAGCAGCCTGTAGCCTTTCCCTGGCTACTGTCCTTCCTCCCCTTTAGTCTCATAGGCTTCCTGTGAAAACTGTCTTCAATGTGTGTGTGTGTGTGGGGGGGGGTCCCGACTTGGCATCTCCTTCTTAGCATATGCTCCCAGGCAGCAAGAGACCAAACACCAATTCGAAAGTCACATCTCACCCTGGCACTTCTCCTTCTTCCTTCCTTCCTTCTTTCTTTCCTTCCTTCCTTCCTTCCTTCCTTTCTTTCTTTCTTTCTTTCTTTCTTTTTTTAAGCAAATAAATGTATCTTTATCTTGGTTTAAGTAAAAGAAAAACAAGGTACAATGATAAAATTGTATTGCAGTATTTCATAGTAGTAACTCTTCACCCAAGACAATAAAAGCAAAAGCTAGAAGAGCTGACTGTATTTTCCTATTTCTCTTACTACTTGTTGTCTTTCTATTCAGGAGACAAAGATATCAGAAACCTTTGTGAGGCCAGATGAGTCTTCGAAATTCTCATTCCATTAGTTTTTTTAAAATTTATATTTTGTACAAGATTATCAAATCTAGACCCTTGTCCCCCACCCTATCCCCCCACCCCACCAGAGCTCATGTATTCTGCCAAACATGCTTTTCAACTCTTTCTCAGTCTTTCTCAATATTCTCCATGTGGAAGTTGACACTGGCACTTCTCTAGGTATGGTCAGTGTCACTCTGATGACCTGAAAACAATATTTTATAATTAAGAATATAGCAGTACATTTAAATCCTGATTTAATCAGTATATCATTTTCAAAAATTTTTGTGTCCAACAGATTTTGTATCAAAGAATTCATATTTCTTATAAGAATATGTTACAGTGTGTTTGAAACTCTCCCTGTCACCCAAATGACAATAAGAACCAAAGAAAATTCCTGACATCAAGGTCATAGGAAAGAAGGCTTCAGCTCTAGAGTCATGCACAATTTCCTGAGATCTCCCCCACTTGGGCTTCAGAGGCGGTAGTCACTGAGTGCTTCTCCTTTGGGAAGCATATCTCCAGGTGATCCAGTTAATATTTTCAATACCAGTTCATTAGTCTGTGTAATTTTTCTGCCAAATTATTTTTAAATGGTAACTTTAAATCTGATAACCTTTCTCTACACTCATCACTTCAGACTGTCATTACCTTTACAGCTAGCTATTTGTCAGCCATGCTCCCCTTCTCCTGAAGGACTACAATCAGGGACATGAATTTTCTCCACATGAGGAATTGATGGACCAGGCTGTACATCAAGTCTGGAAAAAATGTCTATGCAGTTCTATAGCTATAAGTTTATAAGAATCATACCAACTCCTGGAAGGCACTATAGAGTGGTTTGCTAATGCCTCCACCCCCTAGTGATTTCAAGTCCACCATTTACCCATTTTATCACTTCAGAAAAACTGATGACTTCTTTAAGTCTCAATTTTCATTTGACAGTGTATATTTTAAGAGCATACAATCTGAGTTTTTAGTAATCATTACATCACCTGTTACATAAAGTATTTCAGGAATGCTTGCATTTGGAAAATAATAAATGTTAGGTATTAGATGTTGCAGCTCAAAGTTCATAAAAGTAAATATTAGTTTTATCTCCAGATTTTTTTCCTCAAAATTCCCTAAAAGAACAGCACTTTTCTGATATCAAGAAATGAAACTAAATGAACTAAGAACCATGAGTTTTAATCTGGAGAAATCTTCAACAAATCCTCCATTCCCACTTGCTTTTAGTTTCAGGTCACTGACCTCAGAGGCCACACAGCTGGCTGAGGGCTGGCTCTTCTTCTCTGACTGAAGCCACCCAATGGGTTAAAGGTCTTCTGTGTAACTTGCTTTCTGCTTTCCTCCTTGTCTTTTACCTGATGGTTTAACTATTGGCTTATTCTAGGAAAAAGATTTTTAAAGGAATACACTTTCCTTAGGGTAACAGAACCCAGATATTTGGTGACCTTTCAGACACATCTCCATGTACATCAGAAAAGCCAACTCCCTAGAATCTTTGAAAGGTCCTTCTCCCAGTTTCTACATAAGCTTTTTTTCTGCAACTTCTTTTTTTTAAGCTACTTTAACTTTGTTGATGTAATTTAGAAAGAAAATATTATAGTCTCCTGATTGTACTTAAAAAAACTATATTTGCTTATTGTACCATGTAAATGAAGGCACGTGATAAACTTTTATGAGAACAAAGTAATTCTTTTTTTGAAATTAAATCTTTTTAATATATATTTTGTACAAGATTATCAAATCTAGACCTGTGTCCCCCACCCTATCCCCCCACTCCACCAGAACTCATGTATTCTGCCAAACATGCTTTTCATCTCTTTCTCAGTCTTTCTCGATATTCTCCATGTGGAAGTTGACTATTTTGAGCAGAAGTTCACTGTTTCAGTCAGTTCTTTGATGCAGTCCTTTCTGTTGTTGTTGTTTTTGTTGTTGTTGTTTCCAGTATGCATCACTCCCAACTGCTTGAACAAAAGCTCAAGGGGCCCTGCACAAAAATACTTACAACTAGGTAATTGGCACTAGCATCTGCAGATGAGGGATACCATTCATCGTTTGTTTTTCTGGGACTGTGTTACTTCACTCAGCATGATGTCTTCTAGATCCAGCCATTTTCCTGCAAAGCTCATGATGTCATCTTTCTTTACTGCTGCATAGAACTCCATTGTGTAGATGTACCACATTTTCTCTATCCACTCATCAGTTGAGGGGCATTTGGGTTGGTTCTAGCTCCTTGATATTGTGAAGAGAGCTGAAATAAACATGGCTGAACTCCAATTCCAGGAGAACTCCAGTTCCAGGGAAATCCGACGCCCTCTTCTGACCTCAGCAGCATTGCACGACATGGGTGCACACACTTGCATGAAGACAGTACATTCATACACATACAGAAATAAATAAAAAATTAAAAAAATATATATAAAAATAAACATGACTGTGCATGTATCTCTGTGGTAAGATGAGTCTTGTGGGTACATGCCCAGGAGTGGTATGGCTGGGTCAGGTGGCAAGTTCATTCTAAGTCTTCCAAGGGTTCTCCACACTGCTTTCCATAGTGGCTGTATGAGTTTACATTCCCACCAGCAGTGGATGAGTGTTCCCCTTTCCCCACAACCTCTCCAGCACTTGGAATCATTTGTTTTCTTGATCCTAGCCAGTCTTATTGGAGTAAGACGATATCTTAAAGTGGTTTTGATTTGCATTTCCTTAATGATTAGTGATGTTGAACACTTCTTAAGGTGTTTCTCAGCCATCTCTAATTCCTCACTTGTGAAGTCTCTGTTCAGCTCTTTGCTCCATCTATTGAGTGGGTCATTTGTTTTCTTTCTTCTTTGTTTTTTGAGTAGTTTATATATTCTGGAAATCAATGCTTTGTCAGATGTTTCTGCAGTGAAGGTTTCCTCCCACTCTGTGGGATTTCTCTTCACTTCCTTGATTGTTTCTTTTCATGTACAGAAGCTTTTGAGTTTAATGAGGTCCCATTTGTCAATTGTCGACCTTAATTCTTGTGCAGCTGCTGTCTGATTTAGGAAGTCTTTTCCTACGCCTATGTCTTGTAGTCTGCTGCCAACTTTTTCTTCTATCACCTTCAGAGTTTGGGGTTTCACGTTGAGGTCTTTAATCCATCTGGAGTTGACTTTTGTACAGGGTGAGAGGTAGGGGTTTAATTTCATTCTTCTACAAGTGGTGATCCAGTTTTGCCAACACCACTTGCTGAAGATGCTGTCTTTTCTCCATTGTGGTTTCTTGGCCCCCTTGTCAAATATGAGATGGCTGAAATTGTATGTGCTCAGATTTGGATCTTCGGTTTTGTTCCATTGGTCAACAGGTCTGTTTTTGTGCCAGTACCAGGCTGTTTTTATGACTATAGCCCTGTAGTATAGTTTAAAATCTGGTATAGAGATCCCTCCTGTGTAGCTCTTTTCACTCAGGATTGATTTGGCTATTCGGGGTCTTTTGTTTCTCCAAATGAATTTAAGAACTTTTGTTTCCAAGCCTGTGAAGAAACTCTTGGGGATTTTGATTGGGATTGCATTAAATCTATACAAGAGTTTTGGTAAAATGGACATTTTTACAATGTTAATTTTCCCAATCCATGAGCATGGGAGGTTTTTCCATCTTCTGAGGTCTTCTTCAATTTCTTTCTTTAAGGGTTTAAAATTTTTGTTGTAGAGGTCTTTGGTGTCTTTGGTTAGGTTTGTTCCTAGGTATCTTATTGTTTTTGAGGCTATTGTGAGTGGGAAGGTCTCTTTGAATTCTTTCTCCAGTTGCTTGTTCTTGGTGTAAAGAAAGGCCATTGATTTTCTAAGGTTAATTTTGTATCCTGCCACTTTGCTGAAGCTGTTAATCGTTTCTAGGAGTTTTCTGGTGGAGTTTTTTGCATCCCTTAAGTAAACAATCATATCATCAGCAAATAGGGATAGTTTGACTTCCTCTTTTCCAATTAGTACTCCTTTAATATCCTTTTCTTGCCTTATTGCTCTAGCAAGTGTTTCAAGCACTATATTGAAGAGGAGTGGTGATAGGGGGCAGCCTTGCCGAGTTCCTACCTTTAAAGGGAATGTTTCCGTCATTTCCCCATTTAGGATGATATTGGCTGTGGGTTTCCTGTATATGGCTTTGATTACATTGAGGAATGATCCCTCCAATCCAATTCCTTCTAGGACTTTAAGCATGAAGGGATGCTGGATTTTGTCAAAGGCTTTTTCAGCATCAATTGAGATGATGGTGTGGTTTTTGTCTTTGATTCCGTTTATGTGTTTGATGATGTTTATTGATTTTCGTATGTTGAACCATCCCTGCATCTCTGGTATGAATCCAACTTGGTCATGATGGATGATCTTCTTGATGTGGGTCTGTATGCGATTTGCCAGTATTCTGTTTAGAATTTTGGCATCTGTGTTCATGAGGGAGATGGGTCTATAATTCTCCTTTTTAGTTGGATCTTTGCCTGGTTTTGGTAATAGAGTGATGTTGGCTTCATAGAAGGAATTTGGGAGAATTCCCTCTGATTGTATACTTCTAAACAGTTTCAGAAATAATGGTTGTAGGTCTTTTTGAAATGTTTTATAGAATTCTGCTGTGAAACCGTCTGGGCCTGGGCTTTTTTTAGTTGGGAGGCTTCTTACTACATCCTCTATTTCTTCATATGTTATGGGTCTGTTTAAGCTGCTGGTCTCCTCTTGGCCAAGCTTTGGTGATTCCCAAGATTTCAGATATTCATCCATTTCTTCTAGATTTTCAAACTTGGTAGAATATAGGTTCTTGTAATATTCCCATATAATTTTCTTGATCTTTTCCTTGTCCGTTGTGATATTTCCCTTTTCATCACAGATTGTATTGATTTGGAGTTGTTCCTTCTTTCTTTTTGTTAACTGGGCTAGAGGTCTGTCTATCTTGTTTATTCTTTCAAAGAACCAACTTTTGGCTTCATTGATTTTTTGTATTGTTTTCTTTGTTTCTATTTCATTGATTTCTGCTCTGATTTTTGTTATTTCTTCCTGTCTGTTGCGTTTAGGGTTCATCTGTTGTTGCCTCTCAAGTGCTTTTAGCTGTAGTGTTAGATCATTCACTTGTGCTCTTTCTGTTTTTCTAATGTAGGCACCCAGGGCTATAAATTTCCCTCTTAGGACTGCTTTTAAGGTATCCCATAAGTTTTGTTGTGTTGTATTGTCATTGTCATTCAGTTCCAGGAATGTTTTTATTTCTTTCTTTATCTCTTCCTTGACCCATTCATTATTCAGGAGTGTGTTGTTTAGTCTCCATGTGTTCTTGTAGGCAGTAAGGTTTATCCTGGTGTTGATGTTGAGCTTTATTGCACTGCGGTCTGATAGAATGCATGAAATTATTTCAATCTTTTTGTATTTGTGGAGGTTTCTTCTGTGTCCCAGTATGTGGTCTATTTTAGAGAATGTTCCATGGGGTGTCGAGTAGAAAATACTCAATTCTCTGGTATTAGGATGGAATATTCAGTAGAGGTCTATGAGGTCCATTTCGTGTATCATATCATTCAATTCAGATGTCTCTCTGTTTATTCTTTGTCCTGTTGACCTGTCCAAAGGACTCAGTGGGGTATAGAAGTCCCCTACTATGAGTGTACTGGGGTTAGTGTGTGACTTGTAGTGCTGGAGAATTGTCTTTATAAAGTTTGGTGCACCAGAGTTTGGTGCATATATATTCATAATTGTGAAATCTTCTTGGTGAATTGTTCCTTTGATAAAAATGTAATGGCATTCTTTGTCTCTTCTGATTTCTTTTACTCTGAAGCGTATTTTGTCTGATATTAAAATAGAAAGCACTGTAAATGATGTCTATAAATAGCAATGCACATAGATAAAGATGAAATGTATTTGTATCTTGGAGAACTATGCTGAAAATATACTGGCCAAGAGAAAAAAGAACAAACACAACCTCATCATGTTTGTCTTCTCTTTCTCAGAGAAGGTAATAAACTAACAAATGTCTATAGCTTTATAATGTCAATATACTGAATTAATTGAAGCCACTAATTTAGAAAGATGCTTACTTTACTAAGGAAGCCCAATAGCTTTATATTTTTTATATTTTTTACTCTCTTCTTTACTTTTAATTAAAAAAAAAAAGGCAGGCATGGTGGCACTCACCTTTAATCCCAGCACTCAGGAGGCGGAGACAGATAGATCTCTGTGAGTTCAAGGCCATCCTGGTCTACATAGAAGTTCCAGGACAGCTGGGACTACAGGGAAACCCCCTCTCAAAAAGACAAAACAAAACAAAACAAAAACCCAGAAAGAAAGGGTTTTGTTGTTTGTTGTTGTTGCTGTTTGTTGTTTGTTGTTGTTTGTTTTTGTTTACTGTTGAGTGGGAAAGTCTCTAATGGTGGGGGAAGCACCACCGGGGCAACTAGGAGTGATCACATCTCCAGCTGCAAATGTAAAGTAGAGGCAGAATACAGCACCCAATGCTTTCCTCTAAAAGCTTTGCATATTTCAATATTCATCTGTTTAGAATCCATTTGGGGCTAAGGTATTAAGAGGTACTTTCTTATGTGGGTGACACATATGTACGAAATCTGCAAATGTATGGAGCAAACATATGCATTACAGTTGATCTATTCCTGTTTCCTGTCTTGTCGCTCACAAGCCTCTTCAGCTAATATCTTATCACAGATGATGTTTTGTTTTGCATTTGTAATTATTCTACTTGGGATCACTCTATATAATAAATTACTCTGTTTTGAAGCAGAAAGATATTTTAAATATGAATATTCACTACTAACTTTCAAGCTGTCCTCAGAGTTTTCAACATCTAGTCTAGAGTGAGGAAACACAATGAGCCAAGAGCTTATCAGTTGTTCAGAATGAACAAACTAAACTCATTCCTGAAAAGAATGAATGACCTGAAGAGTTGGCGATTAGCATAAAGACAAAGCTAAGTGGCAGGTCTTTCTGGTTGGCAGTCTGAAGAATACATGATATTCCTGTGTAATTTATCTGTTGCTACAAAACAAATGACTACAAATTTAGCAGCGTAAAACAGTATACACTGATTATCAGACAAGTTTCTGTTCCTCAGGAGCTCAAGGGTGCTCAGCCCAGCTCTCAGCTTCTGGATGTGCAATCCAAGTGTCTGGGCAGACTGGTTCTTATTTGAAGGTTGTGACTAAGGAAAACCTGCTTAGTAGGTAATTTGGGTTGCGTTGTTGCTAGAGTGCATTTCCTTGTAGCTATGGAACCTTGTTTTGCTTGCTGGTGACTGGAAGCTCCCGGCACATCTTAGATGCAACTCACAGCTATTTTCCTTGGGGCCCACTCATCTGACAGTCCACACAGGGGTGTTTGCAGCTTCAGCAGCAGGAAAACAACTCGCCAGTTGCCTCATTTGCGTCTTACATATCAAAACATCGGGGCGAGGGTGACATATTCCGTTAGTAAGAAACGAGTCATAGATCCGATCAGAACATAGCAGGAAGGAAGCAGACCATCCAAGAATCTGCAGGCACCCCCACTGCCGCCCCCCACTCCCAAGCATCAGTTCCAGGCTGCTTCATTGAGTCCCATTTCTCTTCAGAACAACTGTGAATGGGAAGTGTACATGCAGTCTTACCACCTTAGTTATCTTCCCAGCACTTTCATCATGGCATTTATTTACTGTTCAACTGGACCTCGTGCTAGGTAGAATACTTGCTTTGCAAAAATGTATTTGAATTATGCTTCTAAAGAGGGCATCTCTGTGGTCTCATTCAGTTCCAGAACATGCTACTTTCAATTCTGGTGACAATGTATCTCTCCTACTTCTACCTGCTCTTGTCTGCAGCATTTCTGACAGTAGAGTAGAGGGGGCTGGTTCCTTGATTCAAAGGAACCTATAGTGTGGCGAGGGGATTCGGCTGAACTGCCACTCCAGCCAAGACCACACCGGGGCTAAACTTTCTTTTCTTGTCCTTTTACAGATTATACATAGCACAGCACAGAGCAAGCAGACCATCCTAAATTCTGCTGACCACAGCCCTTGTGATGCAATCTTTCTGTAAACCACTTCCTTAAGAATCCCTGTTTCAGGCTCTGCCTTTAGTCTGTCTTTCAATACTGCTTCCGAAATGTTTATTTTTATATGTGAATCTCTTGGTATTTACACAGCAAAATTGGTTGAGCAGTACCAGTTCTCTAAAGAATTCTTTTTTTATTTTGTGGGGATTTGATGGTTACTTTAAATGGTGAACATGTAAATATGTACCTAGAAAGAAGGAAAGTTTTAGGAATTATATCAGTCTGTCTGCAAGAAATCTTATAGAGTTTTGACTGCTGCAACATGGAAAGTCCTATGTTTGGCCTTCAGATACACAGAGTAACTACAGAAATCCCCTAAATCCTGAGCCTGTTATTGCAGTGTAAATTAAAACAAATTGCACGATGATTTTGAAAAGTAGTGAAATTAAATATCAACAGAGACACTAAATACAAAACATAAATAAGGATCTTGTCATTATATTTATTGTTTTTAAGTGAATGTTACTCATACTTCCATTAACTTGGACTTTAAAATTTGTGTTCTTCAAGACTCATGCAAACTCAAGCAGACAAAAACCCAGTACAGAACTGAAGAATTGGACAATAGGCCCCTGTCTTAGTTGAAGTACTATTGGCTGCTGACTACTGGGTGAGGAAGAGTTGATCCTCTTAAAGGGAAGGGGCTCTAGTGAGGCTGACTAGACCCCAGTGGATGACCTTGCATTGAGGGATGTCTGGGGACACTAACTTGACATGATAGATCTTAACACAAATGACAGAATATCTGAATTCCAGTGGGGAGGTTATGGGATGACACCAATGGGGAATGGGGTATAAAATTAATTAAGATGTTCTGTATGAAATACACAAAAATCAATTAAATATTTACAAAAATAAATTTGTGCTCTTAATTTTCCTAAAAGAGGAAAATACTAAGGTATGGTTATAACTGTACTTAGCGATAACACAGTTTTGTGGCCTACAATTTTGAGCAGAGTTTCTTTTGATCCTTATAGAGATTTATTAAATTCATATGTCACATTAGTTCATCTTGAGTCTTTCCTAGTTTATGCATGGGGAAGTGATGATATTCCTGGTGTCTTCAGCCATGTGGTTTGCCATCAGCTCTTACAGTAGCCCTGAAAAGTGAACAGCCAGTATCTCCATCCTGGTTGGTATCTGTCTTACTCACAGACATAAACACATTCATTTGTTTTTTCTACCCATTGTAATCCTAATTTCAATAACTAGGGAACACTCTAAGATAATGCCAATAATGCCAAAAAAGGTTTCACCTGTATTTATATCTTGGTATCTGAAGCCATTCTTCCAAGTTCCCTGAAAAATACCAAAATCCATGGATATTCAAGTCCCTTATCTCTCAGCTCATTAGTTTGCAACATGGGTTGCAAACCCATGTAGGGTTGCATAACCAAATGTGGGGTCGCCAAAATGATTGAGAACAGTACAAGGTTTCTGAATACACAGTGACCAAGAATTAATTCAGATTTGAATGTGGAATGCATTAGAGGTGTGCTGGCAGCCCTTACCCATGTTGTATGGTGGGACATCATTGTAGCCTTTGTTCTGAACACAGACATGCTATGCTAGTGTAGGGAAGAATTGTAGAGTCATACATGTACATACAAAGTTTTCTGTTCTTATAGAAACATAATGGTTTAAATATGGAAATCAAAGGCTTTTAGTATTTTCCTACTATTTAGTATTTTCCTACTATCATCTCTTAGCATGCAAATGTCAAATTAGTGCATCTTTGAGTTGTATATACTAGAATGCTTGATTTTCAAAATTGGATTTTGAGTTGCTGACGAGTTGAATAAAAAAGCATTAAATGAATCTTGGTTTCAGATTAGGATAGAATCTCCAACAATTTTTGAAATGACCCTATACATCTGCCATTGTATACAGTGTATTTATGCAAAGTGGTATTCTAAGCATTGACAGTTCTAAAATCAAAACTTCAAACAATCTGGAAACATGATAAATATACCCTATCCCCTATAGAATGAAATATTTAGCTAAGATTTAATCCCTCATGTGAGAATAAACCAGCACATCTACCTCATTAGTATCCAAACTTACTTTCAACTTTAACACATGCTAAATATTCATATGTACAAAAATATTTTTAAAATAAATATGTGATTCAGTATCAGTAAGCATTTGATTTACAAACCTATGTTATCTATATTTGTGTATCCTGAGTCACCAAAAAATTTCCTGGGTACAAAAGGGTTCACAATTGGAAAATGATAAGCACCTTGCCTTGACTAAAATGCCATAGCACTTGCATTAACCTTGTGTGTCCTCGTGTGTACCTTAAAGCATCTGTAGGTTAATTAGACTACTGCCTACAGTAGAAATGCCATGTAAATGCTAATTATGTTACATCATTTGGGGAGTAATGAAAAGAAGGCCATTTCCCCGTGTCTAGTACAGGCGCAATTCCCCCAGGAAACATTTTCAGTGTGGAGACAGGTTTTCTCACTGGACTGGAGCTCATTGACCAGGCTACTCCAGCTGGCCACTGTATCCAGGGACCCTCCTGTCTCCATTTCCACAGCACAGGTATCAAATATGCCACTATGCCTAGCTTTTAAAAGACTTTTAAGTTGCACACACCTTTAATTTCATCATTAGAGAAACAGAGGCAGGTAGATCTCTGTGAGTTCAAGACCAGGCTGGACTATGTAGGAAGCTCAGGCCAGCCAGGGCTGAATAGTGAGACTCTGTCTCAAAACAAACAAACAAACAAACAAAAAAACAGGCTTCATATTTTTAACTTATTGAATTATATTTTTATTTATTTCTTGTGTGTGCCTGTGGGTGGGCACATCTATAGTCCCTACAGTGCATGTGGAGATCATTGGTTGATCTGTGGGGTCAGCAATCTGTTTCTGTGTGGGTTCTGGGAATTAAACTCAGGTATTCAGCCCTGGTGGATGGCACCTTTACCTACTGCTCCATCTCCCCCAATTTTTAATTTATTTTTTAAACATGAATTTTGTGGATGAAATTCAGCCTGAGGCTGGAGAGATGGCTCTTTTTCAGAGAACCTGGTTCAATTCCCAGCCGCCACATAACAGCTAATGATTCTCCATAACTCCAGTTTCAGGGAATCTAATGCTCTCTCTGGCCTCTGTGGGAACTGCTTGCATGGGTGCACTTACATTCATGCAGGAAAAACACACATGCATGTAAAAATAAATAAGTTAAAGAAATTAAAGTCAGATCCTCAGGCTTGCAAGGCAAGCACTGGGCTGATCCAGTCATCTCCCTCGCCCATTTTCCCACACTTTTTTATCTGAAACAGTTATGTTTAAGGATATGAAACTTGCTGATACAAAGAGATGAGTGTATTGCATATTTAATAAAAGAATATCATTATACACAGATAAATACTGAGTTTTCTTTTTTTAATTTTTTCCTGTTAATTTTATTTATTTCTGTATGTGTATGAATGTACTGTTTGCATGCAAGTTTGTGCACCCATGTCGTGCAATGCCGCGGAGGTCAGAAGAGGTTGTCGGATTCCCCTGGAACTGGAGTTCTCCTGGAATTGGAGTTTCAGATGGTTCTCGGCCACCATGTGGTGCTGGGGATCGAACCTGGGTCCTCTGTAAGAGCGGTTGATGCTCTTAACCACTAGGCCATCTCTCCAGCCCAAATGCTGAGGTTTCTTAAAAGTGTCAAATACTTATTTAAATGATTTAGACTTGGACATTTTATAGCTATGAATGTATTATATTGAATGTATTATAGGTATTGAATATATTATAGGTATTACCACACTACAGTCTCTGTCATCAGAAGTGCACGTACAGACCATCTGGGTGCTGCTGTGGTGACTGATGAGTGTCCCTTGAAGGTCTGTATGGAAAGGCTCTGTTGCCAGGGTGGCAACACTGGCAGACATTGTGTACCATTAAGAAGTCAGGCCCAGGGGCTGGAGAGATGGCTCAGTGGTTAAGAGCACCAAGTGCTCTTGCAGAGGACCAGGGTTCGATTCCCAGCACTCACATGGCGGCTAAGAACCATCTTTAATTCCAGTTCCAGGGAATCTGACACCCTCTTATGATCTCCGAAGCACTGCACAACATGGGTACAGACAGTACACTCATATGTATAAAAAATAATAAATAAATAATTAAAAAAAAAGTGAGGCCCAATGAGAGGTCCTTGGGCCTGATGATGTGTCCTCACTGCTGCTGTTTGAGATGTGACCATTTGTTCCCACACATGAGCCCACTGTGCTGTGCCACTGCCTGCTGATCCCACCAGAAGCCAAATCAGTGGGGGACATCCAATGTCAGATTGTGAATCTCTGAAACTATAAGGAAAATAAACCTCCACTACCTAAGTAGCTGGTGTCAGCCAGTTTGTTCTAGTGATGAGAAAGTAAGTAACAGTCCCTCAGGCCTGACACCTTAGAAACAACTTCTGCACTACCTTCTCGGTCACCTTCTCCTGGCACCTATCATCTGTCATTCAATTTGTGCTGTTGCTAATATTTAAATATTGTTCTGTCCTTTCATTTGTCTGAAATATAACTGTGACCATGTACTCACTTGCTAAGCAAAGCATGAAGGGACCCTGTATGCATGCAGTGTCCTTCCCAGTCTGGCCTCTGTCCCTGTGTAAGAACCGGTTTTAGCACAATCACTTTCCTCTGACTTCCGTTTTTGACATTTTTTTTTACCAGGCAAAATGTTGCATCCATTGTGTCATATTTTAAATATCAGAATGAGCTCTTGCCTGCCATTTCTGGGCAGAATTCGGGCTTCTTTATGCTTTTGTTGTGAACTACAGGAGTGAGTCCTTTTAGGACCCTGCGGTACTCTGTTGATCTTTGTCTTTGCGATGTTGAATTTAGCAAACTGTTAATCAGATAACACTCCAAAATAAATTGATGCTGAGGAAATAAATGATTATGTGCTTGTAGTCTATTTTACTTTTAAAAAACACATTTTTGAAAACTAGGTCTGGCTATATTGTCAGGTTGACTTTGAACTCAGGATTCCCCTGGCTCTACCACCTGAGTGCTAACAGGCGCACACCATCACTCCAAGCTTTTGTCTCCTCTAAGTGACTAAATTCTTTCACTGATCTAAATATTTTAACACTGAGCGAATGGATGAACTTCTCAGTCACTTTCATTTCTTTTTATTTCCACTCCCCAAATTCACCAAGTTTTTATTGAATGTCATAATTAAATAGGCACATCTGGATACACCCTTACTAGTATCAAACAGCAATTATTTAAATTATCATATATTTTGATAGCCTCATTAACATTTAATTCATAGTCATTTCCTAGGCAGTATGGTTTTATGTCTTCTTGTTTTCCAAGTAGCTAACAGGGATCTAATCTGTGAAACAGATTTCTGTTTACATTCAGGTATACGATGTGACATAATGATCAAGGAAACAAAATAAGATTCATAAGGAAAATAAACTTTTATTTCTTATTATTTTTATTTTATGTATATAAGTGTAATGCTAAGAGGTAGGTATGTGCACCCTTGTGATGCAATGCCCACAGAAGTAGAAGAGGGCACCGGATCCCCTGGAAATGAGTTTATGGACAGTTGTTAGATGCCATGGGGGTGCTGGGAGTCAAACTTAGGTCTTCTGCAATAGTAGCCAGTGTGCTCTTAACCTCTGAGCCATTTTTCCAGCCCCTTCAGTCACTTTTAATCTACTATGGATCCTAATACTATAGTACCTCCCTCAGAAGTATCAAATATTCAACTACTGTACTTGGAATGAACACATTTATTAATAAACATAGTTCCTGAACCTATATGCAAAGCAACTATGTAGGACTTCTTTTATGGCTTCTGTTGTTGCATCCAAATTTAATAACTTTTAAGGCTCTTATGTAATTTTTTTTAAAAATCACATTTTACAAACTTCATTATTATTAATTTTGAAGTTTTAATTACTGACCTCAAATAAATATAGTATCGTAATTTTTATATACCTGGCTCTGTTCTCTTCTAGTATTTACTTAAGAGTGATGGATTTAAAGTTAGCTTTACATTCACAGTAAACTTGAGAGAAAGGTAGAGAGGTTTTCTCAAATAATCCATGTAAACATATCTCAATTTCTTCTACCAGTACTGGGTTTGTTTACATCAGACATTCTAAAACAGATACCAAAAATTCAAAATATGAATGTCGTACCCAGTGTATTGCCTCATTTCTCTTTCCTGGATGTTCAGGTTGTTGTGAAAGCTACTGGTAAAGAGAGAAATGACAGGACAAGATCTTGACTGTAATTGTGGGGTGGAGATGTCCAGGCTGCAGACACTTGTAGGGGGTCTGATATTTGACTAACAGCATTTACGAATACAGAACAGAAGGGCAGAACAGTGGCTTTCCCGTTTTAGAAGCATTGAGCAGGTAGAATGGCAGTCCAGGTAAGGAAAGCATGCTGTCTGGGTTAGGACAGCTGGTTTCTTAGGGTCCTGGCTACATCAATGCAGATTGCTGGTGCATAAAATATGGAGAAATCAGGAAGAGAATGAGAGTTTCAGCACTGGAATTTGCAGGTGAGACTGCACTTGATGTTTTGAATTGTTCAGTCCTCATGATAAATGTGGTAACTAAGACTTCAGGAGGAGGAGAATTCTGTAATGCCAAATCTGTTCGTCAAGAAAATTCCGATATAAGGAGCTACTTAAGAAGACAAGGAAGAAGAAAACAAACAAACAAATAACAAAACAGAACAGGCTGTAGAACTGTGGTACAGGGCTTTAATCCCAGCACTTGAGAGGCAGAGGCAGAGGCAGAGAGATCTCTGTGAGATTGAGGCCAGTCTGGACTACATATCAAGTTCCAGAGTTCCAGATCGGCTGGGCTATACAGAGAGCCTATCTCACATCCTTCCCCTGCAAAATAAAAATAATAAAGATAAAATTTTAAAAAGGGAAGATAGATTTCTATTTTGGCATACTTTAAAATTAGAATCTTTGCTACCAAATGGAAAATGGCTGTCAAAAGTCTGAAGAAGGTAGGGCTGGAGAGATGGCTCAGTAGACAAGCACACCGACTGTTCTTGCAGATGACCTGGGTTCGATTCCAAACACTCACATGACTGCTAACAATGGTCCATAACTCTAGTTCCAGGGGAATCTAAGGCTTCTTCTGATTCAGTGGACATTGCACAGCATGTGTGCATACATGCAGGTAATACACTCATAAACATAGAATAAAAATAACAAAAATTTTTTTAAAAGTCTGAAGAAGGTATACAGTTTTATGAAAAAGAGTTCTGTCAAATGTAGATGTAGAGATATTTACTTTTGTAAAGTATTTTTATTTTAAAATTACTATTTTAAAAATATTTAAAATATAAAGCAATATTTAAATATTGAGGAAACTTAAATATGAATTTAAGCCATAGGCATGCCATTGCAATATAACTTCTTATGTATCTTATACCTATTTTTCATGTTAATTTAATAATTCAGCTAAAGAACTATATTAGAAATATGAACAATACTAAATATATAGCCAAGGTTCTTACATTATTGATTTCATATGCTTTAATACTTGTTGCAATTAATTTTAGTAGGTGTCTGAAATTCATTTTGGGACATTCTGTGACTCCTGAATTTGTGGTGACTTTTCTATGCATAAGAATGAAGGGCTATGTCGTCTGGGAGAGGGAATGCAGAGAGGGAGTGTTGAGTCTGATCTCCTTGGAGTCATTAGAGCTGGGTTTCTGCCTCAAGGTTGCAGTATTTGTTTCCCCTGCTGGGAATTATTTATTTTATTTTTGCATAGGGTAAAATAAATTTTTCCTCTGAAGTCTTTCATGATTTATTTCTATCTTCGTTTGAAATACTTTATTTTTAACTTTATAATCATATACTGACACTTTAAAAAAAAGATTTGGGGCTGGAGGGATGGCCTAGTGGTTAAGAGCACCAACTGTTCTTGTAGAGGAACTGGGTTCGATCCCCAGCATCCACATGGCAGCTGAGAACCATCTTTAGCTCCAGTTCCAGGGGAATCTGACTCCCTCTTTTGACCTCTGTGGCATTGCACAACATGGGTACACCAACCTACATGCAGACAGTACATTCATACACATAATAAAATAAATAAAATTAAAAGGAGATTCTTCTCAAAAACAAACTTGGACACATATGAAGGTGCAGTTGTTTTTCCTTTGAGACTACACGTGTGTGTGGAAATGACTACTTCACCCTGGTGTTACTCATTGTGTTTGCTTTTCAGAACATCAAATACTGCTCCTAAAATGATTTCATAGACTATTAAAATGGTGGGAGAACTGATATGAAATAGAACTGGTGTGGTCATTGACTTTTCCTCACTTAAGTGAGGCATTGAGGAGACAAGGTCCCAGAGAGAAGGAGCTCTCTACCCAGAAGCACCAACTGCAAGACTGAGGGCTAAACTAGAGGTGGTTGGAGAGAAGCAGCCTGGGCTGGTTAGTGTTTGTCAACTGGACACAAACTAGAGAAGCCTTGGAAGAGGGAACCTCAACTGAGGGATTCCCTCAGTCAAATCAGCCTGTGGGCATGTTTGTGAGGCATGGTATTGATGGATAATTGATGTAGAGGGCCCAGCCCACGATGGGCAGTACATCCCTAGCCAGGTGGACCTTTATAAGAAAAGTATTAGTTACTTTTCTGACGCTGCAATAAAATACCAAGACCAACTTAGAGAAGGAAAAGTTTTATTGGAAGACATCCACCAAATAGCCAGAGTAGGGAGAGCCAGGCGGTAGAGGCTCAGACAGCACCCCTGCCCAGGGCATGATTGAGACAGAATCTGTACCCCAGCCCATGCGAATGGTAACCTAGAGAAAGATGGTACCAGCACTACAGCAGCAGCATACCTGGGTATGGGAAAGCAGCCTTCTGTATCTCTCTCTCTCTCTCTCTCCTTTTTGCCAATGTTCTTACTGCTTTACTTAAAACTTTTATTTCTACATCTGTGCTATTTAACCTCCCTTTTCTTCTTTGATCTTTTCTGCTTTCCTCTGATTATGGACTTTGTAGACACCATGTAACTCAGTCCTACTAAATCAGAAGAAGAAAATCAATTTTTTCACATATTTGAGTGTATTGCCCTCACGTATGTAAGTGCATCGTGTCATACAGCACCCATGGAGGTCAGAAGAGGAGGGTAAAAGAGGGGAGTTATAGATGGTTGTTACCTGCCCTGTAGATGCTGGGAACTAAACCTGGGTCCCTTGCAAGAACAGCCACTGCTCTTAACTGCTGAGCCATCTCACGTCCCCCACATCAAGTATTTACACACTGTAAGTTTTTTATTTTGTTTTCCCCCTTTGTTCTCTTTCCTTCATTCTTATACTTCCCTAATTTTATATCTATTTTGGGATGTCAGCTTTTCCTGTCCTCTTACTATTTTGTCTTTCTGAGACTGATTTTCCCATGGGGCACAGACTTGGTTGGACCTGGGTGTTCTCTCTTCTTCAGACTACTCGAGGGCTGGGTCTCGCAGCCTCTTTCTCATCTGTCTGAACTTTTAGCTGGAGCTGCCTCAGCTCCTCCTTTCTTCCTTATTGTTCCCACTTTCATTTATTTTTCTCCTTTTACTTATTCTTCATTGCTCTGAGATTAATTGTTACTTTTAATCTACTTATTTTCTTTTAATTCCAATAGTTATATTTTGGTATACATCATATCATAACATGTTCCTTTATTGCTACAAATTATTAGAGTTGAAAGGGCTAGTGTTTTGAATTGGCTAGTACTATTTACATAGCAAGTCCATGAATCTCTGTGGCTTTTCTTTAGTTAATATTCTGTGATCAGAGTAGTACTTTTGCCATTGCTCTGATTCAATTCCAATAGAAAGAAGATTTACAAAAATACCAAAAAAAATTACCTTTACAGTACAAGGGCCCCAAGATTTTGGGCAGGGGAGAAAGCTAAACTCTAACCCTAGAACATAACTTCATGAGAATGTTGCAAATACTTAAACAGAAAGAATACACGTGTTAAAAAAATGTACTCAACCAAATCCTAGATGTGCAAGACCCAGTGCAAAAGCACTAGGAGCAACTTGCATCCATGTTTTTCTTATGTGGTTTTGCAGCAAATACAAATAGTATCACAGGTTTAAACTTTTGAATTCTGTCTTCTCTTTGAAATTCCAGATTCTCTGCACCTTAACAGAGAGTTCTTAAAAATTCAAAATATTTTCAACCAATTCTTATCCCAAGAACATTTGTATAAATAAGTTTGAACAAGTCAGTGATTGAGTTTTTCAAGAACACATTAATAATGTTGCTCATGAAGAAATAAGAGATGCAAGGAAGACCATCTCTAAATGAGGCATGAAGCAGCTGGAAAACCGAGGAAAATTTCTTTGAGTTTTATTCTTTCCAAAAAATTCTACTTAAAATATTTTATTAATTATGTTAGACATTCATACAATGTATTTTGATCATGTTCACCCAAACTCCTCTCTTTAACTCTTCCCAGATCCATCCCCCATCGTACCTACTCCCAATTTTATGTCCTTTTTTAAAGAATTTAATGACCCATGGACTGCGATTTGTGCTTTCTGTATACTTCTGGGTGTGGGGCATCCACTGCTACATGGTTGACCCACAAGGAGCCATACCCTTAATGACAACAGACCCTTCCTCCCCCAGAAGCTATCAACAAAAACTTCTTTAAAACCATAAGGGCTTTTAAGTTCATGCTTGTTATACCATTCTGAGTAGTTGGTGTGTACAAACATGACCTTCAAGAATTATTTGGATGGTGACTCTTAATTTGTATTATCATTCATGACTCGAAAGAAGTACCCCAAGTGCAGAGTTAGGTAGACAATATGATTTTCTACCTTCCCTGAAGTGTTTGATGACCGAATGGCAACCAGTGTCAGAGGGTGCAAACCATACTCATAAATAACATCATTATGCTAAAAC
The DNA here is from genome assembly GCA_009823505.1 of Rhizomys pruinosus. Taxonomy (NCBI): domain Eukaryota; kingdom Metazoa; phylum Chordata; class Mammalia; order Rodentia; family Spalacidae; genus Rhizomys; species Rhizomys pruinosus. The sequence continues at coordinate 2,231,137 of VZQC01003281.1, forward strand.
CAGTTGATCTGTTTCACTTATTTTATTATATTTTAGATATAGGCTCTCACTAAGTTGCCCTGGCTAGACTAGAACTCACAGAGGTCCACATCCCTTTGCCTCCTGAGTGCTAGGATTAAAGGCATGTGCCACCAGGCCCAGCCAGTCAGTCCATTTTAAAGGGGCAATCAAGTCACCATGAAAAGCAGGCATCTGCTGTTTGTAAGACCAGATGATATTAAATAAAGTCCAAACAAGGAATCACAGAGAGCTAAGGACAGCAAGGAGATCGGACAGACTCCCAGAAGGTTTCTGAAAAACTAGATATTCATTTTCATGTTGCAGGTAGAGGCCTCCTGTGAGGCAATGGTGGACATGGTCCGTCCATATTACTGCATTAGTCTCACTGAACTTGGTGAGATCTGCCAGAATTTCTTGTTATCTTATGGCTAGGGATAGAATTGTGTCTCTACCTTCATCTCTGTTCATGCTGGTTCCTTGGCCAAGTCTATGTGCATAATCATTGTGGATATTTGAAAATGCTCTGTATAATAATGAAAAACTAATTTTCAATAATGAATCTATGGAAATTTCTTTGATTAGATTTCATTTTGTTGCTTTACACATAGGGTTCATTTTGCTCATGTGGGCAAGATTCACGTAACTACTGCTGTTTGTTTTAGAAGTCTTTGCTCTTATGTCTGGTAGTAATTGCTTTCGGGACTGGAGAGATGGCTCAGCAGTTAAGAGCACCAACTGCTCTTGCAAAGGACCCGGGTTAGATTCCCAGCACCCACATGGGGGCTAAGAGCCATCTTTAACTCCAGTTCCAGGGGAATCTGATGCCCTCTTCTGACCTCTGAGGCATTGCACAACACAGGTGCACCAACCTACATGCAGACAGTACACTCATACACATAAAATAAAGTAATTGCTTTCATACTAGCTTGCAATAATGAATTATCATTTCAATTCTAAATTTAAATTTTTTAACATTTGATTTTATACACATGTGGGAGTGAGGGTGCATATTCCGTGTGGGGATCAAGCTCAGGTCATCCAACTTGGAGGCAAGCACCTTGACCATTGAGCCATATCGTTGGCCCAAAACTTTAAATTTTGATTCAAAAACTTGCTTATTTTTCATTACTGCTGACATTATTCCTAAGGAAACCTCAAAAACTTTGCTTTCTTGGTCTTATAAAATAATAATTTTGAAAAGCTATTTGAGAAATTCTACAGAAAATTGATAGATTTGTCAAAGCTCAGGGAAAGATTTCTACTCCTCCTCATTCTAGAAAGGAAGTAGTGAGTTGGGTTCAAACACTGATGTCCATCTGTTTGCTCTTAACTTTACTTGGATGAAGGTATCAATTTAAGGCTTTCTATCAGTATTACCTCTAGTGCTGTTGTCTTCTGTGTAATCTCGTGTATGTGGTTGAACGGAAAAAAAAAACTGTCTTTACTTTTAAAGCTCCTGAAAAAGACATAGCCATTTCTATTTAACTCATGATTTCTATTTAAAATATTAATATTTTATACTAAAGTTCTCTCCATGTTTTTATACAAGTAGTAAGCCTGATAGGAATAAAAGTAATTACTCTTTTTATTAATATAACAGTAATGGATTCAAGGTATTTATTTTCTTTTTATTTATTAACATATATTAATTACATAAACTAACGTTTTATTGTGACATTTTCATACACGCATATAACATTCACCTTCAGTTAACATTTCTTAGCTTAAACATTTCTTTCTAAAGCTTAAATAGAATGTCTTAGTTTATCAGGACACACTGATCACAATGAATTATTTCTTGCTCACCACAGGAACTGTGCTTTATTTGGGACATATTAGCACCTTACTGCAGGGGCAGCTTGATTTCCATGTTCAGTGCACATCTGGGCTTTCAGTTCTTACGCTCCTCTCACTCAACATCCTTGATGTTTTCTGCTTTTGTCTGTAACAGATGCTCCTTCAACTGTTCACTTTTCCCTTCTGCTTCTTGTTGGGCCCCTTGAGATAGAAATGTTCTCACCTTCCCAGTAACTTTTCACAGAAAGTGTAATTCTCTCTCAAGCAACAGTTTCGCCCCAAGTGTTATGCTTTTTCATTCCATGTCGTTTTTTTTTTTTTTTTTTTCAAATTCCTAGGAAGAGTGATTTCCAAAGCATACTTGTAGGCTGTATTACTATTTCTCCTAAAGTAGAAATTGCTTTAATGTAATACAGGTGAGACTTTTCTTATGGTGCCCACTTTTTAATCCATTTTTGTCTCAAAATGCATTTAAGAGCAGAGTGTAGCTGCCGGGCTCTGTAATCCAGATATGAACACCATCACCCCAGAGTGAATGGAATCCCCCAGTCAGGAGCTGACAAGCTAGGCCTTCATCATCACTGGAGCGTCGTCACATTGATCATTCTTAGTTGGAACATTCATTGGCTGGTATATATTTTGCTTAATATGATAAACTTTTAGGTGGTTGTTCTGATGAATGAGAAGAAATGAAGTCACAAAGCTATTTGGTTAGCAATATAAGTACTGGGGAGTAAGCATAATATATTTATAACATAGACTTATTTAGTTATTATGTTCATAAATTGAATAAATACTTAAGAATTCTTTTTTGGGGGGATATTTTTATTTTATTTTATTTTATTTTATTTTATTTTAAAAAAAATTTTTATTGGTGTTTTGTAGATTTCATACATCATTTTCCAATTCAGATCAGGCATATTTCCCTTTCCCTTCCCCCCTACCCCCACCCCATCCCAGATCATGCATTTTGCCATAACTGTCCTGCATCTTTCTCTCAGTTTTTTTTTTTTTTTTTTTTTTTTTTTTTTTTTTTTTTTAGTACAAACATCCTTCATATGAAATCCAATTTGCAAGGCTGTTTGCCCAATACCCCCACAGCCACCAAACCATTCCACGCAGGGGTGGGGGTTGTAATGGTCAATCAAGTTGATCAAATGAAGTGTCCAGAATACTTGCTGTAGTTTACATTCACCCAATGCACACCATCCAATTGCAGCCCTTACATGTCTACCACCGCCCCCTCTTCACGCAGATTGTACCTTCGGCTTAGGAAGGGGCACAGGTGGGCGAAAGCAAAACAGTTCCCTACGTCTCTTCTGGAAGCTGTTGTCTTGGTCACTCTGGTCAATTTCTGCTGTGTTCCTTGTCATGGGCTGTACAGTTGTGTCCAGGAATAACCAGTTCAATTTCTACTAATGAACCAAGCAGTTATGATAATATAGGTATTTAAGGCACTAATGTCATATTGGTTCATTTTAGGATAGAGACACCATATGGTTTGGATGATATGTTAATCCAGGAAATTCATTTTTTTCCTTTTATATATACAGGGTCTGTACTGTGGCTTATATGCATCTCATACACCTTAACAGGCTGTAAGAGCTTGCTGGCATACAGCCATGGGTTATTCCTCCAGGAGGAGGCCAGAAAGGCACATTAGGTTCTTGGGGGATAACAAGCATATGGCTAGCCTATCCTGCTTGCACAGATATCTCCAGGCAGGTGGAAGGTGATCTGGTGCTGACGATGGGTCTTGCCTTGACTCGGGAGACCCTGTATTTTGCTTTATTAGGTTGAGTGGCCTTTGGTGAACAGTCCCTGTGACATCGCAGAGGTGCCAGACTGTACACTTGCTATGTGGTGGTCGCAATACATCTTTCCCATGTTAAGATCAGGTTCGGCAAGCAGGGCCTTATCGCCTTATCTTTCTTTGGCAGGTATCCTACACTTTAGTAGGCAATGGATCCTTTACCTTTGGGGGCCTGGATCCCCTGAGCCAACCAAGTCTCCCTGGTAGCAGATAATCCATTGCTTGATTGTCAGAGCTCCGTATTATATATATTTCATAAGAATGCATAGCTAAGGACTTTAGTATTATTTTGGTTCTGAACAGAGAATAATCTTTTCACAACAGTTTCTTATGTCATTAGTCAATTTAAAGAAGGCATTTTTAACCGGTTTATTAAGAGATGTCCTTCTATAATAGTTGTCTCCCAAGGTTTTACAGTTTGGAGAGCCGAACCTCATCATCATCAATATTGTTCTCCTTTTTTCTATGGGGAGGGGCAAGAAAGTCTCTCATATCAAAACAGTGCGGCACCTAGAAGGTAAGTTTTCGTTAGGACTCATTATACATAATTGTGACAAGTAGGATCCACAAGGGTCACAGGTTTAATAGCAATCCTGAAGTCTTTTTTGTCTTCCCTTTCAATGTTCAGATAGGTCAATCTTTCAGTTGGCACTTTCTGGTACATCCTACTCAATGCAAAGCTGTATCTTTTCTTTCTCAGCCATTAAGTTGGTGACATTTTGTCTTGTTGGGACCCACAAATCTTTTCCCATAGTTAGTTTTAGGATTTGAATTGCAAGGTTTTTGACAAAAAGGTTTCATGTCTATATGTGGGGGGGATATTTTTAAGACAGGGTCTCCCAGCTGGCCTGGAGCATGGTATGTAGACCAGGCTGGCCTTGAACTCACAGAGATCCACCTGCCTCTGCTTCCCAAGTGCTGGGATTAAAGACATGTGCTACCATACCTGGAAATGCTTAAGAATTCTATAAATCATGATGATCAGAAGATATTCCTAGCTTAAAAATAATAAAACCACCGTGACACAGAAATATTAGTATAGTGTAAAAGAACCACTGAAAGTGGAGCAGACCTTTTAGGTGTACTGTGAATTGTTCTTCTTTCCCTTCCTTCCCTCCCTCTATGCCTCTCTCTCTCCTGCCTTGTTCCTTCCTCTCTTTCTTTATGACAGAGTCTCATGTAGCCCAGGCTAGGCTGGAACTAACTATAAAACTGAAGATTGCACAAATTATCACTTATTGTTAAAAAAATTGAAAACAAAACAAAACAAAACAAAAAACAGAGAAAGATGCAGAAAAGTTATGGCAGAATGCATGATCTGGGATGGGTAGGGGTGGGGTGGGGGGAAGGGAAAGGGATGTATGTCTGAACTGAATTGGAAAATGATGTATGAAATATACAAAGCATCAATAAAAAAAACCCCTGAATATTGAGGCTCTTCCAAGATGGCAGCTCCTGAGGCTGCAGGTGTATTCTGAGCAGCTAAGGGCAAAGTTGGGGAGGGGCCCCCAGGAGTGTTGGGAAACATCGGAGGTGGTCTGAGGACATTTGGATCCTTAGGGACTACAATTTCGCTCTATAGACATCACCCAAGGGCATCAGGAGACATCAGGAAGCTCCAGTGTCAGCTGAGCCTCTCTCCTACTGAACCTAGGTACAGACCTTGGCGCCTGGCCCTGGAGGATTGGCTGGTAGATTAAGGGTGGTGTTCTGTGGTTCCATGAGTACATCTCACCGGGTGGGTGATTGGGGTTCACCCCACTTGGATGTGGGGGACTCAGGCTGCAGTGCAGGAGAAGCATTGTGAGCTTCCAGCCCACAGGACCAGCAGTGCCTGGGACCCTCAGGATGCAGGTTTCCACGGCCTGGGGGGTTTGGCCAGCTTGGGTATTGTGTGGCTTAGTCCACTGAGTGAACCGTTTGCTGGTTGGGTGAGAGGTGTTTTTCTGTACAGTGTTAAGGATAAAGTTGAGATTTTGGAGCCTGTGCATAAATTAAGAAGTCAACAAACACCTGAAGAATATAACCAACATCAGTGTCAGCTCAAGAAGCACCTAGGCTGCACGTTGGTACCACTCCCAACAGAGGCAACCCAAATGCCTAAAGCTCAGTGAAAGAAAGACTCAGGTGGATCTCCACCAAACACTAATACCCATATTCAAGTACCCTCTAATGAAGACCCCTTGGATATAACTCAGGATACAGATCTCAAAAGAACAATTATGAATATGATTAGAAAAATTAAGGAATTGAGGGAATTTAAGGAGCTTATAAACCAGGAATTCCAGGACCTAAAAAAAGACAGGGATAAAGCCAAAGAGGCAAATGATAAATTGCAGAATGAAATTACAAAAGATATAGAAACATTGAAGAAAATTCAAGTTGAAATGAAAAAAGAAATGCAACATTGCACAAACAACTTGGAAAGGATGGGAGAAACTCTCAATAATAGAATGGATTATGTAGAAAATAGAATATCAAGACTGGAAGACAATATGGAAGAAATGGATAAATCGAATAAAGATTATGAAAAATTAAAAAAAAAACACAAGAATGGAATAACCAGGAACTGTGGGATACTATGAAAAGACCAATCCTATGAATTATAGGGATAGAAGAGGAAGAAAACTCACAGGATAATAATATGGCCCAGGTCTTCAACAAAATTTTAGAGGAAAAATTTCCCAAATTAAAGATTAATACAAGTATTAGAAGCATATAGAACTCCAAGCAGACAGAACCAGAAAATAAATTCTCCAGGCCATATCATAGTAAAAATACTAGATGTTCAAAGCAAAGACAGGATACTGAGGGCTGCAAAAGAAAAACAATACGTTACCTACAGAGGAAAGCCTATCAGAATTGCAGCTGATTTCTCAATGCAGATGATAAAAGCCAGAAGAGCCCGGTCTAAAATATTCTCGTTCTAAAAGACTATAGATGCCAACCCAGAGTACTTTATCCAGCAAGAATATCTAATATAATTGAAGGAGAAAGGAAAATGTTCCATGATATAAATATTGAAAGAATTCCTCTCCAATAAGCCATGCCTGCAGAGAATACTTTAAGTAATACAAAGAGCGGAGGGCAGGGATGACTATAACCAATCAACACCAGAAAACAAATGATACTACCACTATGGAAATAAAAACCTGGGGTAAGAATGTTCTAGAAATCAAAATGATTGGAAACAATTTAATTCTCTTAGCAACAGTTTTAATTATCAATGGAAGGAATTCTCCCAGTTAAGAGACAGAGACTAGTAGAATGGATTAGGAAACAAAACCAATCTTTTTTTTGTTTGTTTTTCTTGTCTCCAAGAAACTTACCTCACCTTTAAAGATAGATATCCCGAGGTGAAAGGAGGGTAAAAAATAATCCAAGTAAACGGCACTAAGAAAGAGTAGTCACTATGCTAATACTAGATAAAATAGAATTCAAGGCCTTTGGTTGTGTTTTGTGTGAGGAATATTTGCTCACTAGGTGGAACATCTTTGTGGCAGATAAATAGGCTTTTTGCCAGGTCTATGTGGTACATTTGTGAATATCTGTAAAGATTTGGTTGGCTGGAGAGGGCCCTGGGACTTGTAGGGTCACTTTTGGGGGAACTGGCCTGTTCGGCTGGATAGGCATAAATATTTCAAAGTTTAGTAGAAAATAATATACTTGTACTGGATTGAAGTTGTTAAATGTTTCTAGAGTGGAATGATATAAACATTAAAGCCAGTTTACGAATGGTCTAAATGGGATTATAACCAGACAGGGTTGGGGTTGGTTTTCAGTCCATTCCTGGCTTGTACTGGACTTCCAGTTGTAGATTTGGATTAAAGGGGCATAGACAAGTAATGGGTTACCTTTGACTACTGAAAGATAATTTTTGGTCTCTGTCTATTATGCAAGTGTTACTTTTGATAACTGTTCTGCTCATTTTAAGATAACCTAACTCAAGAAAAGCTAGGTTTACTTCCCTGAACTAGTATCATGTACCCCAGAAGGAGACAATTTGGATGGACTTGGTAAATATTTTCAGCTTAATTCTGGTCAAAAGGTAGGTCCCCTGTTATTGGAAAACTACAAACCAGAATATGGAGTTTAGGAAAGTAAAGAGCTTTATGTTTGTAGTAAATCCTTTATATTTAAGATATGCCTAAAATTGTTTAAATTTCTTTTATAGGCTTTGCCTGCTTATCTTATGCTGTTAAATTTCTTCCAGTCAATGTTTATGCAAGGCTTCTTACGCTTTTTTTTCAGACTTTATCTAAATATGATACAGTAATTAAGAGTACCAGACTGGTGTAACTTAACTTTTTTGGATGCTTAATGTCCATACCTAAGGCCCATATTAATTTGGCCAAGGGATTTAAAGGACAATTTTGTTCCTTGTCCTCTGAGGTCAATTGGTCCCAGGGGATTTTGTATGGGGGCATCTCTTAAAATGTTCTGCAATTGTGAATCACCAGGTTTCCTGTGCAGGGAGTACTTGGAGATTCACAACAGAACCCTAGCCAGTGACCAGTCTATAAAGAGGAAGCTCAATATAGAGGAAAGTTGCCTTGTGTTCCAAAGGGAAGCCTGGTTTAGCAAGACCTGACCTTGTCCTCAGTAGATGGAACTGGTTAAGAATGGCCAGATGGAGCCAGGTACTCTCCCAAGCCCCAAAACCCAAGTGCCCCCTGAAGACCAGAACCTCAAATGACCTTGAGAAAACAAAGTTTGGTTAATATGGGCTACTTGTGTGGACTTAAGCACCCCAAAAGAAGGTATAACCAAAAGATAAATAGTAAATATATTTCTTTTAAAGCCTGAAAAATTGTGCCTCCACATATTGGGCATAAAGTTATATGAAATAAGGTTAAACATGCTTAACAATCTTAGATCTTGGCCCTGATTAACAGAGGAGGGTCACTTGCAGCTAAAGGACAAGTCCACTATTGTTGTTAATGCTCAGCAATAAAATTTCCTCTTTCTTTCTAGCAACTAAGTGGAAACTCATATCCTGACTATTAAAAAGCCTGAAAAGCAGATCCTGAGTCCAGATATCATGGCCAAATGAACAGAAGGAGAAACCTAATAAATGGACACTTTGAAACCCCTGGTCAAGAAATTATAATGGACTTTTAAGTCAGACATTGGAATTCACCCTGTTCTTACTTCTCCTGGTCCCCTGCCTGATCATGTACCTAACTACTCCTGCCTTCATTTGACTTTCACGGGCACAGGTCAAGGATTGATTTTTCCCTTTATAATTATGCTTGGGGGTCTTTTAGATTGTCCCTCTGAATGGGGGATACCCCGGATGCCACACCCAATGTCACTTTTCACCATGGAAGAAGTCAGAGCAGTCAGTGTCCAGATTCCCTTCTAGTGATTGGGATGACCCTTTTCAGAGGGTAACATAACTAAACAGGAGCTAGAAATTGATTAGGCAGTTTAGGGATGACCCCCCCCCAAATTAACCAGACTCTTTCTCAGGTGAGAACTCAAGGCTTCTTTACTGGACTAGCCAGTAAAGACATATCCTTCTGGTAGTCCTGAAAGAGCAGAAAAAGAAGAAAGAAAAGCAAGAGAGAAGGAAAAAAAAGAAGTACATACCAAGTCCCACAGATTGATTTTTATTTCACCAGAATAAGAAATGGAAATTCCCCTCCTTTTTTGTTCTTATTGTTTTGTTATTGTTATTTTGTATTGTTTCTGTTTTCCTATGAAAAGAAGAAAATTAAGAAAAAATTAACAAAACAACAGAACAACAACAAACTGAAGATGACCTTCAACTTTTGAACCTTTCGTCTGCATTTCCCAAGTGATGGGATCACAGCATTGCAGCACCACATAGTTTATGCAGTGCTGAGGATCAAAATCAGGGCTTCATACATGCTAGGTAAGCACTCTGCCTCTCTTCAACCCCATCTCCATTGAATGGCTATTTCTGCCACTCTGAGTACCAGTTCACACTGAAAGTATATCCTGTAAAGTTCCTGACTGTCAAAATCAAGGATAGAAATTCCATCATTCCTTCCTGCTTCATTTCTTCTTGTTTATTAATCTTTATGGATTTAATTCCTAGAAAACAGAATATGATCTGTGGTGGTTAAATTTACATGTTCACTGGGCCAGGCAGTATTGAAATATTCAGTCAATAATTCTGGGTCTATGTGCTTCAGGTGTTTCTGTGTGAGAGCAACATTTGAGTCACCAGACGCTTCTCCCTCATGAGGATGAGCTCCATTCAGTCGGCCGAGGGCTTTCTTCTGCCTGGTTACCTTCGAACTGGAACATTGATCTTCATTTCTTTCAAATTTGTGTACCACCAGATCTCCTGGTCTTCTGGCCTTTGGATTCAGGTTAGAACTCAGAATCACTGGACCTCCTGGGCCTCCAAGTTAGCTAAATGTAGATCTGGGATAGATCAGCCTTTATTTAAATGAGTCAGTTACTCATAACAAATCTCTATCTATTATACATTATAGATGTTTCTGTATCTCTATATAAGTCAATCTCTATAGAGTTGTAAAGTACATATATTCTATTATGGATAGATCTATGTATCTGTGTAGCCATACAGATCGCTTGTAGGTATACAAACTACATATATGCATACATAGGTATCAAGAGAGATTATATATATATATA
>VZQC01003281.1:2251400-2274460 GCA_009823505.1 Rhizomys pruinosus
TCTCGGCCGCCATGTGGTTGCTGGGGTTCGAACCCGGGTCCTCTGCAAGAGCGGTCGGCACTCTTAACCACTAGGCCATCTCTCTTTTTTTTTTTTTTTTTTTTGGTCTTTTCGAGACAGGGTCTCCCTGTAGCCCCAGCTGTCCTGGAACTCTCTCTGTAGACTAGGCTGGCCTTGAACTCACAAAGATCCGCCTGCCTCTGCCTCCCGAGTGCTAGGATTAAAGGCATGCACCACCACGCCTGGCACCATCTCTCATTTTTATCTTAAAAAAATTCTTATGAAAGTAAACACATGAATATTTGGGTAACGGGAAAATTTTTGAGTCGCTGATACACATGTTCCTAGCTGAGGTCCAGCAAAAGCATGTGTTACCTCTGTCTGCTTGCATACCACAGAGAAGTGCTTTTATTGGCAATCCATTTACTGGCATACTTTCTGCAGTTCCATGCTTCGTAGTCATATTTTTGCTGCTTGAGATGGTTTGTAATCACTGTGAAGTGATCTCTAATCTTTCAATGTGCAAGAAGACCAGGTAGATGACAACTTCAGAGAAGGTGAGAAAAAATGCTGTTTCATTCTGACATTGTTAATAAAAGTTAATAAAACATATTAAAATTTCTTTAAAGACAAATATATGTAAATCCAGGTTATATATATAGATCAATTGATAAAATATTGTGACCCTAAGCTTACAGGAAGCTAATCCTGCCTTTCTCCTAGCAGCAATGGTTCAGTGTTTGTTAATCGGTTTCTTTGGTGGCTTTACACATCTATCACTAAAGAATCAGCTAGATATGGTAAAAAAAAAAAAAAAAATAGGAGGAACAAATTTGTTAATTTTCCCCCAGACTCTCATTGTGCTTATTAAGACATGTGGTGGTTTGAATGAGAATGTCCCCTCCATTGGTGGTACTTTTTTGGGAGATCTTAGATGGTATGTTCATGCAGGAGGAAGCCCGTCACTGGGGTAGGCTTAGCGGGTTCTTAAAGCTTGCTGGATCTCCAGTACCTCTCTGCTCCCGGTACCAGCTTCAAGATGTAATTATGCTTAGCTCTCTGCTCCTGCTGCAGCCAGCCACCTCCTGCCACCATGCCTCACTGCCATGATGGACTCTAATTCTCCTGGAACCATAAGAGCAAAGAAACTCATCCTTTAATAAATTACCTTGGTCGTGGAGTCTTATCATGCCAACAGGAAAATAACTAATACAGGTGAGTTACCTTGATCCAATTTCTGGACTACAGTTTCCATATCTTCTTAATAGATGATTTCAGAGCCGCTGTTTGAATACATATACATATAAAATATCTTTGTAAATGGAAATGCTATAGGAGAAGCAATAAGAACAAGATTTATGGAGTAGAGATATGCTAGATATCCAATTATTATTATTGATAACCAATACTTAATTATGAGAATTTAATTCTTGATTTAGTAAAAAGACAAATCACATTATTCAGTTGTTAAAACAGCTTACTTCTGGGGCTGGAGAGATGGCTCAGTTATTAGGAGCACTGGCTACTCTTGCAGAGGACTCAGGTCCAATTCCCAGCACCCACATGGTGGCAAACAACCATCTGTAACCAGGGGATCCCATGCCCTCTTCTGATCTCTGTAGGCGCTGTGCAACATGGATGCACTAACACACATGTAGACGATATACTCAAACACATGAAATAAACAATAATAATAAAAAATCCCGGTTTACTTCTGAAACCCAAATTCAGTTTAAGGAGAAATATTGTCTCTTTTCCATGTATTCAACTTGCTGAAGCATAGTGCATCACACAAGAGCAAACCTAAATATTCAGGAATGCTGTGAGCTTGCTGGCATGTGTGCCTCTTATGGTCTCCTTGCAGCTCACTTAATTTACTAACGCATAAATCTTTTTTCCTTTCAGTGTTGTGAAGTCAATTTAGCTGAGAAAGAATGAAGCCTGAATTCTGTTCTGCCTCATGCAGCACCAACAAAATTGCTAGGCCAGTTAAGTTTTGATTGCAGAATATTTATTTTTGGTGACAGATGTTGCTCATGTAAGAACCTAGGCCATCACAGCTTCAATTAGTCCTGGATTGAGGTTGGAAACATTCAAAATGGGAATTCTTAATGGAAGTAAATGAACAACATCAAATGACAGTTTTAGTGTTATATTTTTGGTGATATTTGCTGAGAGAGGGTAACTACATTCACATGCAAGTGGTGGCTTTAGACAGGAAGGTAGACATGGTACTTTTGTTTTTATGACTGTTTTGCCTCAATGTGTGTTAAGTGCACCATATGGGTACGATGCCTGCAGAGGCCAGAAGAGGGGGTCACACCCTTTGGAAGTGGAATTATAGACAGTTGTTAACTGCCATGTGGGTGCTGGGAAGTGAATCCAGGTCTGCAAGAGCAGCCAGTGCTCTTAACCATCAAGCTATCTCTGTAGCCCCTAGACATGGCCTTTTATGGAACTGTATTCGTTTTTTTTTAACTTTACTTTTATTTCATCTTTATTACTTCTTTACCTATAAAGCATAATTTTCCATACTCAAGTAAACAAGAAATTCATTAAAAAATAAACACAAACTCAAAATATTCTTATTTGAGTATATCTGAATTAATAGACAAGACTTAAGGTTAGAATTAGGCAAAGAAGCCCACAGAGTTAAATATGCCACATTCCAAGTACTTCATAGTTCAACGTGGAGCATGTATGCTAGTCATTAGAAACCATCTGTCTTCTGAGGAGCGCTTACTACATCATCTTATAACTGCTTTCTTTACCTTCCTTTCTGGTCATCCACAGATGGCTGTGAGAACTTTGCAGGGAACAATTTTCAGTAAATCCTGGATGGAAACACTTGCACAAGACAAGGCCATCTCTGCGCTGACTGCACATGTGGCTTCACATTCAAGAAAAGGAATAACTGGAACTTGTTTCCTTGGCAACATCATGCATAGGGATTTTTGTGTCCCCAGATCAGTCACTGATGGGGTACATTAAGGAGTTGTTAGGGTAGGCCAGGAAGGGAAGAGACTATAGGGGTCTTTCACTACAAACCCACCTGCTGTCTTCAAAAACAGCAAATGGTCACCTACCAAATAGGTCATCCACTATTCTGTGGTTGGCACACATATGAAAACATCACATTCAATTGCTTGCTCATCACAAAGAGAATAAAGGAATGATTCCTGTGGATGAAATTACTGCAGGAAAAAAACCCAGTGATTAAGTTAACCTGATATTTTATTTGTCCCAAGTACATTAACTTTTATAATCCAATGGGATGATTTAACTGTACTATTTGTTCATGATTGGTTATAAATTAAAATTGCAAACATTATTATTATTACTATTACTACTATTATTATTATTATTATTATTATTATTATTATTGAGACAGGGTCTCCCTTTAGTCCCAGCTGGCCTGGAGCTCACCAGGCTGGTCTTGAACTCAGAGATCGGCCTGCCTCTGCCTCCTGGGGATTAAAGGCATGTGCCACCACACCCAGGGCAAACATTATTTTAAATATATATTGGAAAAGGGCAAACTTGGAAATATCCAGACCTTTTATTTCACTTTTACAAAGTATTTTTGATGCTCATTTATACATGTCTATTTTATGACTATAAGACAGATAACTCTGCTCATATCTTTTTAATTTTTCTTGAAAGACCATCTACCCACTTTCTTCTGGAAATGTAAACAAGTGATTAAAGAATCATGAGCATAAAGCCTAATGAACTGTTCTTCCAAAGACCAGTTCCTACTTTATATTATAGTTTTAAAGACATACTTTCTATTTGCTGAGATGGAGTTGAATTTATTGTGAGTACTGATTGTGATTATCACACACACACACACATACACACACACACACACAGAGGCAGAGTATGTTACTTTACTCATTGCTGTGACTTAATACTTTCTGGGAGAAAGGGTTACAGTTTAAGAAGGATTCCTGTATCATGGCAGGGAAGTCATGGCTACAGGAGCGGAGGTGGCTGGTCACATTATGTCCACAGGCAGGAAGCAGACAGATGCCTGCTGGTGGTCCACCTGCCTTGTCATTGTGACTTAATCTGGGACAAGATCTCATGGGATGATGTCACCCCCATGCAAAGTGGGTCTTCACTGCTCAGTTAAACCTTTCTGTAAATACTCTCATAGACATAGCCAAACATGTTTCCATGGTGATTCTAAATTCAGTCAAATTGAAACCAACACAGAGAAGGTCTGAGTGCAGATTTAAGGTTCTCATGTAAACAAGTGAAGACATGATGATGGCTGTCACACTCTTGCTCATACTGTAGGTCATTTCAGGATGGCAAAATCACAGAGTTGATATAACACTTCTCAGCTAATTCATGGCTAAGTCCCAAAAGACTGACAGACCCACAACTCTCTCTTTTCTCCCAGAGTTGAGTGGAGAGAAATAATGTTTAACTTAGTAATGTGAAAAAGCTGACACAGAAGTTCAGTCTCAGCTTCATTTCTAAAAGAAGCACAATCCCGAGGTAGAGAGATGGCTCAGTAGTTAAATGTTCTTTCTGAGGACCTGAGAGTTCAGATCCTAGCACCCATGTTGGACAGCTCACGACCACCAGTTCACTCCAGCTGCAGGGGATCTGGTGTTCTCTTCTGACCTCTGCTGGCACCTGTGCTCATGTGTTCATACCTTCCCACACACATACCCAGAAAAAAAAAAAAAAAAAATATATATATATATATATATATATAGAGAGAGAGAGAGAGAGAGAGAGAGAGAGAGAGAGAGAGAGGAGACAGGGTCTCCCTGTAGTCCCAGCTGGCCTACAACTTGCTATGTAGATCAGGCTGGCCTCAGTTTCACAGAGATCCACCTGTCTCTCTCTCCCAAATCCTGAGTTCTGGGATTAAAGGCATGTGCCACTATGCCCAGAAATATTTCTTGTATTGTTGTGTGTGGGTATGTACATGGTATGGGGGAAGGCATATAACAGTGTATGTGTGGAGGTCAGAGGACAACTTTATCGAGTCATTTCTCTCCTTCTGCCTTTACATTGGTTCCAGGGATTGAACTCAGGCTGTCAGACTTGTGTGGGAAGTGCCTTTACCTGCTGAGCCATCTTGCCAGTCTAAAAAACAAACAAACAAAACAACTTAAAGAAAATGAAAAGAAGCAAAATACTGAGTTGGTTCTAATTGGCCCCAAAGTAACACATACAGGTGATCTCACTTCCACAAGGAAGGAGCTTCCTATGCAAAGAGAGAGAACTAGTGTCTAGGTAAAGTTAAAATTGGAGCTCTAAAATTGGAATTCTAAACATTTCTTGTTTGCTATTGGGAGATGCTATGGATATAAATCCAAAGCCAAGCATCACACCCCTGAAGGCCAATTTAAAGCTAGGATTTGCATTTATAAGTAATCCCATTTTCCATATGCCTGTGATTCCTTAATACTTTGTGTAATCCGACTGCACAGTGAAGAATCCATTTGTGTCCACTCTTTGACTGGACTGAGGTAATACAGCAGTGTTTGTTGGAAAAAGAATACTGGGGAACTCTATTTCTTGAATCTTAAGATGGACAGGCAAGCCAATGACAAATATTGTTTTGCATTAATGGATATAATTAGCTTAATATTTTCAGTTGTAAAGAAATCTCTTTACTGCACTAATTGAACCAACCTTGCTGTTTGTATGTCTGTTTGCACAGCAGCTAGTCAGCCTATTTAGTGTCTCTTGTCTGCCTGTTCTCCAATAAAAGCTGCTAATTCATCAACAGAAAGTGCATGCAATTTACATACCAAATAAGGTAGTGGCAAGGAAGCACTTGATTGCAGACTTGAAGGAACTCATTAACAATGTTTTACATATTTTTACATAGCTTTGTTTTCTAAAGTTTGTGCAGGTTCACCTTCTCTGTCTTGACAGGAGAGAGAAGTTGTGGAAAAGTGGATGGCTGGTAGACATTTGACATTAGCAGAAGTATAGAGGGATGGGGTTTACAGAAGGCCTGTGAGGTGCAGGGCAGGCTGAAAGGTGCAGGGCAGGCTGAAAGGTGCAGGGCAGGCTGTCAGGTGCAGGGCAGGCTGTCAGGTGCAGGGCAGGCTGTAAGGTGCAGGGTAGGCTGTCAGGTGTAGGGCAGGCTGTCAGGTGAAGGGCAGGCTGTCATGTGCAGGGCAGGTGTCAGGTGAAGGGCAGGCTGTAAGGTGAAGGGAAGGCTGTCAGGTGCAGGGCAGCCTGTAAGGTGAAAGGCAGGCTGTAAGGTGCAGGGCAGGCTATAAGGTGAAGGGCAGGCTGTAAGGTGAAAGGCAGGCTGTCAGGTGCAGGGCAGGCTGTCAGGTGCAGGGCAGGCTGTCAGGTGAAGGGCAGGCTGTAAGGTGCAGGGCAGGCTATGAAGGTACAAGGTGATGGATTGTCTGGTTTCTGTTAAAGGAACAGAAGCATCAAATGTTTTGCTGCCCTCTAATTTGGTTTCTCTTTGTTTTGAGAAAGTGAACTTAATTTACATTACTTGCTTTAGCTAGCTGGGAGTTCAGGAAAATCAGAAATAAATCTTTGAAGACTAGTTTTCAGCTATGGAAAATGGTTTTAGATATGAACACTTGGGGGAATATAATTACAACCCAAAGCTCTCCGGAACCTGAAAAAAATCTCTCCACAAAAATAAAAGAGAAGAAATCTTGCCACCATTGGGTACAGTGAGCACCACAGGCCATCCCGTGTGAGAGTGCCCCAGCACAAAGCAAAGTGGCAGCAGTGCACCACCAAAACGCGCTCTTTTATGTGGCTGGGGAAGTGGACACATCATTTACAAGTTCTCAAGATAGACAGGATGAAAAGTAAAACCCCAGTTTCACAAGTGAGTCAACCTGAGGAAGCTGATCGCTGCACCCTGGGCTTTCAGCCTGTAAAGTGGAAACCTTAACTTCTCCGACCAGATTGTGGTGATGCTGAATGTGTGCATTAAGGACATATCCTGGAGCAAAGTGAGCACTTACCATGGAGGTTACTACACAGGGATCATATATGGGCCTGTGATTAGCGTCTTCCCACTAGTGCTCCCCGTGAGCCTGCACAGTAAAGCACCTCCCATCTTTCCCTATTTTGTTCATACAAATGTGATTGATTAATCCAGTAAAATAGCCCTTCATTCTTCAAATACAGTTATATCTCCTCTGTCACAAAACAAGATTATCTACATATTGAAATCATTATCTCTATCATCTATCTCCTATCTATCTATCTATCATCTTCATCTATCTACCATCTGTATACCATCTATCTATCTATCTATCTATCTATCTAGCCTACTACCTAATCTATCTATCTGTCATGTATCCTGTCTTAGTTACTTTCCTTTGTTTTGATAAAAATGCCGATCAAAACAAACTAGGGGAAGAAAGGGTGTTTTGGTTTCTTTTCAATTGTTGTGACAATTACTCTGACCACAACCAACTTGAGGAGGAAAGGGTTTATTTATCTCACATCTCCTGGGTCACAGTTCATCACTAGAGAGCCCAAAGTAGGAACTCAGGGCAGGAACCTGGAGGCAGGAGCTGAAGCACAGGCCATGGAGGAATGCTGCTTACCAGCTTATTCCCCTGGCATGCTCAGCCTGCTTTCTCATACAGTGCACAAAAACTTGCCCAGGGGTGGCACTGTCCATAGTGGGCTGGGCCCTCCCACATCCTCAACAATCAAGACAATACCCCACAGATATAGCCACAGGCCAGTCGAATGGAGTGAGTCCCCCAAGTGAGGCTTCCTTATCCCAGGTGTGTCAGGTTGACACTAAAGCTATCCAGTGCAAAGGGTTTATTTGCTTTACAGCACAGTCCATCATCAAAGGAAGCTAAGGATGAAACTGGGGGGCGGGAACCTGGAGCACCTGCTTTCCTGGCCTGTGCTCAGCTTGCTTTCTTATTCAATATAGGACCAACTGGCTATGGGTGGTACCACCCACTACAGGCTGGGCCCTCCCATATCATTCAGCAATCAAGAAAATGCCTCACAGACCTGGCCACAGGCCAACCCAATGATGCAATTCTTCAATTGATGATCCCTTAACTAGGTGCATCAAGCTGACACCTACAGCTGCCCAGCACACTACCTATCTGTTTCACTAAAACAACACACAGCTTTACTCAGAATGACCTATTTTAAAATCAGTATGATGGAGTTATATTTTATTTATTAATAATTTTTTATTTTATGTGTATCAATGTTTTGGTTGCATGTATGGAAATACACCTCTTAGCCAGGCGCAGTGGTGCATGCCTTTAATTCTAGCACTCGGGAGGCAGAGGCAGGCGGATCTTTGTGAATTCAAGGCCAGCCTGGTCCACAGAGAGAGTTCCAGGCTAGCCGGGGCTACAGGGAGACCCTGTCTCGAAAAGACCAAAAAAAAAAAAAAGGAAATATACCTCTTGAGCATATGCCCATGGAGGCCAGAAGAAGGTGTTGGATCCTTTGGAACTGGAGTTTTGGACAGTCCTTAGCTGCCATGTGAGTGCTAGGAACTGAACATGGGTCCTTTGAAACCAGTCAAAAGTTATGCTTTTGACTGCTGAACCATCTCTCCAGACCCTGGAGGTATATTTTGTCCATAATACTATGCACTCATATTTGTGTGTGTGTGTGTGTGTGTGTGTGTGTGTGTGTGTAAGCCAGAGATTGACAGTGGGTTTCTTTCTCAATAGTGCTCCACCTTTTTTACTTTTTATGTTTTTGAGACAGGGTCTCTCAGAGGCCTGGAGCTCACCGATTTGCCAGGGCTGGCTGTCCAGCAATCCCAGGATTCTCCTTTCTCAATCTCCCAGTTCTTGGATTACAAATGCATAATGCAGCTGTTTACATGGGAGTCCTAACTCAGGTCCTCATGTTGTGCAGCAAACACTTCACCTTCTGAGTCATCTTCTGCCCTAAAGTACACTCACTTTAAATGCAGTTTTGCTTGGATGATAGACCGTTAAGCTTTCTTAACAACCTGAGTCAAGATATACTTTAACCATAAAAAATTCCTTGTTTGTAATCTGTAGTCAATTCCCCATCACAGACAAACCCAAACTCTGTATCTTTGTGTGAACTTTCTTAGAAATGGAATCACATATGTAGCTTTGTCCATTGTATTTTTCTTAGCATAGTAATTTTGAGATTCTACCATGCCGTCATGTGTGTAAATAGTGTTAGAAAATGTCATATCATTTGTTTTCTTTTTTCTTTGTTTTTTGAGTAGTTTATATATTCTGGAAATCAATGCTTAACAACTCAAAAAACAAAGAAAAAAGAAAACAAATGACCCACTCAATAGATGGAGCAAAGAACTGAACAGAGACTTCACAAGTGAGGAATTAGAGATGTCTGAGAAACACCTCAAGAAGTGTTCAACATCACTAATCATTAAGGAAATGCAAATCAAAACCACTTTAAGATATCATCTTACTCCAATAAGACTTGCTAGGATCAAGAAAACAAATGATACCAAGTGCTGGAGAGGTTGTGGGGAAAAGGGAACACTCATCCACTGTTGGTGGGAATGTAAACTCGTACAGCCACTATGGAAAGCAGTGTGGAGAACCCTTGGAAGATTTGGAATGAACTTGCCACCTGACCCAGCCATACCACTCCTGGGCATGTACCCTCAAGACTCACGCCACCACAGAGATACATGCACGGCCATGTTTATTGCAGCTCTCTTCACAATAGCAAGGAGCTGGAACCAACCTAAATGCCCCTCAACTGACGAGTGGATAGAGAAAATGTGGTACGTCTACACAATTGAGTTCTATGCAGCAGTAAAGAAAGACAACATCATGAGCTTTGCAGGAAAATGGCTGGAGCTAGAGGACATCATGCTGAGTGAAGTAACACAGTCCCAGAAAAACAAACGACGAATGGTATCCCTCATCTGTGGATGCTAGTGCCAATTACCTAGTTGTAAGTATTTCTTGTGTAGGGCCCCCTGAGCTTTTGTCCAAAGCAGTTGGATGTAATGCATATTGGAAACAACAACAACAACAACAACAACAACAGAAAGGACTGCATCAAAGAACAGACTGAAACAGTGAACTTCTGCTCAAAACAGTCAACTTCCTCATGGAGAATATTGAGAAAGACTGAGAAAGAGATGAAAAGCATGTTTGGCAGAATGCATGAGCTCTTGCGGGGTGGGGGAATGGGCGGGAACACGGGTCTAGATTTGTTAAAAAAATATAAATAAATTTATGTAAAAAAAATTATTAAAAAAAAAAAGAAAATGTCACATCAGTATTGATCAGGTGTCGTGAGCATGGATTTAAAGTCCAAAGGCATCTAGTACACAAGTATTATAAAACAACCTAATTTATTCTTTCCCATGCAGGAGACTCAACACACCTATTAATCTGTCCTGTTTCTTCTAGCCTAAACTTCCCAAGGAAGCTTACTAAAGTGACATTTTCTTAGTCACCCAGGTGCTGCGGATTGTGCCAGAGCTGGCGAGTTCCAGAGGGCCGCTGGCTTGAGTGGGTCTGGGGCAGCTGAGAGCAGGCATGTTCTGGCTGGTGCCTGCTAACTAATGGTGATAGGCAGCATGTTGATGTTCTTGGCTTTAGCTCCTGCCTCACATGGCTGGGGTCCCTCAGGAAGGGAGTGTGAGGTGGGATATCACATGGCTGGGGTCCCTCAGGAAGGGAGTGTGAGGTGGGATATCACATGGCTGGGGTCCCTCAGGAAGGGAGTGTGAGGTGGGATATCACATGGCTGGGGTCCCTCAGGAAGGGAGTGTGAGGTGGGATATCACATGGCTAGGGTCCCTCAGGGAGGGAGTGTGAGGTGGGATATAACATGCAGGTCCCGTGAGGGGGAGTGAGAACAAGGCATCTCCCAGCCAAAGCATCTCCCACAGCAGGGATGTGAGAGAGCAAGAGTGAGAGAGCACATTGTCTTCTAGCACTTTCCAGCTTAAGTGGTCTGTAGCCAGTCCAAGGAGAGGGGAGGGAACTTGGTCCCAAATGGTAATCTGGGGTTTGTCCCTGGGTTAATCAGCATGCAAATTCAGCTTCCGGCATTCAGGGCCCCTTCTCCTTGGATTCAGGCCTCCTGTTAGTACTTTCTGCTGAAGTCTTGAGCAGACCTTGGGTGAGTACAGCCTCTGACTAAGCTAATATCCTCTACAGCTAATATCACTTCAAACCCATACCTTTTATTATGCTACTTAATTCTAAATTGCCTCAAATTCACGGATCTTAACTATGTTCTCAAGACTAGGGTGATGTGAAAATGTAAGGATTGGGGACATGGAAATGGGGGAGCTGAGTAGGCTTAGTGCCAGTGACACAGTTCAGAGGGTTTTGAGACATAGGGGGTCTTATTTGTTTTCCCAGATCACACAGTCTCTGGGTTGGGTGCTTTACACAGTTCCTGGGTTAGGTAGTTTGGACGTAAGATTTCCTGAACCCAGTTTGGGGCCATTTGGAAGTCAGCTCAGGTCTCTCCAGGCTTTGTTCCTTCACGTAACAGTCTCCTTGTATTAGTACTGACAATCCCGTATATTATTATAATTTATTGATTCAATTACTGTTAAATGTAGGTTTTCCAATTTGAGATGCTATTAATAAAGCTGATACAAATTTTCTCATAAAATTGGATGGCTATATGTTTTCATTTCACTTGAGTAATTTGGATGGAATTGTTAAATCATAAAAATATGTTTAGGGGCTGGAGAGATGGCCTAGTGGTTGGGAGTGCCGACCGCTCTTGCAGAAGACCTGGGTTCGATCCCTAGCACCCACATGGCAGCTGAGAACCATCTGAAACTCCAATTCCAGGAGAACTCCAGCTCCAGGGGAATCCGACACCCTCTTCTGACCTCCCCGGCGTTGCACGACACTGGTGCACAAACCTACATGCAGACAGTACACTCATACACATACAAAAATAAATAAAATTAAAAAAATATGCGTTTAATTGCATAAGAAGTTACCAACATGTCCTTCAAAGTGGTTGTGCACAGCAGTGTATGAGATCCTTGGTCTCCTCCCCTGTGCTGGGCACTTTTAAGCTTTCAGGGGTAAGATGTGCACTGAAATCCCACTGTGCCCTCTGCTTGCCTTTCTCTTCTGGGTTTCTGTCATGTGAGCTGGTTGGTTTTGTAGGGGTTCTAAACCACTTACCCCTTGCATTGGCCGGGAGGCATATTTTGTCTGCAGTGTGCAAGGAGGCACAGGAATTACCTCACTTCCTTGTTGATTTTAAAATGTGGTGACTGCCCGCCTCCCCCCCACCCCCAGCCCTTCATCATCCTGTGCTCCAGGGCTCCGAAGCTCTTAGTTTTGACTCTCAAGCTCGATGGGCTGAGACTCTCAAGCCCAATGGGCTGGCTCCTCTGGACATCCCCTCCTCTGCACTTAGGTCTCAACTCGCTTCGTTTTATTTTTTTAACCCTTTATCTCTCTAGTTTCCGTTGTCCAAATTTTGCTGACAACTCTCACCTGTGACTATTTCTCTCCAGTTCTCTCTGTCTTTATGATTTTTAAGATTTTAAAATAGCATTTAATTCACTTAAGAGATAAAAACACTGTGCTGGATAGCTTTAGTGTCAATTTGACACACCTGGATTGAGGGAGCCTCGGTTGGGGAATTGGCTCATTGGATTGGCCCGTGGCCACATCTGTGGAGTATTGTCTTGATTGTCTAGCAGTGTGGGAGGGCCCAGCAGTGAGTAGTGCCACCCTGGGCAGGTTGTCGTGTACCGAATAAGAAGGCAGGCTGAGCATGGGCCAGGGGAGCAAGCCAGTGAACAGCATTCCTTCATGGCCTGTGCTTCAGCTCCTGCCTCCAGGTTCCTGCCCTGAGTTCCTACCTTGGACTCCCTGAGTGATGAACTGTGACCCAGGAGATGTGAGCTGAATAAACCCTTTCCTCCCCAAGTTGATGTCGGTCAGAGTGTTTTGTCACAGCAATGGAAGACAAACTAGAAAAAGCACAGACCCAGATGCTTGTCTTTCCACACTTGGAGTCCAGTCTCTTCTTTCTCAGGTTACTGTTAGTTCTCCTTTTTCTCCACCATCCCACACTGACCACTGATAACACTGCTCAGAGTTGCATTGAACCTAAATCCAATTGATTATCCCAGACAAGGTTCCTTCCTTTCCCAGCTTCCCTTTATCTGATTTGTGGCCCCACCATGCTTTCCTTAGACTTCTCTTTCATCCTGTTTTGTCTCTGCGGCAGTTTGGGTTTTCTCGTATTAAATACCGTGAACAGGAATGGATGTAGGCACATCAGCATATTTTTATTCCTGTTGTTCCTTGACACAGATCCTTTGAGAGAACTGAAACTCCACGGAGATTGCAACCTTGCTGCAGTGACCTGATGCAGGAGGGAGGAGGATTCTGTTTTGTGTGCATCTTGGCCTGCACACTGTCAGATAAAATGTAAAGGGAAACTTCTTAAAAATTCCCTAAACAGCATCTAAGAGACTGTGAAATATCTTCATACGGAGGATATTGACCATTACCAGCAGTGTCTACACCAGGATACTTCAAAATAAAACAAGCCTTTTCTCATTTTCTTTCTGGAGGCAAAAATTTTAAAGTATTATCAAGTCAAATAAAGAGGCTGTAGGTCATGAAAACTCTCTAAGAATGGTCCTGAAATTGGCAAATAGACTTTTGTAAATAATGAAGCAATTACTAGTTGACTCTAATTTTTTAAATTTATTTTTATTTTGTATATATAAGCGTTTTGCCTGCATATATGTATGCATACCACACGTGTGCCTAGTACAGGTAAAAGCCTGACAAGCTCTGACAGTTCCTCTGGGACTGCAGTTATAGAAGTTTCTGAGACATGATGTGCATACTGGAAACCAAATCTGGGTCCTCTGCAAGAGTAGCAAGTGCTCTTAATCACTAAGTCAGTCTTAAGCTCCACTAGCCAACTTTGAAAACAATGGGTCCCAGAAAGAAATTGACAGTGCTTCACTTAAAATGCATTGTGAATTCTCTTAGCAAATTAAGAGATTGGTAGATATTATAAGACAAAATACCCCAAAACGCCAAACTCTGAATCTAAATAGCTTTGTAATATGTTTTTATGCCTCCATTAATTTCAGAGAAAATGTTACTACTAGTTTTTAAAAGATTATGTTAACTATGAGACACTTTTCATTAGTGTATTAAGACACTGAATATAAGATCAAGATAGTTCATACTTGTGGTAGGAGTTTCTGACAGATATATTAAAGTCATTTCATATTGAACATTTCTGACTTTATATGTCAGATGGTCAGAGTTATATGTAGTTTCATTGCGCTTAGGAAAAACAGATTGCTCTACAGAAAATAAAGGAGTCCCCAAGTGTTTAGGGGACTGACTGTTAAGAGTACACGAGTGTACTCGTGTGAGTGATTCAAGTCATAGCTGGTAATGTGTGAGGGTTATCAGAGGCTTCATGGTAGATTCAGATGTATGGTTTTCCTAAAGATCATGTTATTTTGTGAAGTTGAGAAATTCAGAGAAGAGTAAAAAACTCTATACTACAAAACGCCAACATCAGATTATGATTCAATTCTGTTTCCTATTTGGAAGTCTTAAGGACTAGATAGAAATCAGAGTTGTGGCACATAAGACTTAAAACAACATGAGAAATATGCCAAGAGCACACGGAGCTGGACTTATGGAGCAATTATAGAATGTTTTTGCTGATGTGTTTTGTTCCCTGTCCCACTGCCCTCCCACTTTGCTAGTATTTTTTTATCCAGCAACCAAATAAATTAGAAGTCAATAAGAATTAGACTAATGTGATTTTTATTAAGCAAATCATATGCATCAATGAAAATTTATAGCTACCTATAGTTATTCTTACTATAATGTATTGGTCTGCATTAAAGCTGTGGTGACTAGAATTTATTTTTTTAATTAATTTATTTATTTTTTTTGCAGACATAGTTGTAAAGAGAGACCAGTTATGAGGGAACAAGATAGACTCCATTTTTCTACTTTGGCCTTGAACTCACAAAGCCTGCCTCTGCCTCCTGAGTGCTGGGATTAAAGGTGTGTGCCACCATGCATGGCTGTGGTGACTAGAATTTAAAGTAAAATAAAACATCAATATGGCTTCCTATATCACATAGAAAAGCCCAATTTTTAAGTAGTTGCATTTCTGTATCACATATTCACTACTAAATATGAGAGTGAAGAATTAGAGAGGATGACTTTACTCTTTAGAGTTGACTTGTGTGCTGGATAGCTTTACTTGTCAACTTAATCCACCTGTTGAAGAAAACCTTAATTGAGGAATTGTCTCCATTGAACTGGCCTGTGGCCATGTTTGTGGGGCATTTTTTGATTGTTGAGTGATGTGGGATACCCAGGCCACTGTGGATGGTGCTTCCTCTAGGCAGTTAGGCCTGTACTGTAGAAGAAAGCAGGCTGAGCACAGGCCAGGAGAGCAAGCCAATAAGCAGTGTTCCTCCAGGTCTGTGATGTAGATTCCCTCCCTAGGTTCCTACCTTGGGCTTCTAGGTGATATAAGGTAAAATAAACCCTCTTCTTTCCAAGTTGGGTTTTGTGGGCATATCCAGCTTGAGTGTGTGTGGGCTAACATTTCAGCTAGCATGCTTTAGGGTAAGGAGCAAAAATCACAAGACTGTTTACCACCCACAAGCTGGGATGACATGTGACACTATGAAGGCCTAGGATTGGCTCCTAGAATGTGATGTCATGCTCGCTGTCCCAACCCTACAGAAGCTGGCTGCCCTGTAATAATCCTAGCACTCCGGAGGTAGAGGCAGGAGATCTCTGTGAGTTCAAGGCCAAGCCTGGTCTACAAAGTGAGCTCCAGTCCAGCTGGGACTTAAAGGGAGACCCTGCCTCGAAAATAACAAAAAAAAAAAAAAAAAAAAGAATAAAGAGAATTCCCCACAAGTTTTGCCACCTGACAAGGTCTCTGAGTTGTTACTGTGCAGATCATTCATGGAACTGTTAATCTTACAGCTGTCTTATCATCTTGTCCAGCTGTGGAAGCCACCCCCAGCTGGGTTTGATCATGATGTCATCAGCTTCTCGGGTTATCAGCCTCAGGCACTAGCTTGGCCATAAAGTCATCAACCTTATGGCTAGCAGTAGACCAGCAGCCTCCTGGATAGAAGGCACTTACTACATTTTACTACAGGGTTTGGTAAATGTTTTTTATCACATCAATTGAAGTAATGAGAATAGCTTGCTTCATCCAGAGTCACAAATAGTAAGAATTTTCCCATGTTGATTTTTCTACTTCCTGTCTCCTTCAGGGAGAGTATAATGCTGTTAGATTTAAAGAAAAGACTTTCTAATGATTATTCTCACTTCACGTACAAAAAGATTTATGAAACATTGTCCACATATTCTTAATCTGCAAATAAATAACAGGTTTTACATACATTTAATTTTTAATTCCTGCTTATAAATATATTTGTTTTCTAAGGATAGAATATCAGGTGATGTTTCAATGACAGACTGTATTTAATGCTGTTAGTATTGTAATTGAATTTTATATTTTATAATAACTGAAACTAGGCTCAGTGAATAATGGTAATGATGATTAACTTTTGTTAGAAAGCACACATCAGTGTTTATAGAGTTTGTCCAAGGACATTGTCAGGAAGATTGAAACTTGGGCTTGTTAACAATACCTCTATCCAGGGATGGGGGTGGATGAGGGTGTGGGAAGGGTGTTAGCCCTGGGGTTGGTAGAGGGAAGGGGAAGGAGTAAAATCCTGCCAGGTCTTTGATTTTCACTATTTTGGTATCCTGCTAATTGATTGAGACTCAGTTTCAGCATCTTATTCCCAGCTTTAATTCAATTATCACATTCTTCTGCTTTATGCACACTTTCTAAACTCTGTTATAATGTTTTTATTTACAAGCTGTAAGGGCTGTTAATGTCTCTTTGATCAGCCTTCCTAATCAATTAAGGATATGATAGTAGTGTTCTTACTTTGGGCCTTCTTTACTTTGCTCAGTTTCCCTTTTGTTTTTTTCTCTTTTGGCAACACTGTTTATAACCCTCTATGGGAACTCTAATGCTCCAGCTTTCTTTCCTGATTCTGTATTTTCTTCTTTACTAGAGACCCATGGGATAAGTGGATTTGCTTAAATGCTTTCCTGTACACCTATTTCATGAAATGGCTGAAACTTCTTTACAACAAATTCACTACAGATTTGATTCTTCTGATTTCCCCATCCCACATGTACACACTGAAGATAAAAAGATGTTATAAGGCTGTCTCACGTACCACTTAAACTACCTTCAGGACTACGAGGATGTGACTTCCTGTGTGTGCATAAGGAAGACAAGTGCCCTGAAGATACAGCAGCAGACACAGAAACCCCACCCCTTCCACCCTGGGATCCTTGGATGACGGTGGTGCAGCTTCTCTATGGACTGTGATGCAACTGTTACAAACACCACATTCGATGTATCAACTTCAGGAGTTGCTGTGGTAGATTTTTATTTTTTTTTATTTTTTATTTTTTTATTTTTTTATTTTTTATTTTTTTTGGTCTTTTTGAGACAGGGTCTCCCTGTAGTCCCAGCTGTCCTGGAACACACTCTGTAACGGGAAGAGAATGGGCCAGTGCTGGCATTATTGTTACCTTGCCTTTCTTCCTAACATTTCTGTCTCCTTTCAACAGAAATGCCCTGAACTGGGTGGATATCTTGTGTCTGATGAATGATAGCCTTTTCTGCCAAAGACAACACACAGTATCATTTCCTCTATAACTGTAACCAACGTTACAGTTGCTAGCTTTATAAAAATTTTCTGTATTTAAGTTTTATTTATTTTTTAAGTATTCTTTTTTAAATTTTTTTATTAATTTTATTTATTTCTGTATGTGTATGAATGTACTGTCTGCATGCAAGTCTGTGCACCCGTGTCGTGCAATGCCGCGGAGGTCAGAAGAGGGTCTCGGATTCCCCTGGAACTGGAGTTCTCCTGGAATTGGAGTTACAGACGGCTCTCGGCCGCCACGTGGGTGCTGGGGATCAAACCCGGGTCCTCTGTAAGAGCGGTTGGCACTCTTAACCACTAGGCCATCTCTCCAGCCCCTGTATTTAAGTTTTAAAGTATATATTTTCCCCTCTGATCACATCAAACTTCTACCAGCACTTTTTCTAGCAGACTTATTTATATCTGCGGAGATCTGTAGGGTTCTAAAATCCTGGAAATGTGATTATCCCAGAGCACAAATTAACATGTGCACTAGACATATGCAAGTGTCTGAGGTAAAATGCTAATTTTTTAGTTCTGCTTTCTTGGAAGAAGTTTAATAAATATCCCTAAATATAGAAAGGAAGAACTAGGCCCTTCCCACCTGTGAGGCTTTCCTCCCAGCAGCTGCTTTCCTTCTGAAAGTCTTAGATCTTTCATCTCTGTGTGTTAAAATGAAAAGCAAAAGTAGGGTTACTTCCATTTGTTGACATTTGCATCTTGAGATTACTACCACTAATTTTTTTTATCTAAGTTGCTCAATTATAGTAGCAATTTAAAGGACTGTTTTCTAAAATCATGTTATTTATAACCTTTTTGAAGTACTTTCAAATTCCTAGCATTTTTCTTTGTTTTAAACTTCCCCATAGTGTATTGTGTGTATGGCTTTGAGCTAGTCTAGGGCCAACAATGCCCCCATCTGCCTTCATTTTTCTCCTTTACCTTGGGACTACTGCAGTTCCCAGTGCCTAATCGTACATTGAATAAAAACACAGCAAAGACCTTAATCACACTGACCAGTTATTTTTCATGTATTTTTAAAGTATATTAGTAGCATTAAGAAACTTTGAAACAATTTGCTAGGTTTTTTAGATTCTTTGCAATTTTTAATTATTTTTCCTTTCCTTCTTCATCTTGGAAAAAAGTTGTCTGCCAGTCCGACTGATTGTATTTTCCACACTTTCTAAAATACTTTTCTTTCTTGGAGGGTCTAATTTCCTTCAAACCTTCAAACCTACTGAGCTGGTATAACTTGAGTGTTCTTTAGCTATTTTCTAAAAAGCCTGAACCCAGATTATTCTTTGTTTGTATTTTAGGCTCTATTTAAGGAAAATTACAAAAAGGCTTGCAGTAGTACTATCATTTGAGACATCACGTGATTGTTAATGTCTTGTGAATGCTAGGTTTTTCTTTCATGTGGCCATTGATAATTGGAGCTTTAGTTTTTTTTTTTTAATGCAAGAATAGGTGATTCTGAAAACACTGTCACCTTGGAGTCTAATTAATTACAGAAGGGCAGAAGAATTCTTAATGTAATACACATATTTTAGTTTAATTTAAAATTAGAGCTTATCTTTGTTTCTTAAATTAATTGTACTTGAGGTTAGAATCCTGATAAGAAGTAGAAAATGCACTAATTATGAAGAGAACTGTGAATTCCTTTCTCATCGCTCTTTGTATTGTATTATCAGCAGTATGGGAGAAGCAGGAGCAGAACGGGTGCATCTTTATGGTATGGCATTTAAGGCAAAGGGAATGGAGGCTTCATGAAAAATAAAACATTATCATTCATTCATTTACTGTAAGTTATGCACTGTTTTAAATGATGTGTTAAGCCATTTAATTCCCTGAAAAACATCTGGTAGAAATTGGTATTCTAATTCTGTATATGAGGAAACTGAAGCATGGGATGCTTAGGTAAGTTGACCTAAGTCATACAGGCAGGAAATGGTAAAGCGTAATCTTCTCCCAGACTGTCTGGCTCCAGAGGTCTATTTTACTGACCACCATCCCTTCTTGTCATGGTTGAATGATGGGTGTGGTGAGAAATAAATTAGAATTACTGGATAAAAATTCTATTTAGGCCTGTCCCCAGAAGTCCCAGCTCAGACTCCAGACATGCACACAGAATCAGTGAGGTGCCAGTGAAGCAAGGTGGACATGCCTTGACCCAGTGAGGCAAGGCAGACCTGCATTGATCCTTGGGGGGCACACCATCCACCCCCGGAAGTCCCACCTTGGACTCCAGACAGGTGAACAGAATCAGTGAGGTGCTGGTGAGGCAAGGCAGACCTGCCTTGACCCTTGGGGGCTGAATGGTGCATAGGCCAAAGTAGCGACACACCCTCCCCCCCATCAACTTGGTGGAGCTCTGGTGAAGAAGACCTAACAGGCAGAGCATTGGTGATTATAGTCTGTGCAGCCAATGTTGAGGTGCCAGAATTCAAAGAAACAAATAAATAGACAAATCCACATGCCAAAGACACAAAGAAAAAACAGCATGGGAAAAACTCATAATAAATCTACACTGAACTCTACCAACCTTACAGAAGATCCCTACAATGAGATCTCCAAGGAAAGAAGCCAAGACACTGACCTTAGAAGAACAACTGTAGACATTCAAAGAAATTAGAGAACTAAGGGAAGAGAATGAAAAACTCAAGAAGGACCTAGAGGGAGATAATGATGAATGGTGGAAAGAACTAAGGGGAGAGATTGAAAAATTCAAGAAGGACTTAGAGGGAGAAAATTACAAACTCCAGAAAGAAGTGGAAACACTGAAAAGATCCCAGGCCGAAATGAAAAAAGGAAATGACCAATGAACCAAGGACCTACAAGATAAGAATGACAAGGCTCCAGAGCGAGGTGGAAAATCTAAAGAAATCACAGGATGAAATGAAAATGGATATTTATCATTAATCCAACCACCAGGAAAAGATGGGAAAAAGCCTCAGAAGCAGAGTGGAAGAAGCAGAGAAAAAGAATATCAGACCTGCAGGATAATATGGACAACTAGAAAGCTCAAGTAAAGACTATGAAAAATTAAAAAAAAAACCACAAGAGTGGAACAACCAGGAAATGTGGTACACTATGAAAAGACCAACTTCCACATCATAGGGATAGAGGAAGAAGAATCCCAAGACAACACTATTGACCAGATCTTAAGCAGGATAATAGAAGAAAATTTCCCCAAACTGAAAAAAGTCAATCACATACAAATACAAGAAGCACATAGAACACCAAACACACAGGACCAGAAAAGACACTCCCCATGGCCATATAACTGTTAAAACACTAGATGCTCAAAACAAAGACAAAATACTGAAAGCCACAAGAGAAAAACAACAAGTTACATATAAGCAGAAGCCCATCAGAATCACAGCTGACTTCTCAGTCCAAACTGTGAAAGCTAGAAGAACGTGGACCCTGTGCTAAATGACTTTAGATGCCAACCCAGACTACTATATCCATCAAAAATGTCAGTTATAATTGAAGGAGAAAGAAAAATCATTTATGACATGAACAAGATGAAAAAATACATGCCTAAGAAACCAACGCTTCAGAAAATCCTCAAAGCAATCCAAAGAACAGAGGAAAGGAGCAACTATCCCTAAGCAATTAAAGAGAGAAAGCAACAAAAGTAAAATAGAGTAAATACAAACCTAGACCAAAAATGCAAGCAAAAAATAAGGTGAAAATAAGCAACACTCATCTGTCAATAATAACCTTAAATACTAATGGTCTAAATTCCCCTATCAAAAGGCATAGATACTGGAAGAATGGATTAGGAAACAGAATCTTTCTATATGCTGTCTACAAGAAACCCATCTCACCCTCAAAGTCAGACACCACTTTAGAGTGAAAGGATGGACAAAAATATTCCAAGCGAATGGTACTAAGAAACAAACCAGAGTGGCTATTCTAATATCAGACAAAATAGATCTCAAAGTAAAACTAATCAGAAGAGACAAAGAGGGCAAATTACATCCTTGTTAAAGGAACAACTAACTATGAAGACTTCACAATTCTAAATGTCTATGCACCAAACTCTGGTGCACTTAACTTTATAAACACTACTCTGCAGGACCTCAAGACACAGATTAATCTTAACACACTAATAGTGGGAGACTTCAACACTCCACTGAGCACCTTGGATAGATCAACTGGACAAAAATAAACAGAGAGACATCAGAACTGAACAATACAATACACCAGATGGACCCCAGAGACATCTACAGAATATTCCACCCAAACACCGAGAATATACTTTCTTTTTTTAAATTAAAAAAAATTATTTATTTTTGTATGTGTATAAGTGTACTGTCTGCATGAAGGTTTGTGCACCCGTGTCGTGCAATGCTGCAGAGGTCAGAAGGGGGTCTCGGATTCCCCCGGAACTGGAGTTCTCCTGGAGTTGGAGTTACAGACGGTTCTCAGCTGCCATGTAGGTGCTTGGGATTGAACCTGGGTCCTCTGAAAGGGCAAGTCGGTGCTCTTAACCACTAGGCTAACCCTCGAGCCCGAGAATATACTTTCTACTCAGCACCTCATGGAACATTCTCCAAAATCAACCACATACTGGGGCACAAAAGAAGTCTCAACAAATATGAAAGGATTGAAATTATTCCATGCATTCTATCAGACCACAGTGCAATAAAGCTCAACATGAGAACACCAGAATAATCCCAACTAGCTACAAGAATACATGGAGACTAAACAACACCATCCTGAATAATGAATGGGACAGGGAAGAAATAAAGAGTGTAATAGAAGTATTCATGGAACTGAATGAAAAAGACAATACAACACAACAAAACTTGTGGGATACTTTAAAAGCAGCCTTGAGAAGGAAATTTATAGCTCTAAGTGCCCATATCAAAAAACCAGAAAGGGAACAAATAAACAATCTAACACTGCAGCTAAAAACACTTGAGAGACAACAACAAATGAACCCTAAATCCAAAAGACAGGAAGAAATCACAAAAATCAGAGCAGAAATCAATGAAATAGAAACAAAGAAAACAATATATAGTATCAACGAATCCAAAAGCTGGTTCTTTGAAAAGGTAAACGAAATAGACATCTAGCCCAGTTAACAAAAAAACAGAAAGCAACTCCAAATCAAAAGTATTTGTGAGGAAAGGGGAAACATCACAACAGACAAAGTAAAGAGCCAGACAATCATTCTCTTTAAGATGATTTAATGTAAAAATTAAGTTTTCTTCCCAAGTTAATCATATATAGTCACCCAAAACAACATGGGTGAATTTGATGAAATCTGTGCCTTGATTCCACCCTATAGTTATGTATAATACAACTGTCTTCTGGAGACTCATGGGTTAAAAAAAAG
>VZQC01003281.1:2288011-2346748 GCA_009823505.1 Rhizomys pruinosus
ACTTCACTAGTGAGGAATTAGAGATGGCTGAGAAACATCTTAAAAAGTGTTCAAAGTTGCTAATAATTAAGGAAATGCAAATTAAAACCACTTTAAGTTATCATCTTACTCCAATAAGACTGGCTAGGATCAAGTAAACAAATGATACCAAGTTCTGGAGAGGTTGTAGGGAAAGAGGAACACTCAGCCACTGCTGGTGGGGATGTAAACTCATACAGCCACTATGGAAAGCAGTGTGGGGAACCCTTGGAAGACTTGGAATGAACTTGCCACCTGACCCAGTCATACCTCTCCAGGGAATGTTCCCACAAGAATCATCTTACCGCAGAGATACATGCACAGCCATGTTTATTGCACCTCTCTTCACAATAGCAAAAAGCTAGAACCAACCCAAGTGCCCCTCAACTGACCAGTGGTTAGAGAAAATGTGGTACATCTACACAATGGAGTTCTATGCAGTGGTAAAGAAAGACGACATCATGAACTTTGCAGGAAAATGGATGGAGCTACAAGATATCATGCCGAGTGAAGTAAAACAGCTCCAGAAAAACAAAGGATGAATTGTATCCCTCATCTATGGATGCTAGCACCAATTACCTAATTGTATGGCAAACTGAGCAATGTTAAAGTGCTCTGAAAACAACTGTGCTCTTATATCGTAGAATCCCTTAAAAAATAAACAAATAAAAATTAAATAAATCATGTGAGATGTTTTCTCTACAAGTATTTCTCATTAATGATATTCTTCTTTACATGAAAATGTTGTCCAGATTTAGGACTTCATGACCTTGGTTCAATTCAACACTACAGTGCCCACCTGCACCCAATAGAGACAGACTTGCTATTGTTTAAACCTAAAATCTGAATGATTCTCTCTCTCTCTCTCTCTCTCTCTCTCTCTCTCTCTCTCTCTCTCTCTCATCTGAGAGAGACTTCACTGTGATTCTAGCTACTCCAACAGCTATCATACTGCCTGATAGTAGAGCCTGGCTTCACCACCCTGTGGTCCAAAGGAAAAAGTGAGGAGGAACCAATACATGGACGTTCTTGTTGATCCATCAAGAAATTCTAAAGGATATTGTTTAGCACATTTCTTCTTCCCTATTCCTGACTGTTATACAAATGTAATCACTAATCCTCTCTGAAGTTCACTAGGTAGGCTCACTGGAAGGGAATCCCACTTACAACATCTGATAACCCCACCCAATAGGAAAAAATCCCCCAACTGCCTAAGGCAATAAAGGTTACCTCTTCAGAGGGAAGAATTATGTAAAATTATGTAAAAGAATGGAGGTTGACTGCTCTTGCAGAGGACCCGGGTTCAATCCCCAGCACCCACATGGCGGCCAAAAACCATCTTTAATTCCAGTTCCAGGGGAATCCGATGTTCTCTTCTGACCTCCGCGGCATTGCACAACACGGGTGCACAAACCTGCCTGCAGACAGCACATTCATACACATACGAAAATTAAAAAAAATAATAATAGAAAAAAATTTAAAAAAAAGAATGGAGGTTGAAAACAAGACTGGCAGCTGAAGGCTATAGGCCTCATCCACAAACCAAAAATATCCTTGGTCCTGTCCTGGCTAGAGGTCAGAAGTGCCAAAACTGTTTGGTTTTCCCATACCTGATCTAGTCCCTAAATAATTTTAGAATTTTTTCTTCTGAGAGGGGGAGCATTAAGGTAGTGTTGAGGGTCCATATGGAAAGAATATTTTCTTTCTACTAAAGAGAATGAAGCATCTGGCCTGGGCAGAGACCTAACATCGCAGTTGAGGAGATCAATCCCTGGCCAACGTACCTCCCTTCAGAAAGGTGGGCACAACTCTAGGAAGGCAGCTTCACATGAAGACAAACTAAAGAGGTGGGACAAATTCCTTTAATAGGAAAATGTGCTTTTTCTTCCCAGAATTTGAACCCCTAACGCAGTCCCTACAAGCTGATATGTGGTCCTCTTTGGTCTGTCCACCTTCTGAGTCCTGACTTAGAAATGCATGGCTTTCTTGTTTTTCATTTCTGGTTCTTTATTTTCAGGGGGGCAGTAGCCAGAGCCTCACCATGCTTTTGGGGGTACTCCATGCTTCCCTAGTTTTGGTAAGCTCTGTTCTGTACCACCCCGGTGTGGCTGCCTGTCTACCATTCAGGATTAACTCAAATGGCATGGCTTTCTCATCCCCTCTTCATTTTTTCCTCTGCGCAGCTGCTGAGATTTACAGATTCTCTTCCTTGGAGCTTTTGTTTTAAACTCTAATGAAATTGTCCTCAAGCTTCTGTTTGAGTTTGTTCTTAAATTATTTTTTAATGAGACCAGGAAACCCACGAGGAGACCCAACTTCCCCTGAGTCATATTGGGTCTTTGCTGGGACTTCCCAAAATTTCAGTATAATTGTTTATGTGGTTTAAATATTAAATTCTGTGATGATATCTACTTATACACACACAGAGTCCATTATTGTGTTATTCTGCTATTTACGTTCAAAACTAGCATTAGGGAACCATTGCTCCTAGGGGTAACAGGATTTGGTTCCTGTGTGTCTTTGGTCCCAGCATTTTTCTCAGCTGGTCAGTATATTATCTTGTTTTCTATCTCTGTGTTTAATGCATATTTCTTATAGGTCGTTGCAAGGTTGTTGAAGGCTCCCAAGCCAACAGCTCTGCAATCACTTGTATCATGGGAGCGTGTTGAAGTTCTTGTAGAACACACCCGCCTCATGAGCATTAGAACAGCTTCTTCTACAGAATCCTTTCCTGTACATTTGCAGTTATTTTCATCATTTTCCTGAGGCTTCCCGACCTGCACAACTTGCTTCTCCTCTAAATCTGGTGTTTCCACACTGCATCCATCACCTTTGGAAATGTGTGAGACAGTAGCGTCTAGCACACAGGCACAGTTTTCTTTGACTTTGTGCTTCATCATGCTTTTTTGTTTCTAATGAGTTGTCATTTCATTAACCCACAAACAGCATTTTTTCATCTTTCGTGGTTTTGTTATACACTATAAATGGTATGCATGTTAGCAATTATTGGGACAGTCTTAAAGCAAAGAGCAAGTTTCTTCCTTTCTCTAGATAGGCTGTTTTGTTGATTCATTAAAAATAAACTCATGATTAACATCATTATAATTCATGTATGAATTAAGTTTATATTTTCTCTGAAAGGCATAATGCAATGTGCCTTTCTACACATCACTTTCTCACTGTGTGCAGGCTCATTTATGTAGCAAAATCACCGGCAAAGGTGCAAGTTGATGAAGTATGCTACTTGTCTCCCACACAGGCAGACTATTGAGGAAGATGGAGTTGCCACCATGTTCTACATCAGCTGACAGAAATCATGTAGGATAACTCAAATTATGTGCTGCTCTGCAAAAGCCTTTGTAAGTGACTAGAATATTTGTTTTAGAGATACAAGTAGATCTGCAAATATAGAATGCAGAAATAAAGAAAACTTGCTCACCCTCTCTCTATACATTTAAAAATATTCTTTAAATTTACATGTAAATATACCCCTAAGATTATTGAGGTCAAAATATGTGTCTGTTTCTGAATTTCTAGCACAGCTCTCCATCTCTCAGAGCCAGAGGCTGCTTACAGAGTGCTGTCTGGACACTGCACTTCCTCTGCTTGTTTCTTCCAGCTCTAGTTGCACAGAATCTATGTACAAAAGATGAGAAAGCCAAATGTACGCCAACTTCTGTGCATAATGCTAAACTTTGTGTTTGTCCCATGGAAAAAATAGGCATTTATGATGAGGAATATCGAGCAATAGAGATAGTTTTGCTTATCAGTAAGCAAAATCGATGAGTTTCTGATTTCACAGAGCAGGCATTTGGCACACATGAGGGACTGGCAGCTCTGACTGTGCTTGGTGGCTGCATTAATTTTACTTTACTAGTGCTTGCAATATTTTGCTTTTATCTTTCTTACCTACCTAAATTTCAACATATCTTTCCTTCCTCTGCCTTAGTAGAGGCTCTGTCTGACACCTGATCACTTATCCTTTGAGGATCTAATCAGTGTTGGAACTGCTGATAGCAGAGGACAGAGTTTCCAAGATGAATGTGCTGCCCTCAAAGTGGCATGCTATTTCTTCCCTTTGGATGTGTCGGCTTCTCTTTAACTCTTGCGGTATCTGCTGACAGGATGAGTTAGAAAAGCCAGGCATTGCTTGATGTGTTAAGAAAGGTCAGCATCAAGGGTACACTGAGAAAGAGCCTGTTATGAGGCTGCCAGTCAGCTGAATTGGCCACCTTTTCTCTTAGGGCTTATTTGCTATTGCTTATTATAAATGCCTTATTTTTTTCAGGGGACAGACCCAAAGTTTAGCATTATACACAGAAGTTAGTGCACATTTGGCCTTCCTATGTTTTATGCATATATTCTGTGCACTAGAGCTAGAAAAAGCAAAATAAAGGAAATGCAGTAGCCCACTGTGTTTTTAGACGAGTGATTTAGGACTAGTTAATGATATCCTACCAACTTTAAAGCAAAGTGAATGACAGGGACACATGTACACTGTAAGGTATTAAATGAAATATTGGTATCCTTCTGAAACTTACCCAGTGGAAGTACTTCTACTCTCATTCTTGTCTAGAATGAAATATAAACCTAATACCATCACAGAAAACAAGGCTTTGGCATTCGGGGACAGGGGTTCAGATTTTATTTTTATAATTGTATTCAAAGATTAAGAAGGGCTGTTGAGAACTTTGGATTAAAGACATATAATTGTGTGATGTTGAGAGCTATAACTTTCATAATCAGTTAAGTGGGAAGGTACCAGAGCATGATCTAATAGTCAGTCAAAGTTTAACAATTACAAAGGTCCTGGGATTCCTAAGCAATCCCCCAAATTGCTGCCTTTCAATAGGGGTACAGATTATAACAGAAAGAGAAATTATTATTTTCTGTCTCCAAACAAAATTCACATTATAAATATACCAATCCAAGTTTGAACATTTATGTAAAATGTTTAGATTTTCTTTCATTAAACATGCAATATAAACATTTTTATAATTATAGTCAAATTCTAGAATGTTCCAGCTTTACCTGCTGGTGACTAAAATGTGTCTAATTTACAACAGTCCCTAATGATGGAGAGATTATTGGTACAAATGGAATCACTTCTAAAGTATTTGTTATCTGATTATGTCTACTGCTCTTTATCCTTTCCTTCAAAGACTGATCTTGGGTATACTTTATTCCCTCCCTCTTCTTTTTTTCTATACATTTTTACTGAAGTTTTGTGTATTTCATACATCATTTCTCCAGTTTAGACTCATTTCCCTTTCCATGCCCCTCATCCTACCCAAGTTTATACATCCTGCCATACCTGCCCTGTATCTTTCTCTGAGTCTTTTTAAAGTTTTTCAAAGCAGAGGATCACTGCTCTTGGGAGAACCTTACTGTTTTAGTAGGTTCCCTGCCCCAGTTCTTTTGTTGTTGTTCCCTCCAATTTGTTTTGTTTCAATGCATGCATATATTTATGTCACACCTATACTTAAATTATGTCTTCTGAAAATAATCTGTATGTTATTTTTATATTATATTTCAGGATTCACATTTTTCCTTTTTAAATTTATATTACTCTAAAGGATGCTGACATATCCTCCACCCATATACCAAGATTACAATGTCTGAAAATAAGTGGTAGGTTAATTCTAGAGCCTGTTAAGGGATTCACATTATAAGAGCACAGTTGCCTTCAGAGAGAGGAATATAACATTGACGTTGCTCAGTTTGCCTTACAACTAGGTACTTGGTGCTAGCATCCACAAATGAGGGATACCATTCTTTGTTTTTCTGGCACTGTGTTACTTCACTTAGCATAATATCTTCAAGTCCCATCCATTTATCTGCAAAGTTCATGATGTCATCTTTCTTTACTGCTGCATAGAACTCCATTGTGTACCACATTTTCTCTATCCACTTGTCAGTCAAGGGGCACTTGGGTTGGTTCCAGCTCTTCAGTATTGTGAAGAGAGCTGCAATAAACATGGCTATGCCTGTATCTCTGTGGTAGGATGAGTCTTGTGGGTATATACCCAGGAGTGGTATGGCTGGGTCAGGTGGTAGGCTCATTTTGAGTCTTTTAAGGGTTCTCCATACTGCTTTCCACAGTGGTTGTATGAGTTTACATTCCCACCAGCAGTGAATGAGTGTTCCTCTTTCCTCACAACCTCTCCAGCATTTGGTTTCATTTGTTTTCTTGATCCTAGCCAGCCTTATCAGAGTGAGATGATATCTTAAAGTGGTTTTAATTTGCATTTCCTTAATTGGCACCTGTATCTCATTAAACAGACAAACAAAAACACATTATTTCAGATGTGGGTGGTGGCACAGGCCTTTAATCCTAGCACTCAGGAGACAGAGGTGGATCCCTGTGAGTTCAAGGCCAGCCTGGTCTACATAGAGAGTTCCAGGACAGCTGGGGCTTCAGGGATACCCTGTCTCAAAAAGACAAAAAATTAGATAAATAAAATAAAATAAAACAAAACAAAAAAAGAAGATTAAATCCTTTCCTCTTCTTATCAGAAGACACCCCCCCCCCCTCCACGGGGAAGCTGTCTTGCTAGTAGTGACACTTGCCTCAGTGTTTGTGGATAAGTTACAAAGGGAAGCTCACATGCCATTGCCTAAATGTTTAACTGTGGCAAGTAAAACTACCAACATTAAATATATTCTGTCCTTTCACGACAAACATGCTTTAGAAGAGCTAAACAGCACACAACTCGCCCGAATGCTGACCTGTGACCTACAGTCTCCAAGGTCAAGTTCGGTGGATGTGCTCTTTTGAGAATACATCCAGAAAAGAAGAGAACTCAAAGACAAGCAGGGAAATGGAGAGTGGGTGTTGCAAGGAACAGGGCTCCACCACTCACAAATCTATTCATTGATGTATGTTTTATCTTCATAAGATCATGACTTGCTTTTTATCTTAAGCACTTGTACTGCTTGAAGCCCTCCCTGTACTCTAAATCAGTGTATACCTCTGGTCTTGGTAATGGGGTGGATTTGCTCAGGTTTTGTATGTAAGTGTCTTTGTCTCAAAGAGGGTAACACAAGAAATGTAGATTACTGAATTCGCCTAAGTCGGAATAACAAGGATATGGATCCTTAGTTGTCTCAACTTGAGTGGCCAACCCATCCATGTTCCAAAATTGTTTTGTTTTGTTTTATTTTTTTCTTTTTTCCATACAGGGTCTCCCTGTAGCCTCAGCTGGTCTGGAACTCACTATATAGACCTGGTTGGCCTGGATCTCATAGAGATCTGCCTGCCTCTGCCTCCTTAGTGCTAGGATTAAAGTTCTGTGCCACCACCCACATTTGAAATAATGTGTTTTTGTTTGTCTGTTTAATGAGGTACAGGTACCAAGACTGAGCTCTTTCTTCATAGTCCTCTCCTCCAGCAAATGACCCTGGCTGCAGCCTAATGTCATATTGCACTCATAATGTTGGCATTTCCTTTCATGTCAGTGTCTTTCTGCTCTCTTTGAAGCTCCCCACATTTTTCCACTACAAGAAGTTTCTCCAGGAGCCTGGTGATCTTTCATCCTGGCCTTTCTGGGAAACTTCCCTCCCAGTCAGTATTCACACATAATCATATTCAGGCTCAATTTGTTTCCCATCCACTACTGAAATTCCACACAAAACAACAAATGGACTTAGATTTCATTTGAAATGTCCCTGGATGCTTCAGGATGTGTAGAGATTTCTCAAATTTCATCAGGCAGTGGAGTGATTGGTCAGCCTCAGACACAAGCATGGGTTTTCAATTGTCCTCCATAAATCTGCTAGACTTCTGGGAGGTTTTTGTTCTCTAAGCTTGAAATTATAGCTTCCCATTCCTCCAAATAGTGTTAAAATGATTTACTTTAAAATAAAATACTAACTACATACTGTGTTAATTCTGAAATTCAATATTATTCTCCTCATGATCTAATCAATTCTACATAGATGAATATTCAAAGATGACTCTGATGACTATAGTAGTGTCAATAAGGCAGGACTCAATGGAATAAAATATTTGAAGAAAAACATTTGAATACAGTTTGTCATACATCACTAGCCTTAATGTTAGGACCAGATAAATTCAGCACAGAATTCTACTAGTCCTTCAAAGAAGAATTACTGTCAATATTCTTCAAATTGAGGAACCAACAAAAGGGAAATTTATAAGTCAATCTCTCTCATGAAGATAGATGTAAAGTTCTCAGTAAAACATTCCCAAATAGAATGCAAGAGCATATTAAAAAGAAAGAAATTAAGCTGGGCATGGTGGCACACGCCTTTAACTCCAGCATTCGGGAGGCAGAGGTAGGCGAATCTCTGTGAGTTTGAGGCCAGCCTGGTCTACATAATGAGTTCCAGGACAGCTGGAGCTACAGGGAGACCCTGTCTCAAAAAGACCAAGAAAGAAAGAAAGAAAGAAAGAAAGAAAGAAAGAAAGAAAGAAAGAAAGAAAGACTGAAGAACCGCCCATGTTCATGGATCTGCAGGATCAATATTGTGAAAATGGTAACCCCACAAAAACAATGTACAGACTCAATGCAACCTCCATTAAAATTCCAACACAATTCTTCATAGATATTGAAAAAAACACCTTAAATTTTATGTGAAAAAAAAAAAACAACGTACAAATAGGATAGCCACAAGAATCCTGAACAACCAAAGAACGAATGAGGCAATGCTCAAGCTACACTACAGAACTTTAATAAAACAGCATGGTGCTATATAAAAACAGACACATCGATCAACAGAATAGGACTGAGGACCCAGATTTAAGTTCCTCCATTTACAACCACCTGAGTTTTGGCAAAGGGGCCAAAACCACACAGTGGAGAAATGACACCATGTTCAACAAATGGTGCTGACTATACTGGATAGCTACATGTAGAAGAATGAGTCTAGATTCCCATCTTTCACCCTGCATAACACTCTACTGCAAATGAATCAAGGACTTCAACATAAGACCTGATACCCTGCATCTAATAGAAGAGACAGTATGGGATACCCTGGAATGTATTGGCAAAGGAAGGAACTTCCTGAACAGAATCCCGATGGCACAGGAGTTAAGACCAACAACTGACATAGGGGACCTCATGCAACTAAAAACCATCTTTACAGCAAAGGACTCCATCATTTGCATGAAACAGAAGACTAGGGAATGGCAAAACATTCCAGGATGTGCATCTGATCAAGGATTAGTATGTAGAACATACAAACAATGCAGAAACTAAACATCCAGAAAAACCCATAAAAAATAGCTCAATTAAAAATTGAGACAGAGAACTAAACAGAATTCTCTGATGATGAAACATTTGGCCAAGAAACTTAAAAAAATTAATATCTTTAACCATCACAGAAATGTATATTAAAACTACTTTGAGATTTCATCAGAAAGGTGAGGATCCCCAAACAAATGACAATAAATGCTGATGAGGATATGGGAAAAAAGAAATACGTATTCACTCCTGTTGGGAGTGCAAACTGGTGAAGCCACTATAAGCCAGTGTGGAGGTTCTTCGAATCTACCACGTAATCTAGCCGTACCACTCATGGACATACCCAAAGGACTCTCTATCCTACTACAGAGATACCTGTTCAACCATATTCATTGATGCTGTATTCACAATAGTTAGGTAAAGGACCCCAATGTTGTGAATGAACAAGGGAATTATGGTGCATTGTCTAATATTCCATTGCACAACTGAATATCCATCTGTTAAGACAAATGAAATTATGAAATTTGTGGGTAAATGATGGAACTGGCAGTAATCACCCTGATCGAGGTAATCCAGACCCAGGTCAAATGTCACATGCTCTTTCTCATAAGTAGACATTAGCTTTGAAATTTTAAATAGATGTGTTTCAATTGGAAATCTATAGAAATCGATAATGGGCATGGGAGAGGAGATAGAATAGAGTTATAGAAATGAGGAAATGGGAATAACGGCACCTAAAGGTGTG
The DNA here is from genome assembly GCA_009823505.1 of Rhizomys pruinosus. Taxonomy (NCBI): domain Eukaryota; kingdom Metazoa; phylum Chordata; class Mammalia; order Rodentia; family Spalacidae; genus Rhizomys; species Rhizomys pruinosus. The sequence goes on from VZQC01003281.1 coordinate 2,297,981, forward strand.
GAATGGGAAGGCAGGGCAGGAATGGTAGCAAGGAGACAGGCACTGAGCACTAAAACGCTCTTGTAAACACTGTATGGGAACTACTACTATAGAAACTTCTTAGAAATGAACATATACACTATAAAAAGAGTTTAAATGTCATGCCCCTATAATGAAGGTTCATTGGCCTTACCAGATCCAAGCAGGTAGCAAATTAAAAGTCCAGGACCATGAATGGACTCTCTCTTTTAGAGTTGTTGAGCAGAGGAATCCCACAGATCTCCAGCAACACTTATTATTGTCATTGTTACTGGTTATCTGACAGAACTTGTCAATAAATCCCTATTATTAAAGACACTATATAGGCGAGTCAAAAGATCAATTTGGTACTGACCTTGAAGCTTCATCTTTATCACCATAGTTTTCAGAATACTAGAAGGTCCTATGCATGCTACAGGAAGGAAAAAAGTAGCCATCAACCTTACTCACTTGTGAACCTTGTGAATTTTAATAATGACTGACCTGGTAAGATATGCCCAATAGTGTAATAGTGGTGCAGATGTTATGAGAGTAACCAACCACCTCTTCTTGGATTTAAGGCCTGCCTCCCAAGATGGAGCCAATATGTGGCACTTTTATCAGGGCCAAGAACCTATAGCTAGATGGGTCATATGTTGTTGGGGAGACTCTACTGCTATAATTTTGCAAAATAGACATGGTTACTAAATTAATTACTAATGACTTAATGATATACCCATAGATTACTGCATCTCTCATCTCTCAACTCTCAACCTGAAATCTTCTTCCTACAGTAGATGGCATATTACACAGAGACTCACAACTTGTTAACAAGCAGAGAAAAAGAGAGTGTAGAGTACTCAGCCCTAAATGGGATGCCTATATCATACCCTGTCCACTCAAGGCTCAGGGATCATTGTGGAAGAAGGGGTAGAAAGATTGTAAGAGCCAAGAAAACTGTGTTCTTTTGACACCATGGGGTAGTTCCACATATAAACCCACAGGGGTGTGATGGCATGAACAAGACCTGTTCTGCCCAAGCCAGACAATAACCCAGGATGTATGTGGTAAGTAGACAAGAAGCCCCTGTCCTAGCTGGGGATCTATTGGCAATTGAGAGCTGCTGGAAGAAGGAAAATCAGGTTTTTTTTTAAGGTTGTGATGACTGGTAGGTAGGCTAGACTCAAAGAGTTGGGCCCATTATCAACAGCATTTAGGGAACACAAATCAGACTTGATAGTCTTAAGAAACAACAGTAATAATAGAGAAAATGAAGCCAGGATGTGCCAGTAGGGTGGGATGGAAGTGGGAAAGGGGGTCTTAATGTGATCAAAATATATCATGTGAAAATATCAAAGAATGGATAAAATATTGACAAAATTGTCATTTCCCAGGTAAAACTTAGCTTTGTACTGAATCTTGATTGGAAAGATTTTACTTAGTTAGTTTTTAATTCATTCACAGCACAAAGTGTCTCCAGTTTGTTAAAACATAGATGGTATATTTCAAATAAAAAATTGGAAACTCAAGCATAGAAATATTATGCTACTTAAAATACTTCTACAGTATTTAGGTCTAGAGTGTATTTAAAATTATAGCATTTTAAAACGTTTAAGATTGAGTCTTTAAAAATTTACCAGCTTGTTATAATTGCCATAAACCAAGTTATACATAAAGTGTACAGCCTAAATATTTTTAGATATGTTTGTACTTATGTATATTCTATTACAAAAATGAGCATACCATTTCCTTAAACACTTTCTCATATCTCCATATAATCCCTCCTCACCACCACTGCTCCCTCCTCGCATCCATCGATGTGCTTTCTGTCATTATCATTATTTAATGATAGTTTCTAGAGTTTATATAACTTTTATTGACCAGGATGTGCCCTCTCTGTCTAGCTACTTTCCCTCAACATGGTTATTCTCAGGATGGTCCTGTTGGTGGAATATATCTCGTTATTGCTGAGTAGGATTCTGTTGAGCATATATGCCACTCTAAAAAGAAAAACATCAGAGAGAATATCAAAAGAATACAAACATTACAGTTAAAAGGGAAAATTATCAGACAGTATTAAAGAAATAATTATGAACTCTTTATAAGTGAAATATTTTGGGGTCTTTTTGAGACATGGCTAGGAACCCACTGTGTAGAGTAGACTGGCCTTAAACTCACAGAGATCCGCCTGCTTCTGCTCCCAAGTACTGGCATTAAAGGTTATAAGGGAAATAGTTTAAATATGCAAAGTTTGATAAATATTTTAATTTCTCTTGTGGACCTTCCTAAGAGGAATGGCTGGATTATATGGTAGGTGTTTTACCTATTCTTAAGGAACTGCCAAACTATTTTCCAAAAAGATTCTCAAACCAGGTGTCTTAATGTACACCTTTAATCCCAGCACTCAGGAGGCAAAGACAGGCAGATCTCTGGAATTCCAGGCTAGCTAGTTCCAGGCCAGCTGGGGCTACAGAGAGACCCTGTCTCAAAAAAGACCAAAGCAAACAAATAAAAAATAACAGACAAACAAACAAGAAACAACTAAAACATAACAAAAGAAAACAAAACAAAAAGTCACAAAACCAAAATGATTCTATGTCCAGAGAGCCCATGTGATCTACATCGTTGCCAACACTTGTAATATCAGCCTCTCATTTTTAATTACTTTAGTAAAGAAGTAGTGTTGTATCATGTTTCTTCTTGCATTTATGTAATGAATAAGAATGATATGTCATCTCATGCTTATTTTTCATTTGTGTATCATTTTTACTGGAGTATCTTTCAGAAATTTTGCCCATTGGTTATTGAGTAGTTTGGTTCTTAATTATAAAGCTATTGATAATTATTTCTGTATTTTCAATACATTTATCAGATTGTCATTTGCAAATATTTTCTTCAGTAATTGACCTGTTTTTATTCTCTTAAGAGTACAGACATATCTCTTGTTATTAAAAAAAGCCTGCAAATCTGTGATTGCTTGAAATCAGTTTGTCTACTCACTGCAGAGAGCACTATGTTAGCAACATGGAGCCTCATGATCTATGACTGCATTATATCTTTTGTACTTGACTCTCTTTGATTTTCCTTGAGTTTTGTGATTTCCAGTTCATATATCTTGTATGACTTTTGTCAGAACATTTTCTATTTCAATTTTTAATTTTGTTGTATCAAATAGAAGTTCAAGAAAGCTTTATATTGGAGTTAGGTTTTATAACTTTGCCAACCAGCTTATTACTGTACTAGCAGTTTGTAGGTCTCATAGCAATTTCTACACAGATAATCATGCTGACAGGGATATTTGAGTTCCCTTTGTAATTTGTATGTGTTTCCTTCCTTCTTCCTTCTCTCGACCCCTTACCTCCCATTTTGCCCTCCTTCCTCCCCCACTCCACTTTCTTCTTCTCCCTGTCCTCCCTCTTTCCCACCCCTACTCTTCTCTCCCCTCACCTGTCTTTCCCTCTCTCCTCTACCTTCTGCCTTGCACTGCCTTAGCTATCACTACAGTGCTGAATAACAGAGGTTCTCTGACCCTTTACTTCTTTTGGATCTTAGCAAAGAAAATTTCATGCATTTGTCATTCAGCATGGTGTTAGATTTTTTTTTTTCATAAACAGCCTTAAGTACTTGAGAAAGTCTCTTTTTAGCTTATTCGTGATGAAGAATTTTCTAAGAACTAGATGCTGGATTTTTGTCAAGTGCCTTTTCTCCATTTATTGAAATGAATTTATGGTTTTACCTAGTCTGGTGAAATGGAGAATTGCACTATTGCTTTTGAAGTTGCAGTCCCTTCACAGACTCCTCGAATAACATCCTTTATCCTCTGAGGTCCTGATTCAAGCATTTGAAGCAGTAACAGAACTTGTCTTTGGGTTTTTCAGGTGACTGAGGCAAAGCACCCGAGTCCATCAAGTCCATCCAGTTTTCAATGACTGCTGAGAACAGGAACATGTTCTGTGCATTCTGCTAGTCCAGTTCTTTGCCTCTTTTTGTCACCCCCCTGCTCCTACCTGCCCCCCAACTGTTTTCACTCCAGGGTTAGCTCACTCTTTAACCTACATGGGCTAAGCAGTGCTCAGCAGTAGATCCAAACTTGCCCTCTGCAGGGTTCTTGACTTCCCCTGCTTCCCCTCTCCCAGGCGTCCGTCCACCTCTGTGCTTGCATTCCCATGTTATCCCTCCTTGTACCGTAGACTGAAGACCAGAGCCATTTCATTCAGACAATCTTAGAGCTATTCGTTTATTTTTTCCTGTTATATTTTCCCAGCTTTGTTGGTGCATTTTAAAAACTAGTTATTCGAGGGAAGTGTGTGGTAGTATCTAGCCCTACCTTGCCTAGAAAGAAAAGCCTCTGTCAATAGTTTAAAAAACATTTACTTTTATTTTCAGTTTTGTGTATGCATGTGTGACTGTGGGTTGGTATGTACACACAGCTGCAGGTCTCTGAGGAGTCTGGAGGTGTTTGATCCCCGGAGCCTGAGTTCAGCTCAAGCTGCTTGAGGTGGGGTTCTGGGAACATGACTCAGTTCCTCTGCAAGACCATTATGCACTTTTAACCTCTGAGTCATCTCTCCAATCCTTTATGTTAATATTTGAAGTTAAACATGTTATTCATCATGGAAATTTATGGTATTACTCTATTGTAATGTTACACTATAATATATAATTTATTTTATTTTTTTAGTCAAGTTATATAATTTCATTTCTTCAAAATAGAGTTTCTGATTTTTCTTTTTAATTTGTAGAGAATGAATTATGCTTTCATGATAATGAGGATTAATGTTATCTGAAAGATGTGAATACTGATTCCAGAATTCCTGATTTGTGCATCTCAGTGCTTGCTGTCTTTATACTGCTACTCGGTCCATTTCCCTTGAAGGGTTTTATTATGTCCATTTACTCATTTGCTAAATATGTGCCAAGCTTGAGGAACAAATGCATAAATCAAGCACAGAGTTTTGTCCTGCAGCACAGGGCAGGGTAATAACAAGTGTGTGCAATAAAGTACTCATTTTCAAGTAGTTAAACACAAGTTCTATGGTAATTATTGCCGTGTTTCAGGGATCACCTATAAAGTACAATGGTGTACAGTGAAGCCTTTTCCCTGTTAAGGTCAAATTCTACATGATGTTGTTTACCCATTTCTCTTCACTCAACTTTACTACTGCAGCTGAAATCATCACCTAACTCTAACATCGTTTTATTTTTATGATTTTTCTCCATTCAGTGTTATATGAATTGCTTTTCTGTTGCTGTGTTAAAATACCATGACCCAAAGTGATTTATGGAGGAAATAATTTATTTAACTTATAGTTCCAGAGTGGTAAGAGGCCATCATGGCAGGGGGGCAAGGCAGCCAGCAGAGCACTCACATCTTCAGTCATAATCATGAAACAGAGGAAAGTAGAAGTGGGGCAAGGCTATGATCTCCCAGAGATCCACCTGCCTCTGCCTCCCAAGTGCTGGGACTAAACTCGTGTGCTACCAGCCTGGCAATCTTCTGAACATTTTCACTGGCCTTTTCCATTTCTTCTTTCCCTTGGAGAGTCTCAAAGCCTCAGCATCACTGCCTGATGGTTGCAATGTTCTTTTAGCAATGGTATGAATTTACTTGTCTCTTCTGTAGAGTGAGTGGATTACATATCTGATTTAATCAATTCTGCAAATAGTGCCTGGGTCTTCTTTTAAAGATTTATGTATTCATATATATATATATATATATATATATATAAATGAACATATATATATATATATATGAATATATATATTCATATAAGTGTTCTGTATGCATATATGTGGGCATACCACATGTGTGCCTGTTACCTGCAGAGGCCAGAGGAGGGCACTGGATCCTCTGGAACTAGAAGTACAGATGGTTGTTATCCACCATGTCAGTACTAGGAAACAAACCTGGGTCTTCTGCAAGAGCAGCCGGTGTTGTTAGCCACAGCTGAACCATCTCTCCAGCCTCTGTGCCCTGCCTTTTTAACTTTATCTTTCAGGTCAGTACAAATTAACAGTGCTAGATGTCTTGTCAGCACACTAAAGGCCTCTGTTATGTGATGCACCTGCAGTCAGGGGCCAACAGAGAGGGGACAGGCCTGTAATTGATGGACTGCACATTGCTAGGGAGAGGGAAGGTGGAATCTTTGATAGTAACCTTGCTGTGCCAAACTCTCTTGTTACTTCATTTGTAAAGTAAAAGACATAAGAAGATTTTCTTCGAGGTACATTAGGCCTGGAGTAATGACAGAAAATACCAAGTAAACTCTATTTTTAAGGCAAACAACTTCATGAAGTTTGGTTTATAAATTTTAAGGACTGAAATCTTAGACTCCTAAAACGTGAGCCGGATGAAAATGATGCTTTATTGCTCTTTCCTGCATAGTGTTCTGTATTCGGAAGATGTGGTTTGTGGATGGCACTGCAAGGTTGCAAAGAATTCTGAATTGTTAGCAGGGAGCAATAAATATGAATGGAAGTCTCAGCTGGATGCCAGCTGAATTTTACTCAGGAAGAAGCATGATAGTTACAATTTCCAATAAAAGCAAGTGACGTTTTATTCCTTCCTGGTCAGAAGTAATCTATTTTTATCTTTCTGCCACCTTACTATGATAATTTCTAGGTATAATTCTGCATATTGTTTTGTAAGTGTGTTTGCATGTGTGTCTTCCTTCTATAGCTATCTCTTTGTTTCGATTTCTTAATACCTTCAATAGTTAGTTCCGTTAACTGTTCTCTTTATGTGATAATTTGCTCCAAATTGAAACACTCTCTCTTGGAGGGAGGACAGAGGTTCTTGAGCCTCAGGGAATAAACCACCTCACAAGTCCTGGAATGTTGAAACTTAACAGATCCACAGTGCCCCTCCCCAAGTTATAGAAGCAGTAAACCTTTCTGGGTAGAGGAGACTGAACTGTAGAGCTGCCCTAGGGTCAGTCAAAACATACTAGGAATGCATAAGTCATCGCCCATGATGAGGTGGGCTTTTCAGCCACACCACTGCCTGGGGGCTATCTATGCTCCTGTAAGCACCCCTCTTCCACATCCTGTAAGTAACTCCACTGAACTCATTCATTCACCAAACTGGACCCCAGTGGATTCATCGCTTTGGTCTGTGGTTAGTGCTCTATCTGGAATGAATAGACTTCTGTGTCATCCTAGGAAAAAGCCTGTGGGACTCTGCATTCTCTTGTATTTGGTGATCCATTTGATAGGCTTCCTTCTGTAAGACTGAGAGAGAAATCTTACATACTGTTTGAACATCTTGTATTTTTACTCCCTCTAGGAAAGAAGAGATGTACTTGCAATTATGGGCCCTTTGCAGACTGTTATTCAACAGCTGCCCTTGGGGGTGGATAGATGGCTCTGTGATTAAGAGCACTGAATGCTCTTACAGAGGATCCAGATTCGGTTCCTAGCACCCACATGACAATTGCTCTAACTCCAGTTCCAGGGGATCCAATGCATACATGTAGAAAATATACTCATATACGTAAAATAATAATAATAATAATAATAATAATAATAATAATAATAAAGAAATAAATACAGCTGCCATTGTCAAATAAGAATTAGAGTTAGGGAGGCTTATTCAGCATTTAGTTTTTTCAAGGGCAGCCTAACTAGTTTTCATTTCATGTATTTGGAAAAATGGGGGTAATGAGAACAATAACTACATAACTGCAACCTAAGCTACTGGCTTGACCTAAGCATGCATGAGTGTGACCATGACAGAGTAGCGACAGGGGAACTTGAGACAGCCCAGTGCCCTCCATCACTGTGTGTGGATGTGACCAACTCAGCTATTTGTTTCCCAGGTTTTTTTTTTATATGTGAAAAGAAGAAAGTGAAAATAACTAAATACCCAACGGGATTTTTCTGAAAATTGTGTTCCCACTTGAAAATGCTTAAAACACCTAGGTGATTATAGTAAGTACTTACCAGATGCTAGTATTTGTTATTTTCTAAATGAAAGTTCAATAGTTTTAAGTTAAATTTTCTCCCCAATACTGGACTTGAACATAATGCCTGCACTTTTGGGGTTATGAGTGTCAACCAAAAACACAGCCCTCACCTCACAGGGAACAACAGATAGTAATATGATTCAATGTTGAAAAAATGAAATGAACATTTTATGGTCATAGGAAAAAAAAAACAAATTGCAAATCAGGAAGCTCGGTACAATGGTGGGGGTATCAGGTAAAGTGGGGAAAGTCTGCTATCTGTGTTAGATGCTGTGGGGTAACAGTTTTAGCTTTAGGTTGGGGAGACCAGTGGTCTGCTAAATGAATACATTCTAGTGGCCTTACCTGATAATCCTAAGGATGTTAGATCAGACACAGAGGTGGGCGATGGATGCTTATTAAAGGAGCTGATATGACCCACAATAATTTTGGCTCTGGGTCTGTAACCTTCGAACTGTGTAATCGTGTGTAGAAGCTTAAACAAAGATGTGACTTGTTTTGCAGGGAACTTTAGTGTTTAGCATTGACTCTCGAACTGGACTGCCTATCTTGGTACAGACAGTTTACATGGATGTTATGCTGGGGTTCTAACCCAATTATTCAAAGTTCTCAGGTGATTCTAATAGGCTGGAATAGTGGCGTGAGTGCCCCTTCTCTGCTTCAAGGTACAAAACCCAACCCGTGCTTTCTAGAATGTTTTCTTTCTGCTTAGCATCAGGGAGCTCACCATGGAAAGCAATGGTAACTCATCCGTGTCTTGTTTCTATGCCTTTCCTTTTTTATGTCACCTGCTCCCAAATTTTTTATTTGAAATATCATGTATGTGTTCAGGTTTTGAATCCTAATAAGGCATTGCCTTTGTTTCTGAGTAGTAGCATCTACCAATATAGGTTTTCTGTTCTTTATAGCTGCTTCTTAAAATTTTCATAAGAGTTTCATTCATATATATCATATGTACATATATATATATATATATATATATAATACACACAAGTATAGAACCTACAGTTCCACTCATTTATTTATTACGTCATGATTTTGTAAGTCAAAAGTTGGGACATGGAGTGGCTACATAATCTACATGGGTTCCCATGTGGCTACAATAAAGATGTCCACTAGGGTGGGCTCTTATCCTGGGGTTATAATGGAAACTTCATTTTTAAGCTTATTCTTGCTAACCAGAGTTCATCCTTTGTGGTCATAGGACTGAAGTCCTCATTTCCTTGCATGCTGTTGGCCAGAATCTGTTCTCAGCCCAGAGGAGGCTGATAGAAATACTGTCCATAGGTATTCCATAGCTTGGATATGTTTTCTCTTCCAGCCCAGCAGGGGAATACTTCTGACTAGCGATCACGATTTTGTTAGTGACTGGGTGACTGTAGAAGCCTTCCATTCCCAGTGCTTGTGTGCCTGTGTTGGATCCTAACTTACCAGCTTCAGCCACACTCTACACTTCCAACCAGCAGTTGCCCTGAGCTCCTGCTCTGTGACATCTGAGAAAACAGGGCTAAGTTGCTAAAAAATACTGGACTAGGATCTGAGGGAAGCCTAGAGGTTTCTTATACTTCACTGGGGCTGTTTCCTTACACATACAGTCCACCTGGACTTTGTGGTTTACTGTGCTCTCTTGAAGAGGCTTTATCACCACAGGGAAGATAGAGATGTAGAAAACTTCTTTTTCTAAAACACACAAAAAAATTGAAAGCATTCTGAGTAAAACAGATCATGAACATTTTGTTCTATCAAGATAGAAGCTATAGATAAAGACACAGATTTCTTATGTTGGGAAGTGACACTGATTAAATGCAGAGACCAAGAAAGTTTATGTGCATGTTTTGATTTAGTTATAAGCATTTTTCTTCCTGCTAGCACAGGTCCAGCTATTAATTTTGCCAACCGCCTGACAGTCTTATTGTTGCATAGTGTTAAGAGTCCAAGATGAAAAATATGCTATTGTGAGAGTTTAGGTGTGAGGAGGCTCAAGGATCCTATATTTCAATGGGAATTTCTGATGTAGATGTTCTCTTTATATCTGTTTTCAACTGGTTAAGAATACAATAGAATTTTATTGCCTCCAGAAGAACTTACAGACATGTTGTAGGAATTTGCCATAATTAATAATATACTTTACTGCATATATGATTTCCTATGATACAGATTAGAATAGGTCATTTTACTTTCCAAATGGTCAATGCATCCTCCTCAGCTGTAGTACACCTTTAGTATCTATTTAGCCTTTGTGATCTTTCTGCTCTTTGAAAGAATTTTAGATCAGTGACCTGCAAAAATAATGTACTTCTTTTGTTCTCAGACACTGAAACAGATTTTTAAGCAATGTGGTCATCCTCAACATCTCCATTGAAAAATATTAATGGATAATGCTTCTTTGATTTGTTTCAAGATATGTAATTTTTAGAGCACATCATCTCAGGTTGCAGGAAATCTTGCTGGGCATATTGGTATCTCTGCCTCTTATACACTTTTTTTGTGGCTCTCAATATCATTCCTTGTAAGAAAGCAATCACTTTTAGTCTGCTTTTAAAGATTAATAAACCCCTTATTTATCTTATTTTAAAAAATATTTTATTTTTATTTATTTTTTCTTTTAAGTTTTACCCTTTTTTTGGTATTTTTGAGACAGGGACTCCCTTTTAGTACCAAGTGTCCTGGAGCTCACTCCGTAGACCAGGCTCGCCTTGAACCCACAGAGATCCACCTACCTCTGCCTCCCGAGTGCTGGGATTAAAGGTGTGCACCACCATTTTTTATTTTTATCTGTATACGTATATTGCCTGTGTGCATATAAGTGCACCCATTTTGTACAGTGCAGAGGACAGAAGAGGGCATCAAATCCCCTGGAACTGGAGTTATGGATAGTTGTTAGATGCCATGTGAGTGTTGGAATTGGAACTTTAGTATTCTGCAAAAGCACCCAGTGCTCTTAACCACTGAACCATCTCTCCAGCTCCCAAATATCTTAATTTATAATGTCTATTTTTTTCTATTGGAATTGATATATTATTGATTTTATTTATACCAATAAAGGAAGGAGGGAAATCTTACACATATCCATATAAGAAACTAACTTCACCAGTTTCAGGCTCCTTTTTTTTTTTTTTTTTGGCTTGTTTTTTTTTTTTTTTTACTTTTTGAGACAGGTTTTCCCTGAAGCTTCAACTGGTCTGAACTCACTCTGTAGACCAGGCCGGCCTTGAACTCACAAAGATCTGCCTGCCTCTGCCTCCCAAGTGCTGGAATTAAAGTCATGTGACACCATGCCTAACCACAGGCTCTTTTATTTTTATTTTTATTTTATTTTATTTTATTTTATTTTATTTTATTTTATTTATGTGTATGAACGTACTGTCTGCATGCAGATTTGTGCACCCATGTCGTGCAATGCCGCGGAGGTCAGAAGAGGGGGTCGAATTCCCCTGGAACTGGAGTTCTCCTGGAATTGGAGCTATGGACGGTTCTCAGCCGCCATGTGGGTGCTGGGGATCGAACCCGGGTCCTCTGCAAGAGCGGTCGGCGCTCTTAACCGCTAGGCCATCTCTCCAGCCCCCAGAGGCTCTTTTAAAAAAGGTATAGGACTAAGCCACCACTGATCCCAAATAATACATCATTCTAGTTTCACTCCTTTAGTTTATATATAGCATGTAAAGGAAATGGCCATGCTATAGAAACCTAAAAAGTACCAAAGAGTTCTTAAATGAAGATCTGACACCTTGACCTCATGAAGAAAGTTCACAATCCTTTGGATAAGTAAGAAAAATGCAGAGAAGTGCTGAAGATCAGAAATGAAAAGGGAGACATTACAACAGACAGTTCCAAAATACTAAGTATCATTAAGAATTATTATAAATAAGTATATATCCAAAACTTAATAGATTAGAAAAGTAGGGCAGTTAAGAGCACTGGCTACTCTTGCTAGAGGACCCACAGGTCAAATAACAATGTGTAACTCCAGTTCCAGGGGATCTAATGCCCTCTTCTGGTCTCTATGGGTACTGCATGCATACATTGCAGTTACATATATGTAATATATTTATTATATATGTTATATATAATAAAAATAAATAAAACTTAAAAATTGAAATAAAGAAAATACCCCATACTAGATTGAATCATGAATATAAATAGAAAGCTTGAACATGGAGCATACAGATGAAAAGTAACAGGGGGCAACAAGTAATCAGCCTCCCATCAAAGTAGAACACAGGACCAGAGGCCTTAACTACTGAATTATCTCAAACATTTAAAGAACTAATATTAATTTTGCTTGTTATTCCACAAAGAGGGCACTCTCCCAAATACATCTATGGAGGAAGCAATGGCCCAGTGTCAAAATCAGATGAGTGTAGTAAATTCAATATGGCTTTATGGCAGTAACCGAATAAATTAGATAGAGAAGAAATCCATCATTTTGCTGATGGATTTCTTTGATGATGAAGACAGAATGACTAGGCTATTTCTAGATGTGTTGGAAATTTTGACTTTTTCATTCACACAAAAGGCTAAATCAAGTGATTCTACAGGTTGATCTCAGAGTGGAAGTTTGAGAAAATGCAATCAATATTGTCAAGTCCCATGGAATCTCATAGACTTCATGCACCATCATCATTCACCAAACTCTGCAAGTTCCAAAACAAAATCATTCAAGAAAAGCATGCATTTTAATTTCTTCAAAGGACATTTTATGTCTCATTTAATATAATTAATATGTTGTAGTTTGGCCACAGTGTGAATCTCAAAGGGCAAATCTCAAATAGAAAAGATAAAGTTGATGAGATAAAACAACATATTGAGTCTCCAGGGAGGTTCCGTGTGTTGAATGTGTGGACGGAGCTGTCCAGGCACAAAGCTGAGGTGCCACAACAGTGTCTCTGCCAAGGCTCTTGGCAATCTTTCCTGATATTCCAAATTGTTTTCTGAAGTTGTCGTCTCTTTTCTGTATTAAAATGGAATACATTTAAGTTTTTCCTGTTGGAATCTTAAAAAGTGAACATATTTTTTTTTCTAAACACATGTAGAATTATTCAAAATGAACAGTTGTTTATACAAATATTTTCTGTTGTGCTGCCTGTGTGTCATACAAATGAAACTTAATATAGTAGCTATTATGTACTTTAAACCCATAAAAATAAGGGTCTGATGGCTGGGCAAGTGGTAGTGAAGAGGAAGGGGCTCAGCGTGAGTGGCGGCTGAGAAAAGTTTATGGGGTAAATATGATCAACATACATTATACATGTGTGAAAATGTCATAATGAAGCATTATAATCTATAATTAGTATATACTAATAAAGAGCTCAAAAACTACTTTCCTATAGCATGTCAGAAAAGGGGGCATAAAGTGAATAGCAGTGAGGCTAGCACATGATAACACCAATATTTGATAGGTCTGTCTGGTCCTAGGGCTCATCATTAGGAACCTAATTCTCAGTGCAATAAAAATAGAGTACCTACAAGCAAGTATCTTTTTTTGACAGAAAATAGTATAAATTAAAAATTAGTATAAATGAACTTTTTGATTTTTTTTTCATTTGTATGAGTGCTTTGCCTGCATATATGTGAGTGCACCTGTGTTGATGAATGCCCAGGGAGGACAGAAGAGGTGTTGGATCCCCTAGAACTGGAGTTATGGACAGTTGTAAGGCACCATGTGGTGCTGGATCTGCTGGATCTGCTGGATCTTCTGCCAGAGCAGCCATTTCTCTTAATCTCTAGAGCCCCTGTTTTTAAAATCTATTTATTTATTTACTTACTTATTATGTATGAGCATTACACCTGCATGTGTGTAAATACACCCATGTCCCGAAATGCCCCAGAGGCCAGAAGAGGGCAGTGGATTCTTTGGAGCTAGGGTTAAGGGATGGTTGTTAGCTGCTATGTGGGTGCTGAAATTCAAACTCAGGTCCTTTGCAAGAACAGCCAGTGCTTTTAACTGGTGAGCCATCTCTCCAGCCCCTGAATAAACTGAAAAAAATAAGGCAACTAGAAGAAACTAGACTAGCCGGGAGTGGTGGCGCACGCCTTTAATCCTAGCATTGGGAGGCAGAGGCAGGTAGATCTTTGTGAGTTCAAGGCCAGCCTAGACTACAAAGTGAGTTCTACGATGGTAGGGACTACAGGGAAACCCTGTCTCAAAAAGACGAAAGAAAGAAAGAAAAAGAAAGGAAGGAAGGAAGGAAGGAAGGAAGGAAGGAAGGAAGGAAGGAAGGAAGGAAGGAAGGAGACTAACCTTGTCGGTTATGATAAGAATTGTTTCTGACCCAAAGGGAGTCTTTTAGGCTCAGATTCTAATAAAAATCAAAACCAGAATTTATTTATTACAGGTTTTATGAATACCTCGTTTTTGGAGGTGGGGAAGATAATATACACAAATATGAAGGTGGCTGTTAATTGTTCAGAATCAAGGGTTTTATTTAGGTAGACAGCTGCAGGCCTAAAGCAAACCCATTTCTTTTTTTTTAATTTTTAAAAACATTTTATTTATTTATGTGTATGAATGTATTGTCTGCATGTAGGTTTGTGCACCCGTGTCGTGCAATGATGCAGAGGTCAGAAGAGGGTCTCGGATTCCTCTGGAACTGGAGTTCTCCTGGAATCGGAGTTACAGGTGGTTCTCAGCCGCCATGTGGGTGCTGGGGATCGAACCCGGGTCCTCTGTAAGAGCGGTCGGTGCTCTTAACCGCTAGGCCATCTCTCCAGCCCCAGCAAAACCATTTCTTTACATCTACTAAAATCTCAGTGATATGATTTGGTGTGATGACACATATCTTGAATCCCAGTGTGGGAGTGCATTTTAGCATCCATGATCATAACTATAGCACAGTTTTGGAGAGGCAGAGATAGGATTGTTTGAGGCTAGTTTTGGATACACTGTGAGTTTAAAGCTAACCTGGGCTACATAGCAATAACCTGTCTCATAAAATAGTCTCAATATTATATGGCTATTTCATTTGGTACCAGAGTCCTTACATAGTAGATACTGACATCAACTTGAACTTTATCAGAGCAACTTTGTCACTTCTTTGGCCCCAAATAGTCAGATATTAACAATGAGCATAACTAGCAAGAACTTTTACTGTTAAGACTGTGCATGCTGCTGGAGTTGTGGTATCCTCCTGTGAATCTGGAGCTAAGCTCCCTGAGGTGAGTTGCTGCTGGGACCCCTCCTACGAGCTGCAGCCAAGGCCCCTCCCATAATCTGTAGTGTTAGGCCCCTCCTGTGAGTCGTTGCTGTGTTTTCCCATGAGCTGGAGCTGTGGTCCCAGTTGTGAGCCACAATTCCACATTCCTCCAGTGGCAGGCTGGTGGTGGAGCAGATCAGAAGAGGAAGATCTTTGGTAACGCAGCAGTTACAGCCTTGCCTGAGGGGCTATCTTTCCCAGACCCCTCCCAAGAGATTCCAGGTTGTGTATGGCAGTGGCTTTGCCTCTGTGTTGCCCTTATGCTGGGGACAGGAGAGGTTTCTGTCCTTTGCAGAGTCTAGTTTTGGGAGCATTAATTCTCAAGAATGGACTCCCACCTCTCTGGACATCCAGCTATGGTCTTGAATCTACATCTGGTCCTGGGCACCCGGGCCTTGACATTGGACCTGTCCCATTCCCAGGCTCCAAGAAGTTTTCCATCAATTTTTTTCTATTACTCTGCAGTCTCTTATTCTTTAAAACTTAGCAAGTTGTGACCATCTGTGTGTTTCACACTCTGTATAATGAAGCTTCACTGGTGAGAACTGAGACATGCACTAGTATTCTCTCCACTTTCTGTTGCACTATGTTCCATGAGCCTTAGGTATAGAGGTTCCACTGTAGATGTGTCATCTGGGACTGGGCATCTCTGAGACATATATTCTCTGTGTGTGACAATTTGTGGAACTCTGTAATAGCCTCAACTGTTGCAAGAAGAAGACTCTTTGAGTCATATGCTGTATACTTGTTTGTAAATATAAGGATCCATATTTAGAATATGGTAAGAAATTTCATTTGTCTAGATATATGACAGATATACGGTTTTCTCTAGAATCTATGACGTCTCCAGCCATGTATAACTCTACAATACTCTTTTTATTCAGGATTAGTTTGCCTATCCTTGGTCTTTTCTGCCTCCATAAAATTTTTTGAATTGCTTTTTGTGTCTGTATAGAATGGCCTTAGAGTTTTTACTGGTATTTTATTCTCTCTGTAGGCTGCTTTTTATAGAATGAACATTTTCACAAGATAAAGTGTTTTAATCCATGAGTATGGGATGTCTCTCTATCTTCTAGTGTCTTCAGTTTCTTCCATGTCTTAAAATTTTCATTATAGAAGTCTTTCATTTCCTTGGTTAGTTTCACTCTTGATTTTACTTTTTTGGTTGCTGTTTTGTATGGGATTGTTTCTATGATATATTCTTCAATATTGTGATTGGTATATAGGTAGGCTACTGATGTGTGTATGCTGATTTTGTGTCCTGCCACTTTACTGTACCAGTTTTTCACCTCTAGGAGGTTTTTATTTTGTTTTATTGGGGGGGGCGGGAATAGTAATGATCTCATGTATAGAATCAGATCACTTGCAAAAAAAGATACTTTGGCTCCTTTTTTTCTATTAATATCGCTTTTATTTCTTTCTCTTGTCTTATTGCTCTAACTCATAATAGGTGCTACATTCTATATTGAATAGAAATTGAGAGAGGGCAAAGCCCTGTCTTGTTCTCAATCTTAGTGGGAACACTGAGGTTTCTACATTTAGCGTGATGTTGGTCATTTGTCATATTTTGCCTTTATTATACTGAGGTATGTTGCCTTGCCTTTCCATGGCTTTTATCATGAAGGGATGTTTGAGTTTTAAAGGCTTTTTCTGTGTATATTGAGATAACCACATAATTTCTGTTTTCATGTCCATTTATGTGGTGTATTAGATTTATTGATTTATATATACTGAACCATTCCTGCATCACAGGAATAAAGCCAACTTGATTAGGATTAATGATCTTTTGCTATGATATCAAATTTGGTTTATGAGTATTTCATTGAGAATTTTGCATCCATATTAAGCAAAGAGATTGGTCTGTAATTTTTTTTCTTTGTGAGGTATATTTCTCTGGGGTTGGTACCAAGGTCATAATGGCTTCATAAAGATAGATTAGATCACATGCCTTTAATCCTAGCACTTGGGAGGCAGAGGCAGGCGGATCTTTGTGAATTCAAGGCCAGCCTGGTCTACAGAGCGAGTTCCAGGACACCTGGGGCTACAGGGAGACCCTGTCTCAAAAAAAAAAAATTTATTGTCTGTGTGTGCATGGCTTGTGTGTGTGGTCAGGGGGATGTAGAAGTCAGAGGACAATTTGGAGGAGTCAGTGGACTGGCTCTCAAAGGTTTAGGAACTCTCAAAGACCACACCAAGCAAGGGCACACCTCTTAAAACCTCTGGAATCGGGCTGGAGAAAAGGCTCAGTGGTTAAGAGCACTGACTGCTCTTGCAGAGGACCCAGGTTCGATTCCCAGCTCCCACATGGCGGCTAAGAACCATCTTTAACTCCAGTTCCAGGGGAATCCAATGCCCTCTTCTGACCTCTGCGGCATTGCAGGACACGGGTGCACAAACCTACATGCAGACACTACACTTATACACACACACACACACACACACACACACACACACACACACACACACACGCACACAGAAACCTCTGGAAATAATGCCACCACAAGCTGGGGGCAAAATGTCCAAATACTTTGAGCCTCTGGGGCCTATGGAGGACATTTTCATTCAAACCACTAATTGTGGGAGGAGGGACACTGCATGTACCCACAGAGGCCTGAGATGTCAAATCCCCCTAGAGCTTAGGCTGTTGTGAACTGTTTTGGTGTGGGTGCTGGACTTGACCTTGTCCATGTGGCAGAGAGCAGTACATGCTTTTAACCACTGAGCCATCTCTTCAGCACCAAAATAAGTTAAGGGTAAGTTAAGGGCAGGCGAATAGTTCTGTTTAGTGCTCTCTCTCCAGCATTTACTATATTTAATGAAGGATTGTAAGTACAAAAGTAAAATATTTTAAATATTTAATTATTAAATATTTTAAGTCTCTTAAAAAATCAGCTTAAAAAAAGATTTCTCAACAAAGCACCCACTGCTGTCTTCTGCCTTCCACATGTATGTGCATATGCATGAATAAAATAATTAAAAATAAATTTAAAAAGCAAAATCACTTTGTCTAATTATATATGTTAAATGTTGAAAATCCTAGAGTATTCTGCAGATGATTATAGAAACAAAATAACAAAAAGCCCTTGAAAAAAGCAACACTTATTAATGTCAAGAGTAGTAACCCTTCAACGGACAAGTTGAAGAATATACTAATCAAAACATGAATGTAATGGTTTATGGATTCTTGGTTCTTTTTTTGTTTGTTTTGAGGCAGGGTCTCTCTGTAGCTCCAGCTGTCCTGGAACTCACTATGTAGACCAGGGTGGCTTTGAACTTACTGAGATCCATTTACCTCTACCTCCTGAATATTTATGGATTTTGTATTCCGTGTCTATCTGTGGGTATTTGCATATGAGTGAAGGTACCCATACAATCCAGAAGAGGGTGCCAGATCCCCTAGAGCTGAAGTTGAAGACAGTGAGCCACTTGGGTGCTGGGAACTGAACTAGGATTCTCTTACAAGAGCAGTATGCTCTCTTTTTTTATTATTATTTTATTTTTATTTTATTTTCTATGTGTATGAATGTACTGTCTGCATGTAGGTTTGTGCACCCGTGTCGTGCAATGCCGCAGAGGTCAGAGGAGGGTCTGGGATTCCCCTGGAATTGGAGTTACAGACGGTTCTTAGCCACCATGTGGGTGCTGGGGATTGATCCTGGGTCCTCTGCAAGAGCAGTCAGCGCTCTTAACCGCTAGGCCATCTCTCCAGCCCAAGAGCAGTATGCTCTCTTAACCACTAGATCATCTCTCTAGCTCCCAAATACCCATATTTAATAGTACCTGAACAAGAAATTCATTTGGAGTTGGGTGTGGTAGCACATGCCTTTAATCCTAGCACTCTGGTCAAAGGCAGGTGGATCTCTGTCAGATCAAGGCCAGTCTGGTCGACATGGTGAGCTCCATATGAGCAGAGGCTACAGGGAGACCCTGTCTCAAAAAGAACAGAACAAAACAAAAATTGGTTTGGGATGTAGAAAATTAAAGGCACATTAAAAGTTTCCCAGTGGATAATTCAGATTTTACTATTAAAAGCTTTTATTTATTTATTATTTTTTAATTTTATTTATTTTTGTATGTGTATGAATGTACTGTCTCATGTAGGTTTGTGCACCCATGTCGTGCAATGCCGCGGAGGTCAGAAGAGGGCGTCAGATTCCCCTGGAACTGGCCAGTTCCAGGGGATCTGACGCCCCTCTTCTGACCTCAGCGGCATTGCACGACATGGGTGCACCCCACCAACTCATACATGAGAACAGTACATTCATACACATAAAATAATAAAATTAACAATAATTAAAATATAAAAGCTTTTAATAGTAAATCTGAATTATCCACTGGGAAACTTTTAATGTGCCTTTAATTTTCTACATCCCAAACCAATTTTTGTTTTGTTCTGTTCTTTTTGAGACGGGTCTCCCTGTAGCCTCTGCTCATATGGAGCTCACCATGTCGACCAGACTGGCCTTGATCTAGACAAGATCCCCTGCTTTGGACCAGAGTGCTGGATTAAAGGCATGTGCTACCACACCCAACTCCAAATGAATTTCTTGTTCAGGTACTAATTAAATATGGTATTGGGAGCTAGAGAGATGATCTAGTGGTTAAGAGAGCCATACTGCTCTTGGGCTGGAGAGATGCCTAGGCGGTTAAGAGCGGCTGACTGCTCTTGCAGAGACCGGTCAATCCCCAGCACCACATGTGGCTAAGAACCGTCTGTAACTCCAATTCGCAGGGGAATC
Source organism: Rhizomys pruinosus (assembly GCA_009823505.1). Taxonomy (NCBI): domain Eukaryota; kingdom Metazoa; phylum Chordata; class Mammalia; order Rodentia; family Spalacidae; genus Rhizomys; species Rhizomys pruinosus. The sequence continues at coordinate 2,317,874 of VZQC01003281.1, forward strand.
CCAGACCTCCTCTGACCTCTGCGGCATTGCACGACACGGGTCGACCAAATACCATCAGCAGACAGTACATTCATACACATAGAAATAAAATAACAAAATAAAATAATAATAAAAGAGCATACTCGCCTCTTGTAAGAGAATCCTAGTTCAGTTCCCAGCACCAAGTGGCTCACTGTCTTCAACTTCAGCTCTAGGGGATCTGGCACCTGGCTATCTTCTGGATTGTATGGGTACCTTCACTCAATATGCAATATACCCACAGATAGACACGGAATACAAAATCCATAAATATTCAGGAGGTAGAGGTAAATGGATCTCAGTAAGTTTCAAGCCCACCCTGGTCTACATAGTGAGTTCCAGGACAAGCTGGAGCTACAGAGAGACCCTGCCTCAAAAAAGACAAAAAAAGAACCAAGAATCCATAACCATTACATTCATGTTTTGATTAGTATATTCTTCAACTTGTCCGTTGAAGGGTTACTACTCTTGAATTAATAAGTGTTGCTTTTTTCAAGGGCTTTTTGTTATTTTGTTTCTATAATCATCTGCAGAATATCTAGGATTTTCAACATTTAACATATATATTAGGACAAAGTGATTTTTGCTTTTTAATTTATTTTTATTATTTTATTTTATTCTTTATTGTGCATGACATGGCATGTGGAAGGCAGAAGACAGCAGTGGGTGCTTTGTTGAGAAATGCTTTTTTTAAGCTGATTTTTTAAGAGACTTAAAATATTTAATAATTAAATATTTAAAATATTTTACTTTTGTACTTACAATCCTTCATTAAATATAGTAAATGCTGGGAGATGAGCACTAAACAGAACTATTCGCCTGCCCCATTAACTTACCCTTAGATATTTTTGGTGCTGAAGAGATGGCCTTAGTGGTTAAAACGAGCACTGTACTGCTCGTCTGCCACATGGACAAGGTCAAGTCCAGCACCGCACACCAAATACAGTTCACAACAGCCTAAGCTCTAGGGGGATTTGACATCTCAGGCCTCTGTGGGTACATGCAGTGTCCCTCCTCCCACAATTAGTGGTTTGAATGAAAATGCCCCATAGGCCCCAGAGGCTCAAGTATTTGGACATTTTGGCCCCCAGCTGTGGGTGGCATTATTTCCAGAAGGTTTCTGTGTGTGTGTGTGTGTGTGTGTGTGTGTGTGTGTGTGTGTGTGGTGTGTGTAATAAGTGTAGTGGTCTGCATGTAGGTTTGTGCACCTCGTGTCCCTGCAATGCGCAGAGGTCAGAAGAGGGCTTTGATTCCCCTGGAACTGGAGTTAAAGATTGGTCTAGCCGCCATGTGGGAGCTGGGAATCGAAACCTGGGTTCCTCTGCAGAGCAGTCCAGGCTCTTAACCACTGAGCCTTTCTCCAGCCCCGTTCCAGAGGTTTTAAGAGGTGTGGCCCTTGCTTGGTGTGGGTCTTTGAGAGTTCCCTAACCTTTGAGGAGCCAGTCCAACTGACTCCTCAAATTGTCCTCTGACTTCTATCATCCCCCTGAACCACACCACAGCCATTGCACATGAGACAATAAATTTTTTTTTTTTCGAGACAGGGTCTACCCTGTAGCCCCAGGTGTTCCTGGAACTCGCTCTGGTAGACCAGGTGGCTTGATATTCACAAAGATCCGCCTGCCTCTGCCCTCCCGAGTGCTAGGATTAAAAGGTGTGCGCCACCTACATAAAAAAATCTTTTTTTTTGTTTTGTTTTTGAGACAGGGTCTCCCTGTAAGCCTACACTGACCTGAATTCACGTCTGTAGACCAGGCTGGCCTTGAACTCAACAAAGATCTGTGCCTCTGCCTCCCGAGTGCTAGGATTAAAGGCTATGTGCTACCCACGCCCGGCAATAAATTGTTTTTAAAAAAGAAATAATGCCGGGCATGGTGGCGCACGCCTTTAATTCTAGCACTCGGAGGCAGAGGCAGGCGGATCTTTGTGAGTTCAAGGCCAGCCTGGTCTACAGAGTGAGTTCTAGGACAGGCTGGGGCTACAGGGAGACCCGTGTCTCTTAAAAAACGAAACAGGGGCTGGAGGAGATGGTCTATGCGGTTAAGAGCGCCGATCACTCTTACAGAGGACCCGGTTCGATCCCCAGCACCGCACATGGGCTGAGGAACCGTCTAAGAAACTCAATTCTAAGAGAACCCAGTTCCCAGGGGAATCCGAACACCTCTTCTGACCTCCGCGGCATTGCAGACACGGGTGCAACAACCTACATGCATATAGTACATTCATATAAATAAACAAACAAAACAAACAAACAACAAACACAAAATAATAAAAATGCTGGGCATGGTGATTCATACCTTTAATCCCAGTTAGTTTTAGTGAGTTTCCAGGCAGCTGGGGCTTACAGGGAGACCTGTCTAAAAAGACACCTTCAAACCCATAAAAAGACTAGTAGCAAGTCAAACTCTGGCTTAGGTTTGTTTCCTTTTTTTTTTTTTTTTTTTTTTTTTTTTAAGAAGCCAGGTGTAGTACACACTGTAATCCCAGTACCTGAGGGGAAAGTAGGAGGATCAGGAGTTCATGGTCACCCTTGGCTATCAAGTTCAAAAACAAGCAATGCTACATAAGGCCTTGCCTCAAAAACCTAATAATAAACAGCGCTAAAAAAATTTCTAACTTTGAGGTACTCTTATTTTTCTATGTCTATCTTAGATAAAATTTTTCCATTAATTAAAATAATTTTGGGGGGGCTGGAGAGATGGCCTAGCGTTAAGACGCCCGACGCACTTACAGAGGATCCCGGGTTTCGATCCCCACACCCACATGGCGGGCCGAACCATCTGCAAACTCAATCTCCAGGAGAACTCCAGTCCAGGGGAGATCCGAGCTACCCTCTTCTGACCTCGTGCGGCATTGCACGACACGGGTGCACAGACTTGAGCAGACAGTACATTGATACATACGAAAATAATTAAAAAAAAAAAAAATTTTGGTTTTGAAAAAGTATAATCCTCAGAGACGAACACGATGTCATATTCTTGTAATCCCTGTGGTAGGGAGATGAAAAAAAAATGAGGCTTCCTGAGCTCATTGGCCAGCCAGTTGAGTCTAACCAGCCAGCTCTCTCAAAATGAAGTGGATGGCATTCCTCTCTCTTTTTTTTTTTTATATTTTTTTAATTTTAATTTTTTTATTTTTGTATGTGTATGAATGTACTGTCTGCATGTAGGTTTGTNTATCCCTGTGCCTGGAGCTCACTATATACACTGTGGGCTTGAACTCACAGAGATCCACCTGCCTCTGCCTCCCAAGTGCTATACATGCGCCTAGTGGAGCAAACGGGTCATCCCAGCTATCCAAGACAGTTTGAGGCAGGAGAATCACAAGATCAAGGCTTACCTGGGTTATAGTAACTTCAAGTTGCATATCATCTTGATATGTAACTTAGTCATATCAAAAAAAGTAAAATAAAAGGAATAACAGCAATGGTTTCTTTCCACGAACCTAAGCCCAAAAACTGAAGAGTTAGGAAAAATATGAGTTTATCTGTTTTCAAAGCTCCTAGACTGGTTTAAAAGTTTTTAGGGGGCTGGAGAGATGGCCTAGGTTAAGAGTGCCGATGGCTCTTTGCAGAGGACCCAGGTTCAATCCCCAGCACACATGGCGGCTGAGAACCTTAACTCCAATTCACAGGAGAACTCCAGTCAGTTAAAGCACGGGGTTCTCAGCCCCATGTGGGTGCTGGGATTGAACCTGGGTCCTCTGCAAAAGCCATCGGCACTCTTAACACTAGGCCATCTCTCCAGCCCCCTAAAAAACTTTAAAACCCAGTCTAGGAGCTTTGAAAACAGATAAACTCATATTTTTCCTACTCTTCAGTTTGGGCTTAGGTTCGTGGAAAGAAACCATTGCTGGTTTTCCTTTTATTTTACTTTTTTTGATATGACTAAGTTACATATCAAGATGATATGCAACTTGAAGTTACTATAACCCAGGTAAGCCTTGATCTTGTGATTCTCCTGCCTCAAACTGTCTTGGATAGCTGGGATGACCCGTTTGCTCCACTAGGCGCATGTATAGCACTTGGGAGGCAGAGGCAGGTGGATCTCTGTGAGTTCAAGCCCACTAGTGTATATAGTGAGCTCCAGGCCAACTGGGACTAAAGGGGAGACCCTGTCTCAAAAAGATAAAAAGAAAAAAAAAAAGTTGGGTTGTTGTTGTTGTGTTTGTTTTTTGTTGTTTTTTTTAATTCCAGGAGAACTCCAGTTCCAGGGAGTCCGACACCCTCTTCTGACCTCCATGACGTTCACGTCACGGTTGCACAGACTTGCATGCAGACAATACATTCATACACATAGGAAATAAAAAAAAATAAAAAAAAATTTTTTTTACTTAAAAAAATTTAAAGAGTTGGGTGCTTTGAGCCTGTCCTTGGTGGTGCACGCCTTTAATCCCAGCATTAACGAGCAGAAGCAGGTTAGAGCTCTTGTGAGTTTGAGGCAGCCCAGGGCTACATAGTAAGACCCTCTCACTCCCTTCTCCAGTTTTTTTAATGTAAAAGTTACAATCAATAAGTGACTATCTATCCATTTCTATCTATCTATCTATCTATCTATCTATATATATATATATTATAGTGGTGTAGAAAGGTTTGTTATAATGTGTATAATTGTACCCGTTGTGGTACAGTGCCCACAGAGGTCAGAAGAAGGCATAGATTCCCTGGAATTGATGTTATGGGTGGTTGTTAGCCGACATATGGGTGCTGGGAAGAGAACCTGGGTCCTCTGGGAAGAATAGTCAGTATTCTCAACTGCCGAGCCATCTTGTGAGCCCAAGAAAGTGGCTAGGGATATGAATCAGTGGCAGAATGTTTATCTGTCATCCATGAGACCCTAGGTTCACTTTCCAATTCCAAAATAAAAAAAAGAAAAGAGAAGGGGAGGATTTCAATTCATTTGTTTATTTTCATCTTTGTGAGTAACGCCAATTGCTAAGAGAAGTGTTTATTTACTTAAACATTGTACCTATTATATGTCATATGCTATGCCCGGTGGTGCTTTAGTGAGAACTTAGCATTCCAATGCAGAAGACACACCGTCCAGCCTCAGAAAAAATATGTACCAGTTAGATGGCTCATAGGGTAAAGGCAGTTGGCCACCAAGCCTGATCCTGGGACCCACATGCTAAAGAAGGATGACTTCTGTAAGTTCTCATCCTCTGACCTCCACACATGTGAGATACACACACACACAAAAAAAAAAAAAAAATGTTTTTAAAAATTAAAGTAATGTAATTTTAGATAGTGGTAAATATTATACAGACAAGTAGTATAAGGTAATTTAGAGTATTGAAGTTCTGGCCATGAGGGGAGGGGGCCAAGAGAAGAGGCAGCTATGGGATCATAGTTAACAAAAACTTTGTTGGGTTTGTTTTGCTTTGGTTTTCTTGAGACAGAATCTCATTGTGTATCTCTGACTGGCCTAGAACTAACTATAACACCCGGTTGTCCTATTAACTCATAGCATTGAGCAAGGGCAGGCTTTTAAGCTCAGATTTACTGCTCCGGTCTCCATTTCACTGCTTAGCCTTGGCTGACCTGGAATTGTTTATGTCCAGTGTCTAAGCTATCCTTGACAGAGGTCATCTGCCTCTTCCTTCTGAGTGCCAGGATTAAAGACGTGTTCAACTCAGCCTTTTTTTTTTTTTTTTTTTTTTTGTGACATAGGATCTTCCTGTAACCCCAACCTGGAACTCAGAGAGATCCACTTGCCTCTGCCTCCTGAGTGCTGGGTTTAATGGGTTTATTTTAATTTTATGTGTGCGAGTGCTTTGCTTTCATCTGTATATGGGCAACACTCCTGGAGGACAGATGACCTAGAACTGGAGTTATAGACAGTTCTTTGCTTCAGTATGGGTGCTGAGACCCAAACCCAGGTTCTCTGCAGGAGTACCTAGTGCTTCTAATCCCCCGAGCCATCTCCCAGCCCCCAAAGATTATTAAACAGTAGTAGCATAAGTGAAAAAGTTTATTTATTTTTTGTTCTTTTTTGAGACAGGTCTCCCTTTAGCCCAGGCTGCCCTTTAAGCTCGCAGAGATCCATCCTCCTGCCTCTGCTTACCAAGTGCTGAGATTTAAAAGCATGTGCCACCACTCCTAGCCTTAATTTTTCTTTGTTTTATGTTATTTTATATGTTTTGCATTAAGTGCACCTGTGTCATGAAGGGCCCACAGAGTTCAGAAGAGGGCTTTGAATTCCCCAGGAACTGAAGTTACAATGATGTTAGCTCATGTGGTACTGAACTGAAAGGTAACCATAGCCATGTCCCCGCCCTTGGTTTTTTTGTTTATTTATTGTTGTTGTTTTTGTTTTTTGCTGTTGCTGTTTTGGTCTTTGACACGGGGTCTCCCTGTAGCCCCAGCTGGTCTGGAACTCACTGTGTAGACCAGGCTGGCCTTGATTCACAGAGATCTGCCTGTCTCTGTCTCTAGCGATCAAAGGCATGTGCTACCATACCTTGCCTGTTTTGCTTGTTTGTATTTATCTAATCTCACATGCTTGCCTCTGCTTCTGCCTCCAGTTGTAGGATTTGGTTTATTATTATTTTCCCAAGATATAGGGCTGTGGGGATAGCACAGCCATTAAAGGTTGAGGCTAAGAACCGAAAAAAAAAAAAAAAAGATATTAAGGTGTATCATGGATTATATTTGCTCATTTGCAATCTCTCACATTATTATTTTTGTTGTTTCTTGAGATAGGGTCTTTCTATAGCCCCAGATAACCTGGAATTTATGACCTAGACCAGGCTGGCCCTAATCTCACATGCTTGCCTCTGCTTCTGCCTCCTGGGTGCTGGGGTTAAAGATGTGTGCTACCATTTATGGATGACCTCTCAAATTTTTTGAAGTAATTGCTTAGTGCTATGAACTTTCCTCTTAGGAATGCTTTCTTTGTTTCCCAAGACTTTGACATGTTATCTTGATTTTCCTTTAATTCTAGAATTAAAAAAAAATCTTTCTGGTTTCTTTAGTGACCAATATATTATTCAAGTGTGTTGTTTAATCTCCTTACAAGGGGCCATGGAATGTGTGGACGTGGAAGTCAAGAGAGGGGGGATGTTGGGAGGCGGGTGATTGATATTGGGGGATAGGGAAGACGAGTGCATTGGGACCGTGGAGGAAGGAAGGGGGTTGGATGGGAGGAAAAAGAACAGAGACGAATGAATCTTGGGAGCTAGGGAATCCAGAGGGAAATGTGATGTCCCCGTAACTCCATGAGAAATGCGTATACAGTGTCTAAACACTAGTGCATATACACATACACCTGGAGGATGTTTGGCAAGGAACACAGTGCCAGACAGAGGCGACCTATGTTTTGATGATAAGTGAGAATGGTCCCAAAATAACACAGGCTATTGCCAAAGTCCTTGGTTATTTCTCAGTACTAAGAGAAGACTCTACTGCTAAAAACAATGTATACCTCAGACACAGGACTTGGAGCAATGGAGCAGGAACTGAGCTGGAAGCCTTCTACCTGAAGTTTAGTTCATATAATCCTAGATGAGAATATGCAAACTGCTAAGGGAGAAGAACAATCAACGGTCCAACCCAGCCCTAAGGCCTCGTAGCCATAACCAGCACGGCAAGCTACCCCTATTGGTGCAGTGGTGGCACTGTTATCTGGGTGGCAAGCAATAGCTATCTAATTGGACATAAAGCCTTCTCAGTGGGACAGAACTCATGGGTGGCACGGTAAACTCAGCCAAATACAAGGGCTAGAGAAAACAGATCCTAGAGAAAACCCTAGCTCTGTCATGTCTCTAGACAAATGAAATTTCTTACCATAAGCTAAACATGGATCCTTATATTTAGAGATAACCATGTTGTATACCACTCATCAAGGAAGCTTATTTTTGCAACAGATGGAGGCTACTGCAGAGTTCTACAACTGGTCAGAGACAGACAATATATGTCTAAGAGGTGCCCTGTCCCAGGTGACAGTTGAGCCCCTGCACTTAAAATTCATGGAACATAGCAGAGGGAGGAGTAGAGAGAAAATTAATGCATCCCTCAACCCTCACCAGTGAAGCTTTCTTATATAACAGAGTGTCATAGACATGGAAGGCCACACCTGGCCAAGTTTTAAAGAATGAGAGTGTATGTCCCTGGGTAGGACTCCTATACTGAGCCTTGTCTACTCACGGTTCGGTTCAGGGACCATTGTAGAAGAGGGTCCAGAAAGATTGTAAGATCCGGGCCTGGTTCATGGTTCAGGAAGGGAACAGAGGCATTCAGGCCGCTGGAAGCTTGCATATGTGAACTTGTGGCAATGGTGGCATTGAGCACAGGACCCATGGCAATTCAATTGGTAAGAGTCCAGAGGGGAGGAGAGAAGCGTGTGGTAGGTGGCCCTAGACTGAGAAAAACTGGAGACTAATTGCTACTGAGTGAAGGAGAGTATGCGTTGTATGATATCTAGATGGGCTGAATAGACTACAATGGATGAATTTGCACTGAGGGACATCTGGGTAAAATGCTTGACTGGATAGAACTTAGCATTTATGGCAGAACACATGAGGTCTGGTGTGGGTTGGAGGAACATATATGGAGGACAGGGAAGGACTGTTCTGTGAAATTACAGGTTCAAATAATTTTTTTTTTTAATTAGAATTGCAGTCCAGTGTGGTGGCTCACACCTTTAATCCCAGCACTTGGGAGGCCAAGACAGGTAGATCTCTGTGAGTTCAAGGCCAGCCTGGTCTACAGAGTGAGTTCCAGGATAGCTGGGGCTACAGGGAGACCTTGTCTCAAAAAAAAAAAAAAAAAGAATTGCAGAGCTGGGGGCGTGGCTTATTCAATAAAGGGCTTGTCAAGCAAATCGGAAGACTAAAGTTGAGATCCCTGGAACCCATGTGAAAAAGCCTGGCATCATAGCACAGGCCTGTAACTGCAGCTCTGGCTGGGTATGGAGGTAGGGCAGAGACAGCGGATCCTGACACTCCTTGGCCAGCTGGCCTAGCTGAGTCAGGGACCCCAAGGTTAGTTGAGAGACCCTATCCCTGAAAAGAAAGACAGAGAACCACTGAATGAAGATACTTGAGATCTTCCTCTGGCCTTCACAAACATATGTGTGCATTCACATGCTCACATATACACACTACACTAGCAAGTACACACCTAACACAACACACGTGATGTACTATGCACACACTGAAAATGAAATAATAATTACATACCTACACTAGCAAGTACACACCTAATACAACACACACGATATACCATGCACACACTCAAAATGAAATAATAATTACACACCTACACTAGCAAGTACACACCTAATACAACATACACGATATACCATGCACACACTCAAAATGAAATAATAATTACACATCTACACTAGCAAGTACACACCTAATACAACACACATGATATACCATGCACACACTCAAAATTAATAATACACACCAACAGTAGCAAATCCACACCTAATACAACACATGTGATACACCATGCACACACTAAAAAATGAGATGATAATTAAACATAAAAATGTTAACCATGTATATACATATCAAATTTTTTTTCTGCTTATATTAGAAAATATTCTTTTAAGGTTAAAATAACTTTTTTTTTATTTCCATATGTGTATGAATGTATTGTTTGCATGCAAGTCTGTGCACCCGTGACGTGCAATGCCGCGGAGGTCAGAAGAGGGCGTCGGACTCCCCTGGAACTGGAGTTCTCCTGGAATTGGAGTTTCAGACGGCTCTCGGCCGCCATGTGGGTGCTGGGGATCAAACCCGGGTCCTCTGCAAGAGCAGTCGGCGCTCTTAACCGCTAGGCCATTGCTCCAGCCCAATTAAAATAACTTTTAATAGGTATTTTATAAACCTAGCTGAGTGAAAAGCCTTAAGCTTTAAGATGTTTTTCTCTCTTTTACATTGATAGTAACTTTGTGTCATTTTTTGTATATTTTTACTGAATTTTGTGTATTTCATCCAAAACATCTTAATGATTTTATACCCCTTCCCCATCTGCACCCTCCCACAGCCCCACTGGATTTCACACTCTGTCATTTGTGTTATGACCTATCATGTCAAGTTAGTGTCCCCTGATGTCTCTCAGTGTAAGTTCATCCAGTGGAACATTATTTTTATATCACAGAAAATAAGGGAAACAGTCATAATGATGGAGAAATGAATGCAAGACTTTTGTGTATATTATTTTTGTAGGTAGGTATTAAAACTTTACAATCATTTAAATACACAATTTTTGCAATTTTAGGAGTTCAGTGTGATTAAGTGTGTTTTGGCATAAGATGGGACATAAAGAGTTTTGCACGATTTTAGCTCATGGACTTAGGTCAGAAGTTATAAATATTAATAACATCGAGATACTGCTTCACTGCTTTTGAACAATTTTTAGATGTTTACTCCATGATTCTGTTCAGCTCACAGGAACATTGAATCTTTCTTGAACTTTTTTTTTTTTTGGTATTTTTGAGACAGGGTCTCCCTTTAGTCCCAGTTGGCTTGGAGCTCACTATATAGACCAGGCTGGCCTTGAACTCACAGAGATCCACCTGCCTCTGCCTCCCAAGTGCTGGGATTAAATGCTTGCACCACCATGCCCAGACAACTTCTTAATTTTTAATACTTCTCTGAGCCTGGATTCTAGTTGAATTTCCCATAAAAGAAAATAACAAGCAACATTCTTTCTGCTTAATAGACACACAAAGGTTTTTAGAAAACAAGACTGAAGTATTGTAAGACTTGACATGTTCTGACTGTAAGAACTGGGTGGGAAAGTGGCAGATGTGGGGAACATTTCTGGGGTGCCCCACTGGTCCACAGGCAGCAGAGCTGTGTCTGATTAGGCTGACAGCTCTGATTAGCCATTTGTACATGAGCCAGGAGCTCTCTAATTGTTTTCCAGATCACTTAGCAATTAATGGTGTGTTGTGCCTGAGCAACTCATTTGCAGATCAATATTTGCTGGGCAGAGGCAGAGCTTAGAAAGACACGAGAGTAACAAAAGTGACTCTATTAATAGATATATACCCCCAAGCAATGCTGTGGAGCAAGACTGTCAGGAGATAATGCTTTCTTTACAAAACCACACCACTTGTCCTCATTCAGAACACCATCAAGGAAAAAAAAGAACTGTAATTAAAATGAGCTCTTTGAAATATTTACTACACAACTGTAATTATGAAGTGTTATCTTTGCATCTTACTCTGATAATCTTTTGAAAAGTATATTTTGAGATTACTTTTAAAACATTCACTTATTCTCTTCCTTCATCAAAGTACTCCATAAGATGTTTCAGAATTTCATTTAACATCATTAAAATAACACGTTTTTTCCAGCAATTTTTTCCACTTCATTTAACATAGCAATAACCCATACAAAATCAGTGTAGCTCGCTATACCACTATGACTTTGCTCATTCATTAAACATGTGCTTCAGGCTAGATCTTGGCTTAAAATAATTCAAGTTTTACAGTAAGTAGAAAATGCAATGTCTTAGGCAATTTTTAGCTTTCATCAGTGTAAAGCATGATTAAATATCTGTTTTAGGAGTTCCAAAGAGGCTTACTAACAGAAAAAAAGTATTAGAAGCAACAATTTGTTAAGTCATACTGGCTTCTGACAACTTGGAAGTAAAAGGAAGGAGAAAAGTCCCTAAAATTTTCATATTGTGTGGTCATATTACTTCAATGTGTAACAGTCAGTGAGGGAATACATGCTAAGATTCTTTCCACATAGAATAATAGCCAACTCATGACACACCATGGGGCCGGCTCAGAGTTAAGAGCATTGGTCACTCTTGCAAAGGTTTGGTTCCCAGCACCCACATGGCAACTAACAACCATCCATAACTCTAGTTCCAGGGAATCTGATGCCGTCTTCTGACTTCTGAGGGCATTGCACAACACCAGTGCACTTAGATACATGCAGGCAATGCACTCATACACACAAACGAAAAATAGTAAATAAAATAAAAAAGTCACATCACATTTTATTTAGTGTATACATGTGCCTGGGTGTGTACACACATGCATGCATACATGAGCACACAGCCTTTGTACTATAGCAAGTCTCTTGGGGTCAGAGGGCAAGCTGGGCAGGTAGCTCTATCCTACCATGTGGGTCCCAGGGACTGCACTCTAGTGGTAAGGCTTGGTGGCAAGAGTCTACCTACTGCACCAGCATTCTGACCACTAAAGCCAATTTTTAAAAAAATATATATATAATTTTTGTATTTTATTTATTATTTTATGTGTATAAGTGTATTGTCTGCATGTACATAAGTACACCCATGTTGTACAAAGCCCATGGAAGTCAGAAGTTGTCAGATGTCTCAAAACTGGAATTAGGAATGGTTGTTAGCTGCCATGTGGGTCCTGGGAACTGAATCCAGGTCTCCTGAAAGAGCAGCCAGTGCTTTTAACCACTGAGACTCAAGGTTTAATTATTTTTATTTTATGAGTATGACTTTTTGCCTGTATGCATATAAGTGTACCGACTTTTTGCCTGTATGCATGTAAGTGTACCATATGCACACAATGCCTGTTGAGGCCAGAGAAGGGTACTGGGTCCCCTGGAAGTAGGTGGGTGCTGTGAACTGAACCTTGGATCTTTTGCAAGAGCAGCCAGTGTCCTTAACCACTGAGCCATTGCTGCAGCCCCACTAATGGCGATTTTTTTTTGTCTTTTTGAGTCAGGGTCTCCCTTTAGTCCCAGCTGGCCTGGAACTCACTATGTAGATCAGGCCAGCCAATTCTTAAAAATGAATTTTAACTAATTTTCTATGAAAGAAAAAAATCCTGTTCTGAATTTGTAAGAGCAGAAAATATATATACATTCCATGTGAATAGACATTAAAAGATGGTTCCACAGTATTTGCTAAATGTCCTTTAACAGATAAGCTGTTTGTTTTGCTTGTTTGATGAGAATAGCTTTTGTTGGTGTGGAGAAGGCAAAAGCTTCCAGTTATGCCTTGTACTTTGCAGCCTCCTCCACACATCTCCCTTCAGTCCTGAAGTGCACGAACCACCATGCACGTATGAACATTTACTGCAAGGAAATGAGTATCCTAGAAGATTTATCACTCTGACTTCTTTAGGTAAACTCCCAGTGAATAAATTAAAGCATTATTCATTAAACTATTATCTAAATCATAATGAAAAAGTCAGATTCCTGAAACACTGTTTTAAAGTCCTACTTCTATCTGTCATGATCTTAGTTTAAAAAGCAGAAGAACCCATTAACTTCTGAATTGATACCTGCTCAACTGCTTCATGGTAGAGTCACAGTAGAGTGAGGGCTGTGTGGCCTCAGTCCAGAAAAATGGAAAATTCTCACAAATGGCTCTCCAAACAGCAAAACTAGCTCTAGCTCTACCACCTTTGTGTTTCTGAGTCCAGCTAGATTAAATTTGCTACCAGTAGACTTGTGGACAAACTAGGTAGGTATGCTTTTGCTTTTATTACCATAAGTAGCTCATATTTTTCTTTTTATGTGTATGAGTGTACTGTCTGCATGTAGGTTGGTGCACCTGTGTTGTGCAATGCCGTGGAGGTCAGAAGAGGGTGTCGGATTGCCCTGGAACTGGAGTTAAACGCGGTTCTTAGCCGCCATATGGGTGCTGGGAATCGAACCTGGGTCCTCTGCAAGTGCAGTCGGAGCTCTTAACTGCTGAGCCATCTCTCCAGCCCCAGTAGCTCATATTTTTTTTATCTTTATTTACTTATTTTTTATTGAATATTTGTGTATATCCTATATAACATCTCGATCAGTCTTAATCACCTTTATGTCCCCTTCTCCACTGGCCCCTCCCACAGCCCCCACTGGAATTCATACATTCTTTCATTTGTGTTAAAGCCTATTGTGGCAAATTAGCGTCCCTGGCTGTTCCTCAGTGCAAGTTCATCCACTGGGCCCTAGTCAGCCTATTCAGAGTCCCTCACTTTAGAAAGACCAGCTCTTCCTCAGCCAACAGTAATCAGCTGCTAATATTTTTTCAGCGAAGATTGGGTTCTGCTGCCCATTTCTCCAGTTCCATGCTCAGTTTTTGTCTGCTTGAGTTGCATGTGTCTTTTGCACGCTGACACCATTGCTGTGGGTTCATATGAACAGGATCCTAGGAGCTTGTAGGATTCTATTTTCATATGGTCATGTATCACATCCTTGGGTCTTAAAATATTTTCCCCCTCTTCCACAATGGTCACGGAGCCCTGGGTGAGTGAAACTTAATATAGGAGTCCTGTCCGAGGACCCACACTCTGCAGACTCCTGATCTCCACAATTTGGCCATTTATGTATGACTTTTTGAGTTCCTGGCCCTCTGTTGCATGAAGGAGCTTCTTTAATGAGAGTTAAGAGATTTATTAGTGTCCTCTTGGCCATTTATTCTGTGTTCTTTGAGACTTAGGTGTAGAGGTTGGATTGTAGATGTGACGCTTTGGCTTGGACAATTCACAGACAATATCCGTGTGACCAGATGTGGGACTCTGTAATAATCATCTGGTACAAAAGAAGCTTCTTTGATGAGAGGTATCTGGGATATTTGTCTGTAAATATAAGGATGCATATTTTGTCCTTAGTAAGATGTTACATTAGTCTAGGGATATGACAGCCTTGGGGATTTCTCTAAGACCTATGACCTCTCCATCCAGGTGTATTTGGCTATCGTTACAATGCCACATATGAGTTTCCTCCCACTGAGTGGGATTTAAGTCCAATTAGTTGGCTGTTTATTTGCCCCCAAGATAAAAATGCTGGACATTGATGTGGATATTTGATCTTAAAGCTGACTTTGGGCTATTGATTGCTGATATTGATTGCTCAGCTAAATCCACTCTTTCAAACTAACTTGTCCATTGGCTTATTTAGAAAAAGTAATGATGGGGCTGGAGAGATGGCTCAGCAGTTAAGAGCGCCGAATGCTCTTGCAGAGGACCCGGGTTCAATTCCCAGCACCCACATGGTGGCTAAGAACCCATCTTTGGCTCCAGTTCCAGGGAAATCCGATGCTGTCTTCTGACCTCTGAGGCATTGCACGACACGGGTGCACTGACCTGCATGCAGACAGTACATTCATACACATGAAAAATATATATATATAAAAAGAAAAGGTAATGATGAGAGAGCTAGATGGAGCAAGTTTTTAAAGTTTTCAGATGTCGTCACAATCTGAAGTTTAATATAATATCCTTATTGTGAGATGATTTTATAGATATATAGCACTTTTAAATTATATATGATACTGAAATTGTCTCCTCTCATTGGAGATTTACATTGTTTCTAACATTTTGTCATTTTTATGCTGCTGATCATTATAATACATACTTGTATATATTTCTAAGTGTGCTAACATTCTATCATAAAAATATAATTATCAAGACAAAATTAACATTATTAATGAGTATTGATAAGTAATGTCTATAAACATAAATTTGCATCCAGAAGAATCTTAAAAAGTTTATGACCTTAGCTATACTGTATAGAATTTCCATTACTATTGTTATTGTAATTTAAGAAATCTTAAGAGAGAACAGCACCACATTAATATATTGATCTGCAGTTTCTTTTAATAAAGTTAAAATGATTATTGGTCAATTATAATTTTTATTTTAATAAGTCTTTTTTATATGCAAAACTTACTGTTCTCTAATGGAATATTATTCTTCTTATTAACTGTGGGACTGCTATAGTATTAAATATATTGCTTTGGACATAAACATGTTGCATTTCTTTAATTTTGCTATCTTTCTTTGAATGTTCTTGCTGAAGTGTTGTTTAAAGTTTTCTGTAGTCATTTATACCGCCTTTTTCCCATTATGGTTGAATATTTCTTTAATTTCTACAAAATCTTCTCTCTGCTTCAACATTAGATAAAAATAACAGTGAATTTTCATTTGGCTCTCTCACAAGTCTGTCTTCTGCTCTCAAATCCTGGCTTCCTCTTGGTTTGGTCAAATGGAGTTTCTTTTTGCATTTGGAAGTCATAACAGCTAGATGGAGTTTTTAATCTGACTTTTTCAAAATTGTAAGAATGAAACGCTTCCAAAGTCTTTGTGTAAAATGAATTTTTTTATTCAATTAATTTTTAGCAATTTCAAATATATGTGGACATTGTACTTATATTATTTACTTACATTATGGGCATTTTCTCTCTCTTACTCTGGTCATTTTGACTATTAGCCAACCTGAGCACATTTAGTCATGCCTTCCTGGAGCTGTACAAGAGCTGTTTCCCAGGGAATTCTTCAGGTCCAGCTTCTCCCCTTCACAAGGCTGCACCTTCTTTCTGTGTTTGGCCGGGTTCTCATTTCCCACCTTCTTTTGTCTTCTGGGAGAACAAATGTCTCCAGCTGAGTATTTTCTGTCTTTTTTTTTTTTTCTAATTACTTAAACCACTTCAGATGTTTGAGTCTTGGAATGGGTTTATTTGTGTACCTTTATTTATTTGCTGTAAATTTGGCTTATAGGTATTTAGTAGATAACAATAATGTAGAATTTAAGATGTGCAATAATTTATAATACGACATAGAAATAATTTTTTCACACTGGTATTTAATCAGGACTCTTTTTTTTTTTTTTGGTAATTTTGAGAGAGGGTCTCCCTATAGCCCCAGTTGGAGGGGAACTTGCTACGTGGAGCAGGCTGGCTTTGATTTCACAGAGATCTCTCTGCCTCTGCCTCGTCAGTGCTTGGGTTAAAGACGTGCACCACCCGGGCTGGTTAACCAG
Organism: Rhizomys pruinosus; assembly: GCA_009823505.1. Classification (NCBI taxonomy): domain Eukaryota; kingdom Metazoa; phylum Chordata; class Mammalia; order Rodentia; family Spalacidae; genus Rhizomys; species Rhizomys pruinosus. The sequence continues at coordinate 2,334,593 of VZQC01003281.1, forward strand.
CTTTAAACAAGCTCTCTACCACTGGGCTGCTCTCCCAGCCTTAGGCAGTTTTCGACTCTGAGGACTAGCTGCATAGAGTAGTAAGTAGCCTTCTGAAGTCAGGACATTGGGTAGGACATTAGGGATACGCAACTCAGATACGAAAACGAAACTGGAGCAGCGCCCCCTCTTAGCTTTCTCTTTCCTTCAAATAACCCATGGGCTCATCATCCACTTTTCAGAGTTGAGTTTTAAGTATCCATCTTCATTTCTTAGTAATCTTCTAAATCTTCAGCATGCTCCCTCTTGTCAATTTCCCATAGAAATTTTCACTTATATGCTGTTTTCATAATCAATACTTAAAAACTGAACTTGTGGGCACTGGAGAGATGGCTCAGCAGTTAAGAGCATTGACTGCTCTTGCAGAGGACCGGGGTCTGATTCCCAGCACCCACATGGCGGCTAAGAACCTCTTACAGAGGACCCGGGTTCGATCCCCAGCACCCACATGGCGGCTGAGAACCGTCTGAAACTCCAATTCCAGGAGAACTCCAGTTCCAGGGGAATCCGACGCCCTCTTCTGACCTCTGCGGCATTGCACGACACGGGTGTACAAACCTGCATGCAGACAGTACATTCATACACATACAGAAATAAATAAAATTAAAAAAATAAAAAAATAAAAAAAGAACTGTCTTAGGCTGGGCATGGTGGCGCATGCAGGCTGAGGCAGGTGGATCTCTGTGAGTTCAAGGCCAGCCTGGACTAAAGGGAGACCCTGTCTCAAAAAGACAAAAAACAATGAAAAAACCCCTGAACTTGTGGTCTCCTCCTGACTGGTTTTGTCTTCAGACTACTTTAACTCTCCTCGCTTACTGTCTTCAAAAGCCTAGAGCCCATGACGGCTAGGTTAGATCTGGACACTTTGCCCGGCCTTATTTTCCATCGATGCTCACACCTTTCTTCCTAGATTTGTGTAGAGACTCAATGACAGCTGCTTTAGTCATATTACATATGACTCTTGAAATATAAGCATTGAGGGTTTTTTCACCAAATTCAGGGCTAATATCTGACTCATTGTTTTAAACTTAAATCATAAGTGCTTAATAACTGCTGAAAGCTAAATCACCTGAAAATGTTGGTTAGTTACCTTAAAACTTACTAAAAGTTTCTTGAAAGTTTTTATTTCCTAATCCTAACAATAATGGCTTTTGCTGTTTTAAAATGCAACACTATCTAGCTAAATCCCAAACTCTTTGCTTTCTTCACTAATTGGGATTTTTATTGGTTTTGCCTTCGAATGTACCAGTTATCTATATAGCATTTTCAATCAGACTTTTATTGAGACAGGTATACAGTTAAACAGCATAATTAATTGATCCCATGCAGCATGGAGCCCAGTGGCATCCTTCCTGCAAGTCTCTTGGTGTGTTGTGATTGGTGGCAGCGGCAGAACAAAGCTCTGAATCAGCGGGTCTGGAAGGGAGGCTTCTTGCCCTTGGCCCCAGATCACCAAGCAGATGAGATTTTCTACCATAGTTTTCATGTTGTTCAAATGGCTCCTCAAGTTCTTAAAAGGGTCTTCTTTTAACAAATGCCATTTACTGCTTCAGGAAGTCAGAATTTTTGTGCAAAGGCGACATGAAATGCCATGTATTCAATTCAGGGCAATGGAGGTTAGCAGCTAATAGCAAACGATGTGACAGTAACCAGATTCTCCAGTTTTTCTCTTCCAAAGTCTAAATACCAAACGCTAGGCCAAACTCTGCTTTACACAATAGATTTTGAAATTCTCTAACTAAAAAACTAAAGCTATAGAATAAAACATAATAATACCTGATGTTTATATGTAAAAGGAATAATCGAAGGCTTTTAATATTACACATCTATTTACTAACTGCTTAATTAATAGCTAGTCTTTTATACAGAACTCACTAGGACCTTATTCTTATTGGAATGACTGAATGACGAGATAGTGGGCAAGGAAACTGAGCATCCTTTCTCAAGGAAAAGGCAGATCATCTTGAGTTTTTGAAGACAATTTCTAATCTGTAACAGCATGAAAACATATCTCATGGAACTAGAGAAATGGCTCAGTGTAAGTGCACTTGGTGTTTTTCCAGAGGACACAGGTTCATTTCCCAGTACTCACATGGGAGCTGTCTATAACTGCAGTTCCACGGGATCCAACGCCATCTTCTGGCCTCCATGGGCATTGCATGCACATGGTACACTTAAATCCATGCAGGGAAAATATTCATACATATAAAACAAAAATAATAAATAAAATATTTTTAAAAACAAAAAATGTGTCTTATAATAGTTTTTCCCATTATTTATCATATTTGAAATTATCAGACATGTATATAAAATTTTATTGAAATAACAAATTTATAGAAACTTCTAAGAATACCTAATTATAATTTTTCATCTCTAGTTTTTATCAAAAGTCACTTTTATCAGCTTAAGCATGATATTTTAGAGATTTGTGTTGAAAGCAACACAATTGTAGAATAACAGTTAGATGTACAACATTCAAGAACTGAAAAACACTGATGCCGGCTGCATATGTTAACTTTTATTCACTTTCAGGGTTAATATCTCTCAGAAGCATTAGAAACTCAGACACCAGTCTTTACTGTGTGGAAGGTGAGGATTTGATTCCAGCCAAATATATCTGGCAAGAAAACCTCCAAGTTTTACTGGTTCTTGATGAATTGTTACCATCATCCCAAAGTTTTAATGTCCACGTGCACAGGGACATTCCTTGACTTTTGAGTAAAATGTATGGGATAAAAATCTATAAATGTAGAATTAGTTCCAAACATTTCAAACTACAATCAAGATAGAAACTGCATACCATGGCAGCTACAGAGACCCATGAGATTGGCATCTGTTTTCCTACTCTGTTTAAGGGACATGTGATTACTTAAAGAAAGAAAATATGTTAGTGTATAGAAATTTCATTTCAAATACAATATACATGAAGTTTAGAATCATCTAGGCAAAATGAGTTTTTTATTTTATTTACTATTAGAAATTTATTATTTACATATTTAATTTATTTAATTAAAATGAAATAATTGAGAAGTATGATACAGTAAACAGATGCCTGCTGAGTACTACGCACTGTCTAGCACCTATAATGCTATGAAGACCCTGGGTGTCAGAAACAGTAAGACGATTGCCTGGAGCCACAGAGGGAGTGACCGTCAGGACTGAGCATTAACATAGGCTACTGCTCACTACAGCCAAAGTTCTTTCCACTGTGTCTGTATACACTCACACTCTCACACACAAGCAAGCACCAGTGAGAATCAGAGAAGAAAATAAGTGATGTGGAAGAGCTGGTTCACCTAGAAAATCTTTTTTTTTTTTTTTATTTATTTATTTTTTTTTCGAGACAGGGTCTCCCTGTAGCCCCAGCTGTCCCGGAACTCAGTCTGTAGACCAGCCTGGCCTTGAACTCACAAAGTAGGCTGTGAAGCTAAAAGGAGAGCAAAGAGGGTCTCCAGGAAAGCAACAGCAAACGCCACAGACAGACAGCTAAGAGTTATCTTCTGACTAACTTCTCTTTGGCTATCCTTTACTCTGTTCTACATTCATTTCTGTATCTCAGAACTTCATCATATTTAAATGTTTGTCTTCAGCTTCAAACTAAGTTAAACACCCTCCATATTTCTGATTTTTAGTGCAATATAGATGTTTGACTAATCATTATAAAATATGTGGTTGTGTATTCAATACACTCTATAATTTTTTTAGACAGTGTCTTCCTGTAGTCGCAGTTGGCCTAGAACTAACTATGTAGACCTGGTGGGAATCTATTTCATGGAGATCCTCCTGCCTCTGTCTCTGAAATGCTAGGATTAAAAATGTGCACCATTTTGCCCAACTTACTAACTTTTTTGAATACATATTCATTATGTACTGGAATGTTGTGCTGGGTGCTGGAGGTAACATGATCTCTGCCTTCCTGCGTGCTATTGATACCATAAAGGATATAGTTGGACAATATACTTCCATGCTTCATAAGCTGGAGGACATTTTGCGACAAATGTGTCAGTAGGCAATTTCATAGTTAAGTGCACATCACAGATTGCACCTATGCAATGGTATGTCGATCAATCACTCAATGTGGCAATTGAGACACATGATCAGCACCAGATGTGTGAACCTGCTGGTGTAACACGTCACACTATTTTACAGTAAAGTCTTTCTTTTACAAGTTAAAGGAGTGGACTGGAAAACAATTGAGAAGTATGACACAATAGATAGATGGCTGCAGCAGCAAGGGTCGTCTGTTGCCGAGTACTATGCACTGCCCACCAGTGTACGTGCTCTAATTTCAGATGAGTGGCAGAAATAGGTTTATTGATATTGGCATCACCACTGTCAGCTATGAAACACAAGGTGACAGGAATTCCTCAGGTGATTATAATGTCATGGCACTATGTATGGATTTACAGCCTGTTATTCAACAGGTTTTCATTATGCTACGACTGACTTTACTAGATGAGAAGTGAGAGAAGGTCAGGATCTGGGCCTGCATGCTCCTAGCTGTGACAGGCAGGACAGGCCTTGGGGTCCTACACAGCGTATGCATTGTTTTTGATTATTAAATCCCTCAAGTGAATCAGATGTGATAATTCCTCACATATGACAGAAAACAACTGTCTTCCTGGAAAACTGTAAAATGAGGCTGGTTTTTCCAAGCCTGCCCTTTTTTGATTTGCCTTTGAAGACAGTTCAGGAAGGATAAGGGTTTTGGATCAGTTAATGACAGGGAACTCTGAGACATAGATGCTGTTCATTTAAAGAACCTACATTTTCAAAGAAAAATTGTTCTTAAAAATTCTTCTTACAGACAGAGATGAATTAGAAGAGCTATTTTAATGTAGTTACAGTTAATATTAAAGTCATCCTGACCATGAATTTCTAGGCTTTTTAGCAGAGACTGATTTGCTCTACACTTAAGGTCACCTGTTTGTGTGCCATGAAATTATGAAATCTCTTTTGACCTGTCTAAGTTACATTTATTTATTTCTAAACAAATTTTCTTTGCAGGCAACATTAGTATGAATGCATTTGCTTTGGAATTTATAATGTGTAGCATATTATTATCACCTAGGAAAGTGAATAAGTAAAAAAGTGTTAGGAAAGAATACTTACTTATCAATGTTCTTTTTCTTTTCTTTTTTCTTTCTTGAGGCAAGGTCTTGTTATATAGCTTTGGCTGGCTTGGAATCCCCTATGGAGATCAAGCTGGCTTCTAACTCACAGGTGTCTGCTTCCTTCTGCTTTCCCAGTGCTGGGACTTAAAGCTTATGTTGGAAGTGTTTTAAATAGAAAACAAGGACGAAGAGAGTACTTGTTACTTTGTATGTAGGAGCTCTTCTTCCTTGCATTATATCTGAGGAATTAACAAGATTCATATGCATGAATGTTTCTCTTCATTTATATACAACTATTTATATAAAATGTTGTTTTAGAAACATATATTCAAAATAACCTTTATAATTCTTAAAAATTTTTTAGTTTCATTTTTAATTTTCCTGAAATTAAGGCTATTGTTAACACATTTATAGTCTTTTAATATGTAATCATTACTGTCTTAATCGTCATAGTAAAATATAACCTTAGTTCCTTAGAATCAATTTTTATTTCCCTTTGTCTTGGCAAAGATTTCTTGTTCACATTTTTTCAGTTGTCATATTAGTAAATGGAACCCACTCTAGTGCTTAAAAACAGTTTATGGAAAAATAGTAAGAAAAAGAGGCAAGAGGCTCACTAGTTGGATGTCAGCTTTGACTATATTGGGACATCTTGTCTCAAAACACCCCAAATTAATAAGTATGATCCTTATTTTCACTTTAAAATTTTGATAGAAAGCAAAAAAGTAGGTTTTGTAAAGTAGGTTTTGTAAAGTAGGTTTTGTGGTGCTGGAGAGATGGCTCAGTGGTTAAGGACCATCAACTGTCCATGACTCCAATACAGGGTATCCAAAGCCTTCTTCTGATCTCTGTGGGTATTGCACAACACGGGTCCACATATATACATGCAGGCAATACACTCATACACATAAAACAAAATTAATAAACGAATATATAAAGTAGATTTTGCTATAATTATATACCTTTGTGCAAAGAAAGAAGAAATAACAAACTAGTCAAAATTCTTGTTTTTTAGTTAATTATGAAAAATTCATAACTCAAAGCAAATACTGAAAAACTAATGATCTTGTAAAGGGATCTGACACCAATGATGGGGTTATTATATGCAAAGTTATTAAAAGTTATAAGAATAGTGCATCCTGTGTTGAGTGACCGGCGCTTCTGACTGCTCTTGAGTCGCATAGGCCTTCTGCACCCGCTTCCTCTGTTTGTACTCTCCTGCAGTGACTGACAAGAATACTTTTCAGCAGTGAGGATGCATAGGCCAGTCTGAGGGATCAATAGCGGTGAGAGAGCTGCCTGGCTGTTGTAGCCCAGTGCCTCAGCATTTGAGTGGAGTAGAATAGACATCCAGGCTCAGTTTAGCTGCCTCTGATTAGAATTGTGCAAGCCTCCCTAAGAACTATGAGAAATGGATGCTGGATTGGGGTGAACATAACATACCTGGGGAGGATGATTACTGTCTTATGCTATGCTTATTTTATTCCCTGAGGAAACTAGCAGAGAATTATTAAATATAAAATGATATTAATTTTCCTACTTGGTTTATGTTTAAGGAAATGTCACAAACAGGGGTATTTAATTTCATTTGTAATTCAAAACAAAGTCAAATCTTATATATATCATTGAGTTGAAATTCGAGCTAATGAATAAAACATAATATTTGACTATACTAGGGTAGGAGAGATGGCTCATAGTTAAGAGCACTGGCTACTCTTAGTGAGGACCTGAGTTTGGTTCCCAGCACCCACATGACTACTAATAACTGTCCATAACTCTGGTTTCCAAGGGATCTGATGCTCTCTTCTAGCCCCTATAGATATTGCATGCATGGGAGTACTTTAAATACATGCAGGCAAAACCTTTATAAAAGTAAACAAATTTTGGTTCAAAATAGTTTTGAATAAGTGCACATTTCATGGAAGTATTTTAGGAAAATGCACTTTTAATATTTAGGTTGCTATTAGCCTTATGAAAAATTGATATTTTAAGTTTTTAGCCTTTTTTTTGAGACAGAATCTTCCTATAGCTTCAAGTAGCTTGGAACTCCCTATATCGATCAGACTGACCTTGGTCTCACAGAGATTTAAATTTGGATGAGCTGTCCCATATACTTTATTCTTATGTACACGTGTATGTTCATTGGTTCTTTGGCAAAGCAGCCAGTGTACATGAATTGGCCTAAGTGCCTATGAACACATATATGATAGTCATGGGCATCAGTATCTCTACAATAGTGTCACATGTTTGTAATCATGCTGAATTTCCATTAGGTTTATTTTTTTATGTCACAGTTATTTTACAAATGTAGAAACAAATACTTAAAGAAATTAAATATCATGTTGTTTACATAATTACTTAGTGAGAAGTTGAAGTTTTGAATCCAGGTTTTCTGATTGGGAAAGTCATTCCATCCCTAGAAAAGTCATTTTTACACATTTATTTAATCTCCTTTCTCTTCAAGTGAGAATTTATGGGTTTAATTCATAATGCCACAAACTTCTATATGTCTCTACAAAATCTATGCAATATGCCAAATGCATAAAATCTCATTTAAATGCAAAATTTATGTTCTATAAAACATACTAAGTATTTTGCCTCTGTGTATGTGAAAATCTAGTTAAATTATTACAATTCTGTAGGTCTACAGGATATGAAACATTCACATACATATATTCACATCCCTGTATGTGGTTAAACAATTTAACATCTAGTGCAACATCTATTGCATAAAAAGGTGAAATGATGAAGAGCATGACAAAATAATGCATATTTAGGCATCATTTCTAGCATACTTTTTTTTTTTTTTTGGTCTTTTCGAGACAGGGTCTCCCTGTAGCCTCAGCTGTCCTGGAACTCACTCTGTAGACCAGGCTGGACTTGAACTCACAAAGATCTGCCTGCCTCTGCCTCCCGAGTGCTAGGATTAAAGGCGTGCGCCACCACACCCGACCTTGGCATAATTTTCAAGACTATAAAGAAAAAATTTCAAGAGGTGTAAAAACCAAAACCTGCTGGTGGCCTCAGGAAAGAACTGACTGCAATGCAAACTGAATTCTGGGAGAAAAGTAATTTACTTTCATGAACAACTGCATGAGGTTCAGGCAGATGACCAATTAAAATTAAACAAGTTGATTTTAATATGCCTTAGTAACTATGATTGATCTTCCAGAGCTTTTGTTGACTGTACATCAAAGAACAATTTGGGATCCAGTTTAAAACAAAGTTTATAATCCTTGTTTAATGGATTTTGGTACCTCAGGCAATATAGTACTATAAAATGATTAAAATGTGCAGTGTCTCTGTGTAATCAATAAAACTTCTCTCTAAAATTAGTCAGGTTCCAAAGACTCCTGAGCAGTCTTGGCCACTGCTCTGCCTGTAGAATTCCAAATAAGCTATCTATCACTATTCCATGTACAAGGTTCAGTAGATACCTCATCCTTTATCTTATTAGCACCAAAGTCAGTTAAACAATAAAATCAAAAGGTCACCTTCAACAACACCTAGTTAAAGCAGAACATGAATCAACATATTATTAATAAAATCCATCAAAACACAATGACAGGAACATCTAGAAGGCTAATGAAAGTTATTATCAGGGGAGAAAAGTGTACACATTTGTAAACTGAACTGAAGCAATTCTAATGTGACATCTTGAAGACTTGTTTGTTCTATTATTTAAATTACTGGAAACAAAAAGCTCATTAGTTATTAAAATATTTTCCTTTGAGTATTAAGATTCAATTTCTAGTTTTCTAAAATATGAATAGAATAAATAATTTTGACATTATTATTCATGCATTTAAGAACATAATTCACAAACTGAATTTACTTATTTTTTTCAGGACATTTTCCCCAATGGAATTTATGGTAGAATGTGAACTTTATTTTAATGCAATTAATACTATCAAGAACATATATTATTTAAATGGTTAAAGAAGTTACAGGCTTAGCTTCTATGTATATTAAAGTTCTGTGAAGTTAGTGATGGATTTTTCTGCCTTTCAGTAAAACTCATGAGAAACACAAATGTGCTCTAGAAACGTGCTAAAGATGTCACTCTGTGCATGACATGGGTAAAGCAATATGTAAATTAATGTCTGTGTGTGTATGTGCGTGAGAGTGCACATGTGTATCGAAGCCAGCATCTACTCTCTGGGCGTTGCTCCTCAGGAGCTAACACTGTGACAGGCTTTTAAACAAGGCATCTAGGGATTAAACTCAGGACCTCATGCTTCCCTGGAAAGCACATTAAAGACAGAGCCAGCCTACAACCTGGCCCATCAATCTAATATCTTTTTATAAATTCGTTAAACAGAATTACTCAAATTTTCAAGATAATTTTACAAATTCTAATTATTTATTCCAAAATAAACTTACTGGTTAATAAAAATTGTTTGTTATTGATTAGAGTGTATGCATGCACTCACCTCTATCTGATATCTTTTGATTCTCTCAGCATGAAACATTAGTGAAAATGTTTATATATACATTGGATAAATTTGAAGTCTATAGGAAAATCAAATCAATAGTCAAGGATGAAAAGAAATATAGCTGACAGTAAGTCCACCTAAGCTTCATCACGCTCAGGGGGAGGACACCGGCCTCTTCTCCCACTTCCCTGTTGGTACCATATCACTCTTTACTCTCTTCTGTATTTTTGTTTTGTCATGAAATTTCACATCACAGTGCTCCCCTCCTCTCTCCTCTCCACATGCATTATTCCTGCCTCTACTGTGGCATTTCATTTACACAAGTCATAAATTTTAATAATGTCAAGAAATAACTTTCTTTCTTTCTCTCTCTCTCTCTCTCTCTCTCTCTCTCTCTCTCTCTCCATAGAATAACACATTGGAAGATGTAGGTATGGAAATGTAACTTTCTATGCTGATAAAGAAAGAGTAATGTTTTAAAAATAAAGAACGAACAGAAGCGGGGCGTGGTGGGGCATGCCTTTAATCCTAGCACTTGGGAGGCAGAGACAGGCGGATCTTTGTGAGTTCAAGGCCAACCTGGTCTACAAGGTGAGTTCCAGGACAGCTGGGGCTACAGGGAGACCCTGTCTCAAAAAGACAAAAAAAAAAATGAATGAACAGAAAAGATGCCAAGTGGGAAGTGGGGAGCCAGAAGAAGAATTTAAGTAAAAGATATTGACTGGTAAAGAAATGGACTGCTTACAAGTGGCAGAAGAGGCTTTTTCATCTTAAAACTAATTTAGGACATTTTTGAGAATTAGAACAAACATTAAAAGTATGCAAAATATCAGGAGTTAGTATGCAAAGAACCCAGGTTCAGTTCCCAGCACCTACACATTGATCGGCTAACAACTGTCTTAATTCCAGTTGCAGGGGATCCAATGCCTTTTCCTGACCTCTGCAGGCTTTGCACACATGCGGTGCACTTAGATACATGCAGGCAAAACACATACAATAAAGATAAATAAGTAAATAAATAATAAAACAAGTCTAAAATATTGTAGATATTAACAGGTCTGAAATTCATAATATCTGAATCAAATATATAAAAAGACAGTTGTCATAGGTCTTTCAATTTTTGTTTGTTTTTCTTTTTAGGACTGGAAATAATTTGTATCCTTTTACCAGCATCAGTGTCTATTTCTTGAGGTCTCTTGTGCAGCCAGAATGATGACTATAATGCTGTATGCTTAAAACTTGATTAGAACATGTTTTGTATTCTCACTAAAACTGAAATAGAGCATTTGAATCAGTTGACTCAGTCATCTTCATACAGGAATATCTAGGTGTTTTTGAGTGAGGGAGACTTTCTTAGCTATTTTGGGCTTAGCTTGAGAGGCTAGGGTCCCGGAAACACATCAGCCACCAGAGTCACCTAAAGCCAGAGGCTTTTGGGTTTTTGTCCCAAAGAATGGAATTCACAGACCACAGAGGGTGAACTTTAGAAAGAAGTATTTTATTATGGGGAACTTAGGGGAGAGAAAGGAGGAGGGGCCCCTGGGCTTGGGGCTCCATTGATTCTCATTGCTTAGGAGTTAATAAGGGTGGAGAAGTTAATAAGGATGGAGGAGTTAATAAGAGTGGAGTAGACGGAGGAGGGGAGGGAGGATATGCTGGTCAGTCCAATTCTCATTCCAGCTGTCCAGGTCCCACAAGGTTCTAGTTACATCCTCAGCATGGCTTCCTGGAATAGGGTACTCCTTTAGGTAAAAGGGATAAGAAAATCCCAGACCCCTATCCTGGTATCCCCAGCCTCTGGACAAGGGCACTGGCAGGCCCAAGGGAGTTTCCAGCTCTTAGCTAAGAAAGAGACTTGTCCCTTTTCTTTGGGTACTTTTTTTCCTTAAACAGCCTAGCCATTTTCTACCTCCTGTTCTCATCAGTCTCACAAGGTCTACACATCTATAAATGTCACATTTTATATTCCAAATACATGCACCTTTTATTTATCAAGTCTTTGATAAATCTATAATAAACAGCAATATAACATTAAGATCATATGTTTTAAGAAGAGAATGCTATTACATTCTTTGAGATTATTAAATGATTCTGGGTCTAATCATTCAAATAACTAAAAGCTATTAGACATTTCTCATGAAGTATTTTAGTTTTGCAGTGCTTCAAGGCTTTCCCAACATCCAGAAAGTATACTGAGGACTGACAAAAGAAACGATTCTTGTTAAGAAGTGAGGTTCCTTCTAAACCAATCAAAATCCCCAAGAGTTTCTTCACAGGCTTGGGAAAAAAATCCTCAATTTCATTTGGAAAAACAAAAGACCCCGAATAGCCAAGGCAACCCTGAGTGAAAAGAGCAAAACAGGGAGGATAGCTATACCAGACATCAAACTATACTACAGGGCTATAGTCATAAAAACAGCCTGGTACTGGCACAAAAACAGACCAGTTGACCAATGGAATAAAACTGAAGATCCAAACCTGAGCTCATACAATTTCAGCCACCTCATATTTGACAAGGGGGCCAAGAAGACACAATGGAGGAAAGACAGCATCTTCAGCAAGTGGTG
>VZQC01003281.1:2347659-2362645 GCA_009823505.1 Rhizomys pruinosus
GATATCACAAAGGACCATCATCGAGGTGATCTGTGAGATACAAATGATCCCTACAACAAAAGAGCAGCATAAATTCTAAAAGACATTCCACAAGTAGTAACAGGAGAGAATATTCTGGAGGAAAGGAATATCACAGCAGTTACAAATGAATTCGCCACTTAAAAGCAGAAGGGGTAATTCATACTACTTGTCTCAATGGTAACTTGCATTGATGCCCTACAAAGTGATATTGAACATCTGGCACTGAAAAGTAATGGGAAGACCAGAGGAAACCTCTGTGTGTGATTTCAAAGAGGAAAAGATCAAACTGAAGATAAGAGGAAAAGTTATAGAGCTTTGAGAATGACTGGGCAGTCAGGAAGCAGAGCTATCAAGAAACCCAGGAGACAGGAGGTAGAGGCAGGTGGTTGTGCATTAGAGGCATGTGGTTGTGCATGGTCATTTTTATGCACAGACTTCTCAAAACCCTTAGAATTTGCAGGGTGCTCTGCATCCCAGTGAGGAGTTATTCATCTCTCCACATGGGAAGACACTTCAGGAACCTGTTACTCAGAAGGCAACAGATGGAATCTGTTGTCACCTCCTTACTTTGATTTCAGATCAACAACTTGGTATAATGAATATAACTGGAGACGTGCAGATTCTGATCAGAGGAAAGGAATGATGTTTCAGGAGCCACAGAAATAAAGCACATATCCCAATAAAAGACAAAGATATAGAAGTTGGGCTGGATTTTAAAAATACTTGATCAAAGAAGTGAGAAATTTCTTTGGGTATTTTCTCAGGACATGATATTTACACCCTACCAAGAACTTCAAGGAACAGGATGCATAAAACAGCCACATAAACGTAGAATAAATGATGATCTGTGCTGAAAGAAGTGGTGGTTCTGAGTGTAAAGGAGAGAAGGTTTACATGTGGTATAAAATATCTGAAATGTAGACTTAAAATTTTGTTAAATAGGTGATTTTTATTGTTAAAGTGGCAAATAACACCCATAACATTAACTGGTAAACACTAAAAAAAAAAATTCTAGTCTATCTCCATTCCATGACTTGGGGTCTCAAAATTAATAGAGAATGGGTGGAGCTCTAGCATTTATTTGCTTTCTATGATTCCTATCAATACTATGTAATTACCTCCCTCTTGCTTTATTTGCGGTTCTTAGCCTCAGCCTTTAACAGCTGCGCTATCCCCACAGCCCACGCTTAAGATTTATAAGGTAAAATTAACTAACAAAAAAATAGAGCCACACTTCAGTTTGACAAATTAAACTTTCCAGTGTCACTGGCCATGGGACCACCCGTGGGAAGGCGGGTTCACCTTAAATCATGCTAAATAGATAGTTGGAATGGCTAGTGTGTTTATGAGACAGGGAACTCTTCCTACCTGGAGTCCCACCTCCCAGGGCAGTGCCTCTGGAGCCGGCCACAGGCATCTAGGTCTCCGTAAGTCTGCCTGCTCTTCACTCTTCTGAATTCTTCAGAAAGTATAATCTCTCCTTTTCTTCTCCATATCACTTCTCTACACATGCTTTCATCTTATATTCATTCCTCTACTTTTCCTCTAAAACTTCCTTCTCTCCCCATATGGCTGCCAGAGGGCCACATGTCTGACTTCCATGCAGGCTCTAAACCTGCATGACGTCATTGCTTTTTATTTCTTTACCCCCCCTCCATTTTCTTCCTCAAAGCAGCAGCTTGCAGGCCTTGGGGTATTTTTCTTTAAAGTTCTAACAAAATTGTCCTAAGGCTTCCATTTAGATCCATTCTTACATTCTTTTATGAATGAGACTAAGAACCCTCTGAGAGATGCTCTTTCTTCATATTGCATATATTAAATGTTCTTAAATCAATAAAAATAAATTTAAAAATTAGTAGAAAGCTAAGTAAGGGATGTGGATATAGCTACAATGAGCCATTTTTATTAGTCCAAGAGACCCATTAGAAAATCAATATATAATAAAGCCTCATTGATATCGTATTCACTAAGGCCATCAGAAATGCGGCACCGAGGAGACACGTACAACTTCAGCCAGGGCTGACAGAAGACTCTGCCATACTGACGGCAGTGAAGAGGAGGGCTCCACCGCAATACAGCTACCTGGAAGCATGCTTGACTTCTAAAAGCAAGCTCGTGGGGGTTTGAGCACAACAGCCTGCAGATTGGTTTTGCACGAAGGATGCCTGTACTCATGGATTATCACTTATAGCTAAAAAATGAAAAAAAAAAAAAACAGAAAGATGCAAGACAGTTACGGCAGAATACATGATCTGGGATGGGGTGGGGTTGGGGGGGAAAGGAAAGGGAAATATGCCTGATCTGAATTGGAAGATGATGTATGAAATGCACAAAGCATCAATAAAAATTAATTAAAAAAAAAAAAGAAGTGAGGTTCCTGACATTACTCCCAGGAGTACCGGTAGCTCAAAGGCAGGTGTACCACCAAAAGCTTACCCAAGCATGACTGGTAATGAACCTTAGAAGCTGCACCCAGGAGTTTCCTGAACAATCGCCTATTATTTTTGTAAGCTTGGGGAACAGCTTTATTGAGTTTCTGATTTTCAGAGAATGGGTGGTACTGAGGATCAAAAACAATGTTAAAATTCAGGATGAGAAGATTATGTGATAAAGAGGTAGAAGCGGAATCAGAACTCAACAGATGCAGACAGCTTCATTTGCTACGAGGGGCAGGCAACCTACCCTCTGGAGTGGAGGTTAGGCATTGAGGTTGGGGAAGTCTGGGATTTATAGGTGGATCCAGAAAATCCCAGAAAGGGGATCATCATGTCCTGGGTGGTACCCTCTTCTTTCCTGGAATCTGGGAAGGTGGGATGGGGAGTTCTGAGGGGGAGTTTTATAAGAACCCAGATCTACAGGAACAGTGATAAGGAACCAGATATCTTTTGCTAAGGGTCTTGTGCTCTGAGATAGATGTATTTCCCACCTGGAATGGGTTGGCAGGGTGGAAGTTTGTTGGTCAGTGTGTTCAGTCAATTGCCAGGCTGATTTTACTTCTCATAGGATGTTATATACAATAAGAAACACTCTACCACTGAGCTACAGCCTTTACCCCACTTTAGTGAGTTTCTTGAGTTTTGTGACCCTTTTCTAAGGAGTGGTAGATAAATAACATTTAAGTATATGCAGCTAAAGGAATGAAAAACTTTAGAAGTACTTTTAATAAAGAATAAAGTAATTAATGTTGTATGAAATGTACAAAAGCTCAATAAAAATTAAGGAAAAAATAGGGTAATAAACTTCCCTATTTCCGAAAAAAAAGAGAACAAAGTAATTATGACTTTGATAACGGAAAAGGGTGTTATTCTGCAGCCATAAATGGCTTGTACTGCATTACTGATAAGTGACTGTGCCATAAAGAACAGTGTTGGGACCCTTTTTGCTACCTGTATGGCTTCTTTTCTAAGGAATATGATCCCTGTATTGGGTTTCAAGACCTGTACCTTTCTTTTTCTCATCTGAGGACAACTCCAGTGATGTGGAAATGTTTAGCCCAACTCTTATGTTCTTCATCCACCCTTCCTAGGAGTGTTTTAGAATGAAAAGCATGTGAACCTTGGTACTCTATTAGGATAAAGCACTGTCTCTAACTTGTAGTAACTTGTTTAAATTTCAGCTCCATATTTAAGCAAACGTTTTTTGTTACCAGATAAACCTATTTTCAATGATTTTGATAACACTGCTTCATGGTCTGTAAAAGGCAACAGTGCTTATGTCAAAAGAACTTGCTAGGAATTAAATACAAAATATTAAACATGTATCAAGTGCTTCATCGAAGTTAATTACTATTATACTTAGCTTCTGAATGGAATGGCTCTTTTATGTAGCTTCAAACTCTCTGGGATATACGTTGCAATTTGAATGTCTTTCCTTGCTTCAGAGTTTTACTGATAGGCAGCAATAGTTCAACTTCCCTTCAAAGCCAAAGCTTTTCACTTTGGGATTCAATAAGAAGCACAGGAAGCTGTGAATAGAAAGTTAATTCTACCTGGGCAACCACACTCTGCACCTGGGGCGGAGCTTAGAGCAGGGCTTCCGGAGCTCAAGTTTCCTTTTTGTTTGCTCTTTTTAACTTGAGTCCTGTTAATGTGAGCTGGCCTTGAAAGGCAAAAGGGGAAGAGGATGAATCTCAGCAGTGTGCTCAATAGAGGTCAGCACCGAAGAAAGAAACCAAGCCAGGTGGAAATGCGGTGTGCTTCATCGTTTTCTACTTATGTAGCTGTTTATACATTTATAGCATTCATCGAGCACTTGAGGTAAAGGAAATAATGAAAAACAGAAGGTATAAGAGACTCACAGTCTAACACATGAGAGCAGAAGCCTGTGGTCTATGAGAGCCAGGCATTGGAGACAACAGATCAGGGAGCCAGGTAAGTTAGGACACATTCCGCTTTAGAAATGTAACCAGTCAGAGCTAGGTCTCTAAATAAGAAGTTGTGGTAATACTTCCCTTCTGTTTCTTCATTTCAGTCAAATCACAAATTTTATAAGAAGTTGCAATGTTACCGAACTTGGGGTCACAGTATAGTACCCCAAGAAGTCAAGTTTTGTCACTAGTCCTGGAGAACTAAATGGCATAGTAAATAATAGTAAATAAAGAAATAGTAAATAAAGCAAATAATAGTAAAAAAAAAAAAATGAATTAAAAAGGAGACTTACTCAATGTGGCCACATTGGGAAGACAGTCTAACCAAAGAATCCAGTGACCCCTGGAAATTCATCAGGGTCCTGAAGTGAGAATGAAGTTTACAGAGGTGGGGATATGCACATGTAAGGGGTCCTAGTCAAGGTGCGGTCCCAGGATCAACCACCATGATCTGGGCTTCAGTCTTATCTGTCTGACAAGTTGCAGATCTCTCTCTGGGAGAAACATACTCCCTCTGCCTGGCAGCCTTTGCTTCTCCCAGCACAATATTCCAAGGAAATTCCCATTTCTTGGGTCCATATTTTAAACAGTTGGATAGTCAGATTGAGGGACCCAAATGTCTCTTTAGAATATCTTCAGTACTGCCAGCCCTGTTACAGCAAGACGAGTGAAAAGCTTAAATATTCAGGAGCGTATTTCAAGATTGGTGGAAAATGAGAATCTGTCAGCAGTGCTTGGAGGCAGCTAAAGAGCATGAGTCTCAGCATATGGCTGACACTTCAACATTTGAAGCACCCCTTCTTGGTATATGAAAATAAAAGAAAAACTTATTCTTAAGTTTTCAGGGGAATTTTTGTTTTAATCAGTAAGAGTCAAGGAATTTCCTTTTTGCTTGATGTCCAACACTAAAGTATTACATTTATAAAATGAACTGAACTCAGAGGTTTTGTTATGGTGGTGGGAAGTCTGTTTTGTTGTTTTGACAGATTATTTTCCTCGATGAGAATCAAGCATTTATAATTTCTCAAGAGGATAAAATTCAGCAAGACATACTTTCTACATATGCTTTTTAACAATAGTCTTTTTTATCAAAGAAATGAAATGCACTGGGGCTGGGATTGTCGATCAATTGGTAAGATGCTTGTCTATCCTGCATAAAGCCTTAGGGTGTATAAACCCAGCAGGGTGCCCACTTGTAAACTCAGCACTTGGAAAGTGGATTGGGAGTTCAAGGTCATCCTTACCAACATATCTTGAGGCAAACTTTATGAATCTCTGCATCAAAAATAAAAAAGGAAGGAAGGAAGGAAGGAAGGAAGGAAGGAAGGAAGGAAGGAAGGAAGAAAGAGAGAGAGAGAGAGAAAGAAAGAAAGAAAGAAAGAAAGAAAGAAAGAAAGAAAGAAAGAAAGAAAGAAAGAAAGAAAGAAGAAAGATACCTGCAAAACAAAATATCTGTTAGTGCTCAGATAAGAACAGCCTATCAGGAAGTACACAAGTTACATCATCATCATCATCAATGCTTATGTTCTTTAAAACATGACTCATCAGCATTCCCCCTCAGCAGTGGTGTGGTGTCACTCTGCCACACTGGATTACAGGGAAAAGGGGAGATGCAAGACAGCCACCAGCAGCCGTCCTAAACCACGGGGCCAAAGGCTGACAACCTTTCCACTGCCCACCTGTCTCATCTAACATCTACACCAGGCAATGCCCTATTGGCACTTCCAGATCCTCCAGGCTGCTGCCTGATAGGCATTCCACAGCCCAATGCCAGACTGTCTGTCACCTGATAGGTGCTCTACAGTGTAATTCCCCATCCAGGCACTCACTCATCACACATCACAGCTGCCCACCTGATAAGTCTCCTTCCAGCCCTACACCAGATTCCCAGGTTTGTGGTCTGCTGGACTGCCATCCAACACACTGGCCACAACTACATAAGCCTGATGGGCTAAGATTACACATGCTAAACAACAGCTGGGAATCCCTGTCTGATGGTAAGAAGGACTCATCTTTTTACTCACAGCATTTTTTTTTTTTTTTTGTCTTTTCAAGACAAGGTCTCCCTGTAGCCCCAGCTGGCCTGAAACTGACTCTGTAGACCAGGCTGGAGCATTCTGTTTTTATACCTGGAGTGACATCATATCTCAGGGCCTGGTTTCAGACCCCTTGCTTCATGTTCTATAATATCACAAGTACTAGCATCATGAGTACCAGAACCGGTGAGTGCCTTTGATCCCAAGGCAGGCAAATCCTGCCTGGGGCCAGGTTTTGGTGTAAATAGTCAAGCAGGTAATTTAGCACAACAGAAGCCACTGGAGTCCTCCTTTTTCCCTATGCATAGTGGTCTGTGCAGATTCTCCTGAGGGAAGAGGTAGTAGAGCCATTGAATTGAAACAATGGTTCTTTGTCATCTTGGACTCATAAAAATTAAGCCTGATGTTATAGTAGCAAAAAAAAAATGCTTAAGGGAAATCAGTCAAAAGAATAATAATCTTTGGCCTAGGTAGATCCTTAACTTTCCAGTTTTCAAGGTCAAATTCATAGTCACTGGACCATCCCTAGGAAAGTCTGTTCAACCTTACATTATGCTAAAAAGATAGGAATACCTAGGGTGTTAATGAGGTGGTAAACTTTTCCTGCAAGGAATCCCTACCCCTAGTGCAGTGCTTGTGGACCAGATCACACACATGGAGCTTTCTGTAAGTCTGACCACTTTAAGAAAGCATAACCCCTCCTCTTCCTTCTCTTTTGTACCTATGCTTTCTCTAATGCTCTGGGCGCCCCAGCATTTTGGGTTTCTTTTCCTCTAAGGTTCTCTTCCCCTCCCTCCCGTGGGGTTGCTTCTCCCACCGGTGTCTGAGCTTCCTGCTGGGCCTGTTTGCAGGCATGGCTTTCTGGCTTTTCCCTTCTCTCCATTCTCCTCAAGGTAGCTGCTGAGGTTTACAGCCTGACTGACTGCCCTGAGGATTTTTCTTTAAATTCTAATAAAATTGTCTCAAAGCTTCTGTTTGAATCCATTCCTAAACTCTTTTATCATGAGACTAAGAACCTTGAAAAGGACCCCGTTGTTCCCCTATATCATGATTAGGAATTAAAGTGTTTCACCAATATGGGAAAAAAAAACATATCCTGGTGGACTTTTTTTGATACATTCCAGTCAGACAATAAAAAACTAAAAAAAAAAACCTGAAAACTTTGGTTCCTGTAGCTGAGATAAGCAAGTTACTAGGTGGTCACAAAACAGGCAGTTGTAAAAGTTAAGACAAACAGGTAACAAGAGGTCACAGGACATGTGGACAGGGAAGTACAAAAGACAAGAGAACCAGCTGGCTCTTTCTCAACTTGTCTTTTTTGGCCACAGTTCACCCACTAGGTGCAGTCACCAAAGCAAAATGGAGCTACCAAGGCTGTGAACATAATCACTGGCTCTAGGACACATGGGTCAAATCACTGACTCATACATACTGTCCCAATTGTTCATATCGGGTTCATTCATCCAGTATTTTGATTGAACTGACTCTAGACTCCATCCTTGCTGGGAATTCTTATTCACTTGAACAGTTTTCTCTTAATGGGCTTTATTTATTTATTTATTTATTTATTTTTGGTCCTACTGTTGTACTTGCCTAACTCTTGGGCTTAGCACCATGAACATGTCCAGTCTCATCAGATATGTTTCTTGTGTCTATATACCACACTGATTCAGCTGGGTTATTTGTTTGTTTCTAATATTTTGGTTATGGATGACTGAATACAACATGTAATTTGTACTGAACTCTTCCTTAAAAAAATAAGAAATAGTAACTAGTTGAGAGAGAATTGTTTAAAAGGATATATATATATGTATATATATGGTTATATTTTTTCATAACTGGAATTGCTATATTTTAGATCCTAATAAATTCTTAAACATTGAATTAGCACTGAAAATGCAAATGTCATTTATTGAGTTCTGCCCCATTCTGTTATAATGTATGTGAATGCTGTTTCCCATGACAAGAAAAGTCCTCAGAGACACAGGTAACATTAAGAAGAGGGGTTGGTGAGTATGTAGTAGATTGGTAAACTGTCATGTATTGCTCGAATTCACTGAGAAGCTGGCACTGAGGCTAACATAACGCGTATTTCAGACCCAAGCATGTTTGTCTCACACTGTCCTTAAAGTTGCCTCTCTGAAAAAAAAAAAAGTTGCCTTTCTGGGAAAGGGCTCTATCCCTTTACTCTGGGGAGTGGAGAGAACAGCAGAACAGCCCAATAGTAAAAAAACACACTGTACTTGAGAAAAGCTAGATGGTAAACTATTTCTAACAGAGGTTACTATTGTTTATAACATGATATAAAATGCCCACAGAGGGAACAGTGGAGAATGAGAAGACAGCTGTTCATCCATTGAAACTGAACAGAGGGCTCATTACCCTAGACTATTTCTGCTAGGTGTTTTGAACATAGGATCTGGTGATGTTTTGCTATCTATTTACCTACCTATCTCTTGGTATTTATTCTTTTACTTTGGCTTGCTATATACTTGATAAACACTCCATTATGTTATATATGTAATTTGGATTCAGTGTTCTTTTAATAAGATGACATTGCCCAGGGATCCCATCTGAGCCAAACAACTGTTGTCTTCATGAGCTCTGTTGTGCCTCATTACAATTGTGCTTGTTGACTATTGTATTTCTCCATAAAAGGAGGGTAAGCAGGCCATTTGAACCTCACCTGAATATCCACACACTCTTCCCAGCTAGTTGTGTGCAATTCTGCCCTAAGCTCATGTGGTCTTGGTAAGATGAAAGAATATAGTCTGGAGAAGTTTACAGAGAGGGTCTAAGGTCATATGGCTATAGAGAGGTCATCATCCATGATGGGTGAAAGGTCAAGAACACCCCTGTCAGTAACCCCTCATCCATGGTCTATAAGTAAGCTCAGTAAACTCATTGATTCCCCAGAGTGAAGTTTAATGTAATCAAACATTTGTTTGACATTAGAACCTTAAATAGGGGTAAACATTGCCTAGAACCTACAGGAAGTAATTTTGGCAACAAATAGTAAATTTATTTCTGAGTATTACTGTCTCATGATATTAAGAAAGGAAATGAGAAAGTGAGAAATGGGGAATAGGTTAATAAAAAAGGATTTATGTGTAACGATTAAGATGGCTATTTTCTAGAATGGAAAAGAAAATGAGAAAGTTTGTGCAAGTGATAAAAGACTGAGAAGTTTCTTAAGTTATGTAGAAGATGAAACTTTGGGATAATCTATAGATAATCTTAAAATTTCCAAGGTCAGCCAAACCTCTAATTAAATTAATGTAGCTATTAATTTACTCTTATTAATAATTATAAGTACTAGCTTTGAATAAACAAATATATATGCCTATTCAAGTTCTGTTTTTTAAGAGTGTTTGTTTTTTTGCTAAAACTTTAGATATTACATAATAGTTAAAAGTATCAGACTGGTGTAATGAGCCTTCTTGTTTGTTTAATAATCCTACTCAGAGGCCTATACTAATGTGGTCAGCGGGAGCTAAAGTACTGTATATTTCTTCTTGTACTCCAAGGTCAATTAGGTCCCAGGGGATTTGGGGGCATCTTGTAGAAATGTTCTCTAACTGTGTCAAGTCACCTGTCTTCTTATTCAGGAAGTCCATGGAGATTTCACTAGATGGTGAAACTCATATCCAATCTGTAAAGAAGAGAGTCAACAGAGAGGGCAAATTTTTCTCTCAATGCTTCCAAGTGAAGCCATGGTTGTATAAGGCCTTTGACTCATCCTCACATAGATGGAACTGTTAGTCTTCCAAAGCCACTGAAGTCCAGATCTTCAACTAACATTTACAGTAAATAAAATGGTTAATTTGAGCCAACTTCATGGTCTTAAACATCCAATAACAAAGAATAATACAATATTTAAATAATTGGTATGTTGGGGATTATACTTTTCAGCCATCAGACTTAAGTCTATGAGATGTTATTTAGGCAATTACTTGTTGCTAATTATTTACCTGATAAGAAAAATACTTCCCAGATTTTGGACAAATTCTTCACTGCTGTGCCTACCCGCAGCCAAAAGAGACAAGGTCACTGTTGTTTTAACCTAAAAATTAAATGATGGTTAAGTTTCTTCTCTTTCCCTCTGTAGAAGCCATTTGGGAGGGAACTCATACTGTGATTCTAGCCATTCCAACAGCTATCCAAGTGCCTAAAAATAGATCCTGAGTTTATCACTTTTGAGTCTAGCCTCGGAGTTCAAAAGAAGAATGAGGAGGAGCCAAATAGATGGAGGGTTTTGGAAACCCTCATCAAGAGACTCTAAAGGACTTTGATTTACACTTAAAAATTCTCTTTTGTGGATTATCTTGCTCTCTGTGTGAACTTGTATTTCTAACAATTCTTGCCTTTACTTCTCCCTCATATTTCTTCCCAAGCACCAGAATTTCCTTCCTCCCCATAGTTAAAAGTTGTGTACTTGTGGGACCTTCTAGCTAGACTTACTGAATAGTTACCAGAATTTCCCTTATCCAATGGCCCTATTTGATATGGAAGAAGCCAGAAGGGTTGTTGTGGAATGAAACTTTTGTGTGGCTTGAGGCAAGAACTTGTAAGATCTGTCCCAGAAGATCTCCGGTTATCTGATATCTCTGTGGGCATTCAGTTGCCTCTGTGAGTTATCTGTAGCAGGAAGATTTGGGATATTACAATGATTCTTGCTTTGCCCTATCTCTGCAAAGTTCCAGGACCGGATGGCCCCTTCCCTTGAGGCATTGAGCAAAATGTCACACCTCTAGTTGCACAAACAGGAGCTCTGTAGCCCCCCCATTAGAGCCAAGGTGGCTTGTCCCTTCCTTCTGCCTGCCCCCCACGTCCTTGCCCAGAGCACAGTAGCCTTCAATATATAGACCTCACAGACAGAAAATAAACTGAGTTACTATCTCCAGGGCTGTCTGCATGTGAGGTGTGAGTATGCTCATTTTTCCACTGGTGATCTCCTGTGGTTTTCCCTCCCCCCCTCTTGCGAGAGTGAAGCCTAGAGACTGTTGGCCTGCAGGCAGGAGACAAGTCCTGGAACTGAGCCAAGAAGGGAAGAACAGCGTGTGGAATGCAATCACACATGACTCAAAGACATTGAACAAGGACAGGTTGTCACCACAATTCCCTATTGACAATTAGAGTAACCTCTTCAGAGGGGGACATGACAAAACAGGAGGTAGAAATTAATAAGGCAATTTAGGGAAGAGCCCAGAGAACCTCTCCTGGGCCAGCTCCACTCCATGCACACAGCTGCAAGTTCTTCCACACTTCTCCCACAAACCAGTTTGACAGGCCTAAGAATCACATGGTATATCACGCAGTGGCTTCACTTTTCAGCACCATGTTTGCTTTGTTTCTTCTCCCTTAAGTTGCCTTTGTCAGGATATTTTATCATAAAAACAGGAAAAGATACTAATGTAATATTAACTTATTCATCATTTTTCCAAAACTGAATAAAATTGATAATTCTAGACAAGTAATTGTGCTAGAAGGGCCATGTCATATTCTGTGCTGCATCATCTTTTTTTTTTCATACAGAGAGCCTAGTTTGAGGAGTCTGAGACTACATGATATCATGAGACCAATGCAAAATGTGGCTAATGTCTGTTGAGGGTCTACTGTGTGCCAGTCATTTCTTGGGTCTTGTAAAAATAATCTCATTTGTTACAAATATATCACATTTCCAGAAGACAACCTCTGCTATCTCAATTTTTATTACTGATAAAAAAAAATATGAGAGGTAATATAAACATATACATTGATCTCTTTAGCTATATGTATGTGGTTTATCAGTATTTAAAAGGGCAAATTTCTGCCATGCTTTGCTTAATTTGTATAGGTAGTAGAATAGGTCATAGGACATACTTAGAAGTGTCCTGAATTAGGTTTGTAAGACAGGGCTTGGATCATGTTCTACATCTCTCAGTTGTGTAAAATAAGCTGAGAGTTTTAATCCCCTGAGGTTCAATTATCTTTTCATGTAAAGATGAAGTATTAGTAGCTCTGATTACTTGCCTGTATTGGGAGATTCTTGTGTGTAAAAAAGAGTAACATGAAAATGCAAAAATGCCATCCAAAGTAATTAAACTGTTCATCATTTCTGTCTACATTTTTTTCTTTGATATTTTCTTCAAAATCTATATATGCCCAGAGCATAGTACTTTTATTTAGTAATTTGATGTTTGATGACAAGGTCACTGAGGTGTAATTGTCATGCAATGAAATATCCCTTATTTAGGAATTCTTGAGCAAAGCTACATGATATGGAGAAATCAATTTGCCAACTCAACTGAACTTTCCTGATCTTTAAAGTGAGGAAATAATGGCATACAGACCCACATCAAGAAGATCATCCATCATGACCAAGTTGGATTCATACCAGAGATGCGGGGATGGTTCAACATACAAAAATCAATAAATATCATCAAGCATATAAATGGACTGAAAGACAAAAAACACCATGATCTCAACTGATGCAGAAAAAACCTTTGACAAAATCCAGCAACCCATCATGCTTAAAGTCCTAGAGGGAATTGGATTGGAGGGATTATTCCTCAATGTAATCAAGGCCATATACAGGAAAACCACACCAAATATCATCCTAAATGGGGAAATGACAGAAGCATTCCCTTTAAAGTAGGAACTCGGCAAGGCTGCCCCCTGCCACCACTCCTCGTTAATATAGTGCTTGAAACACTTGCTAGAGCAATAAGGCAAGAAAAGGAAATTAAAGGAGTACTAATTGGAAAAGAGGAAGTCAAGCTATCCCTTTTTGCTGATGATATGATTGTTTACTTAAATGCTGCTAAAAACTCCACCAGAAAACTCCTAGAAACAATTAAGAGCTTCAGTAAAGTGGCAGGATACAAAATTAACCTAGAAAAATCAGTAGCCTTTCTTTACACCAACAACAAGCAACTGAAGAAGGAATTCAAGGAGACCTTCCCACTTACAATAGCCTCAAAAACAATAAAAATATCTCAGAACAAACCTAATCAAAGACACCAAGGATCTACAAAACAAAAATTTTAAAATCTTGAAGAAAGAAATTGAAGAAGTCATCAGAAGATGTAAAAACCTCCCATGCTCATGGATTGGGAAAATTAATATGGGAAAAATGTCCATTCTGCCCAAACTCTTGTATGGATTTAATGCAATCCCAATTAAAATCCCCAAGAGTTTCTTCACAGACTGGGAAAAAAAAGTTCTTAATTGAGGCTGGAAAGATGGCTCAGCAATTAAGAGCACCGACTGCTCTTGCAGGGGACCTGGGTTCAATTCCCAGCACCCACATGGCTGCTAAGAACCATCTTTAACTCCAGTTCTGGGGGAATCTGATGCCCTCTTCTGACATCTGTGGAATTACATGACACGGGTACACCAACCTACATGCAGACAGTACACTCATAAACATAAAAAATAATAAATAAAAATTAGTCTTTAATTTCATTTGGAAAAACAAAAGACCCCAAATAGCCAAAAAAACCCTGAGTGAAAAGAGCAAAACAGGAGGGATCTCTATACGAGACTTCAAACTATACTACAGTCCTATAGTCATAAAAACAGTGTGGTACTGGCACAGAAACAAAACTGTTGACCAATAGAATAAAACCGAAGATCCAAACTTGAGCACATACAATTTCAGCCACCTTATATTTGACAAGGGGGCCAGGAAGACACAATGGAGGAAAGACAGCATCTTCAGCAAGTGGTGTTGGCAAAACTAAATCACCACTTGTACAAGAATGAAATTAAACCCCTACCTCTTGCCCTGTACAAAAGTCAACTCCAGATGAATCAAAGACCTCAACGTGAAACCCCAAACTCTGAAGGCAATAGAAGAAAAAGTTGGCAGCAGACTACAAGACATAAGTGTAGGAAAAGACTTCCTAAATCAGACACCAGCTGCACAAGAATTAAGGTAGACAATTGACAAATGGGACCTCATTGAACTCAAAAGCTTCTGTACATCAAAAGAAGCAATCAAGGAAGTAAAGAGAAAACCCACAGAGTGGATCTTCACCACAGATACATCTGACAAAGCATTGATTTCCAGAATATATAAACTACTCAAAAAACAAAGAAGAAAGAAAACAAATGACCCACTCAATAGATGGAGCAAAGAGCTGAACAGAGATTTCACAAGTGAGGAATTAGAGATGGCTGAGAAACATCTTAAGAAGCATTCAACATCACTAATCATTAAGGAAATGCAAATTAAAACCACTTTAAGATATCGTCTTACTCCAATAAGACTGGCTAGAATCAGGAAAACAAATGATACCAAGTGCTGGAGAGGTTGTGGGGAAAGGGGAACACCCATCCACTGCTGGTGGGGATGTAAACTCATACAGCCACTATGGAAAACAGTGTGGAGAACCCTTGGAAGACTTGGAATGAACTTGCCACCCAACCCAGCCATACCACTCCTGGGCGTGTACCCACAAGACTCATCTTACCACAGAGATACATGCATAGCCAAGTTTATTGCAGCTCTCTTCACAATAGCAAGGAGCTGGAACCAACCCAAGTGCCCCTCAACTGACGAGTGGATAGAGAAAATGTG
>VZQC01003281.1:2367781-2407078 GCA_009823505.1 Rhizomys pruinosus
TTTCCTCTTGATTGGATGAGCATTTGATTTCCCTTTTGATTTCCTCTTCTGATTTCTTTAGTATTTCTACTTCTTTTTGGAGCTTCTCAATCTCTTCCTGTAGCTCTTTGCTTGGCTGGTTGGTTTCCTTATCTTTTTCAGCATGGGATCTTTTCAGTGTTTCTATTTCCTTCTGGAGTTTGTCATTCTCTCTCTCTAGGTCCTTCTTGAGTTCTTCTCTTTTCTTAGTTCTTTGATTTGCTCTTTATAACCTTGTATTTCTTTAATTATGTTCCCAATTGTGTTTCTGATATCTGTGCCCTGGGCCATCCCCAGGGGGATCCCACTGTAGGAATCTTCCATAGGGTTGGTAGAGCTTGGTGCGGGATTATCCTGCCCCTTTCCCGTGTTGTCTCTTCTTTGTGATCCTGGCATATGGGCTTCTCCTTGCCTGTATTCCAATGTGAGTCCTAAATGCCTCTTCACTGTGTTGAAGGCTTGCTTTGCTTGCCTCCTTCAGATGCCTTCATAATCCCAGTTGGCAGGGGGGATCTCAGGAGATCTCAGATCTCAAGACTCACACACAGAACCCTATCTTTTATACCAGCTGGGAGGATAACTCCGAACCCACAGCCACAAAAGCCGATTAAGTCAAAGACAACTGGATTAAAGGATTAACTAGATTAAGTCAATCAACAGTCAGCCTTGCTGAAGCACCCAGCTCCTACCTACCTACCTGAACTTGCTTAAGCTGGTCTTGGGAGATCTCAGATACAAAATGGAGTTCTATGCAGTGGTAAAGAAAGATGACATCATGAGCTTTGCAGGTAAATGGCTGCAAAGGAGCTAGAAGATATCACGCTGAGTGAAGTAACACAGTCCCAGAAAAACAAATGGCAAATGTTATCCCTCATCTGTGGATGCTAGCACCAATTACCTAATTGTATGGCAAACCGAGCAAGCAAAGTCAATGTGATCTGAAAACAACTGTGCTCTTATATTGTGAATACCTTAAAATAAACAAATAAAAAATAAAGTGAAGAAATAGATGATTATGTTACAGTGTAGATCTGAGTCTGGAGGACAGGAGCCAGAGTTGGGAGGTTCTTATTTCTCTTTTCAAGGAATTATCCAAAGATAATTAGTGGATAATTAGTTACAGGAAAGTAGATAGCTTTTTAATGAGGAGATGCAGAAATGTCCACAGGTGTGCTGTATCGCAGTAGTGGCCAGGATCCAAGGGAGAGAAAAGAGGAAAAGAGACAAAGCGACTTGCGTATGGCATTTTACGGGTCATTAAGCACAGCATCTGCCTTTCGAAAGTTAGTGCAATGCAGCTTTTCTGAGCATGCTCCCTGATTGGATGAACATGAACTTCCTTCTCCACTGTCCTGCTTCGGTTTGAAAATTATTAATTTCTACATTTCCTTTTGGAATAACTTAGATTTGGGACTTTGAGAGTGTCACCTGCCAAGATTTTAAAGAAATGTACATTAGATGTTAGGTTATATTAGAGAAAAATCAATTATTAAGAAAAAATAAAAGGAAAGAATAAGGGATGTTTCACTGCATGACAATTGCTTCTCAGTAAACTTGTCATCAAAAATCAATAATTTCATGAGGAATAATTTTCTATAAAAGATGCTGGGCGTGGTGGCGCACGCCTTTAATCCTAGCACTTGGGAGGCAGAGGCAGGCGGATCTTTGTGAGTTCAAGGCCAGCCTGGTCTCCAGAGTGAGTTCCAGGACAGCTGGGGCTACAGGGAGACCCTGTCTCGAAAAAAAAAAAAAAAAAAAAAAAAAAAAGAAATAACAGTGATGAACTTATTTTTCTATATCAAGTTGTCTTTATTCTTCCCTATAGAATGTCATAAATTAAAATCTTGTTAAAATCCTTTAATGGAATTCCAGTTTCTATATAGATTTTAAATTCTGTTTGTCTATTTGTTTGCTTTTGAAATGAAGTCTCACTATGTAGCTTAGACTTGAACTCCTCATCCTTCTGCCTCAGCCTCTAGATAGCTGGGATTGCAGGTGTTGGCCACCAAACCCAGCCAAAGTTTAAGTTCCTTATCATGGAAGGCTGGTCTTTTTCAGATTTCTGTCTTTCATTCTAAAGCTCATTCAAATGTATCCTTCAGTAGATCTTCCACATAGATGCCCAAGAGTCACATTTTGTGGTGGAGATTTCCTGGAATCTGCTTCCTGCTCATTTGCTTCTCGAAAGCTCATTATAGAAAGCCTCTCCTCTGATATAACATTCTTTGGATTGTTTCTTCCATAAGATTGTATGAATTTGGTTTGGCCCCGATTGAATTGGAATCAGTATCACATTGAATAACAATTGGCACACAGTTGACATATAATATATGCTTGATGAACAAATGAATATCTTCATTGAATTTCATTTACATATGTTAGGCACTTTTAAAATAATTTTGTATTCCTCAGAATATGAATTACCTAGAAGTGACAATACCTTATCACTGATGATACACTGTGTCTATTTATACTTAATTTCCCACTGTTGCAGGCTCATATGTAATATAAGAACTAATCTCCAGTAACTTTTACTACTCAGACTTGATTCTTACAAAGACCAATATCATCAGCAAATGAAACAGTGTATTTTGTGCCAAATGACTAAAAATAAGGCTTTCTTCTTGATGTGACTGAGACACTGTTAGGTTGCTGGCAGACTCCTAAAATGCCAGCGCAGCTCCCAGTCTTCTAAAATGGTGGGTTTGGGTTCATTCTGACCAAGTCCCTGGCCTTGTGGGGAAACCAATGACAGGCCAATCCACCCAGTCTGCTGTCATGGAAAGTCATCCAAGCTTGTAACTGTCTGTAAAGGCTTCCTGACTTCAGCTATAGCTCTCTTCTATCCCAGCAAGAGCCAACCCAGAAGTCTGTTTCCCAATAAACTGCTGTCCCCCATGGAGTTGTCTTTGGTGATGGTCTTCATTGAGCCTCTTTCCATATAGGCACCAGTTTTTCTGATTATAGTGTCTCAATTATTAGCCATTTCTCATTTAGCTCTCTGTGCTATTGCAGCAACAATTAACAAAACCTAAGGAAACAACCAAAAGACATTAAATTCGATAGACATATGGAAGTAAATCTATAATGTTAGGTATGTGCTTTAGGAAAGAAGAAAAAAGGAATAATTAAGAGAAGTTTAGAGAATATTTAAAAACAGGAGATATTAAGGGAAAACTTTTCAAACTTTGATTCTTAAATTAATAGAAAGCTACTTACATTTGTTTATCCTTGTTCTTAAATAATTCAGTGTATTTGTTATTTATTGGAAAAATACTTAACCATATTTCCATCAATATTTGAAAGCATTTTCAAAAAAATATGCTCCAATCTTTGACAAAAAAACTACACTTCAAGCAATTTGATAATGCCCTTGTCACAGATTTTAGACAGCCAGGACTGGCTATATGGATTTTAGTGTTTATTCATAATGACACCTTAAGTTTGAATACCTGCAATTTATCTCTAATATGTTACTTTCAAAAAAAATCACATAGGGAATATACATGTACAGCTCATGAAGACTTGATAAAGGTTTTTGGAACTTAATGCAATTTGTTGTTTTTATTTTTCATTGACGACTATGAACTGTTCCCCTTCAAAGCTCTTCAAAAACTTGTAAAATACTGAGAGGAAAGAAAATGTGCATATTGATGTGTTTTGATCTTGCTGTAAACTCTTAGGCAGGCAATATGATTAAGAATTGAAGTTAGGTTTCAGGCTAGTTCTGATCTCTTTGAGAATTGCAGTCAGAAAATTACAGCTTCTGTAGAGTTTTAAATGGAGTTTGAGGACAATTAGGAGTGAAGACTAGGAAGTGGAAGTGGTTGTGGCAGACTCATGATAAAAGCTGTTAATAGAGGGTAGAGAACAGGAAAAGAAAACTTACATACAGTCATTTGCAAAATTGATAGTAAGTACTGTCTTATTGCTGAATACACTACATGTGAGCTGTAGAACAAACTAGGAGAAATCAAACCAGTGCTGACTTCAGAGCCTCATCTCTACTGGCTAGCTAGCATTCATAGTGTTAGAAGCGCTATGCGTACTACCGGGAAGAAAGAATAATCATGAACCTTACTC
Source organism: Rhizomys pruinosus (assembly GCA_009823505.1). NCBI lineage: Eukaryota > Metazoa > Chordata > Mammalia > Rodentia > Spalacidae > Rhizomys > Rhizomys pruinosus. The sequence goes on from VZQC01003281.1 coordinate 2,371,883, forward strand.
TTCTTTGTAATATTCTCATCCATGGGGTATTTCAATCACTTTCCATGATTAAGAATGCAGGTGCTTTGGGGCTAGAGAGATAGCCTAGCGGTTAAGAGCACCGACTGCTCTTGCAGAGGACCCCGATTCGATCCCCAGCACCCACATGGTGGCTGAGAACCGTCTTTGACTTCAGTTCCAGGGGTATCCGACGCCTTCTTCTGACCTCTGCGGCATTGCACGACACGGGTGCACCAACCTACATGCAGACAATACATTCATACACATAAAAAATAAATAACATTTAAAAATTAAAAAAAAAACGCAGGTGCTAACCTTTAACATTCTATTATGTTTAATCAATGTTGTTTGTCAGCCTTATGATTATAGGCATTGTTCTCATGATTCTTTTTACAAGTCGCTCATTTCTCTGCTTGGAAGAACTTGCCCTGAAATGACCTGTGTTTTGTTCTTCAGTTCACTTTGGTGTCTGTTCACATATCACATGCACACTGAGAGTGCTTGGCAGTACAAATTTGCTGTGTATGTATTATTGCCTATCTCACTTTCCTGCTTCTTCAGGTTCTAGTACGTATGCAATGCAGGACATCTCTCCGTTCACTGCTGTATCTCTAGTTCCTAGCTGTAGGAATCCAGCAAATAGTTGTCTACTAAGTGTAAGGTTTTTTTTGCCTTTTTGAGACAGGGTCTACTTGTAGCCACAGTTGCACAGGCTGGCATTGATCTCACAAAGATCCTCCTGCCTCTGCCTCCCGAGTACTGGGACTAAACACCTATGCAACCATGCCCCCCTAGTGTAAAGCATTTTGAATAATGTATCCACAGGGATTTATGCTGAATAAAAATACTCATAAAATGTTAAAGCTTTGTAAACTTCCAAGAATATTTATTTTGTTTATAACATTTTCCTCATTAGTATCCCAGTTTCAATTGAAAACAAATTGTACACTTCTATTAATCAAATTTATTATTTTTGTAAACAAATGTTACTTGCCTAGGGCATATTCTTTCTCTGTCCATCTCTCTCTCTCTCTCTCTCTCTCTCTCTCTCTCTGTGTGTGTGTGTGTGTGTGTTATGTGTATGTTATTAACTTACTCTCTGTGCCCCTCACAATAGTAGCAAAAGTGTAAAAAACTCTCATAATCATAACATCAGTGTAACACTACTCAGTCCAAAAGCATAAAGACAACCTACAAATATGATAGCAGAAAACACTAATTTTACTGCTATTGTAAAATATTTACAGACTTTAGTTTTGTAATAATCTTAGGTCTGCACAAAATTCAAAGGATATTGAAGAAAGTTCCCATATAACTTTCCCCTGTTTTCCCTAATGTTAATATATAAGTTTTTGACAAAAGTAGGAATTTAATATTGGCACAATGCCTGCAACTACATTACAGACTTTATCTGGAGCTGTTGGCGATCTTTTTCTTTCCCTTTATACCTTGTGTGTAATTATAATGTCACCCTTGTCTTCTCCCAACCAGGAATGTGTTTTAGTCTCTTTTCCTTCTCATGAACTTGACAATTTGAGGAACACTTTTTTTTTACTTAAAAAAATTTATTATTATTTTTTTTTATGTGTGTGAGTGTACTGTCTGCGTGTAGGTTGGTGCACCTGTGTCGTGCAATGCCGCAGAGGTCAGAAGAAGGCATCGGATTCCCCTAGAACTGGAGTTAAAGATGGTTCTTAGCTGCCATGTGGGTGCTGGGAATCGAACCCTGGTGCTCTGCAAGAGCAGTCAATGCTCTTAACCGCTGAGCCATCTCTCCAGCCCCAGGAAGAACGCTTTTTAAGTACAGTGTAGATTTGAGCTTGTCTCATGTGTTTCTCATATTTGTGTGAGGATATGAAGTGTCTTCATGGTTGATGTATTCTCTTTAATGTAATCATACCAACAACATGAACTAAGTGACAAATAACAGAAATCTTACCAGAGGACCAAGATTTTTTCTTTAAAGCTGGCTCAGTTTCTGAGTCAATAAGCCTTTCCATGCCAACAACACTGGCAAGGGGAATGTCTTTCTTTATTTAAATATGGGTCTACTTTCTGTCTGAAATTTTCTTTGGTAAAGGTGCAAGGTTGACATTGATTTTGTCATTTGTCTTTATTTTTTTGAGGGGGGGAGATAAATAAGTGTCCTTCCCAGGCTACTTAATTCCTTTTCTTCTTGTTCTTATTAAGCATTTACTGCAGTTTCCATATACCCAAACAGGCTTAAGACTTAGCGAAATATTACTATTTATAACCTCCCACAGACTTTCTATATTTGAACAAGACTTTGTTTCAGTAACTGGCACTAATAAAGATAATTCTTACAGCAATTTGTTTATTTCCATCCTTGATGTGATTTTAAGGCATTATTTTTGTCATGCCAAGCTCCTCAAAATGCCTGCTTATTGGAATTCTGTATTTAGGGTTGCTCATGTTCCTAGCTTGAGACAGAGGGCAGCTGTGAATTAGGTAAACTATCCACCTGGGTTTATTGACTCCATCCAAATTTCTGCTTTCTTTTTTTTAAAATCAGACATTATTATTAGGCTTCTTAAAAATTAATTTCATATTTTAGTGGTGAAGTAGGCTTCTTTTTGAATAATTTTTACTGAGTTTTGTGTATTTAATATAATAGAACTTCATTGAATTTAGATCCCCTCCATCTTCAGTGCCCACCCATAGAAGCCCACTGGATTTCATGCATTCTGTCATATATGTTAAGTCCTAGTCAAGCATTTGTACCCCAATGTCCTTCAGTGCAAGTTCATCCACTGGACTCTAGTCAGCCACTCTAGAGATCTTAAAGAAGATTGATTCTCCCTCACCCAGCAGTAATCAGTTGCCAATAGTTCCTAGGCTACGGTTGTGGCCTGCTGCTCATTTCCTTGGTTCTATGCTGGGTTTTTGTCAGATTGTGTTGGCATGGGTCTTGTGCATGCTGTCACCACTGTTGCAAGCTCATGTAGGGAAGTGCCCAGTGGCCTGAAACCCTCTGTTTCCTTATATTCATGTATCAACCCTCTGGGTGGGTGAAGTTTAATAAGAATTCTATCCAGGGATATGCACTCTGTAGTCTCTTATTCTCTAAAACGTAGTCAGTTATGACCTTCTGTGTGCACTGCATTCTGTTGTATGAGGACATGTCACTGGCGAGAGTTGAGGGATGTATTTGTATTTTCTGTACCCCCTGTTCTAGTATGTTCTATGAGCCTTAAATGTAGAGGTTCCAATATAGGCCTGGGCATCTCTCAGACATACAGTCTTTGTGTGTGACCAGTCCTGGAGCTCAGTAGTAGCCTCTATCTGTTGCAAGAAGAAGCTTCTTTGATGAGTGGTGTACGGTATACTTCTTTGATGAGTGGTGTATGGTAAATTTAAGGATCCATATTCAGCATACAATAAGAAATTTCATTTGTCTAGAGATATCACAGAACTAGGATTTTCTCCATGACCTATGACTTCTCCAACCATGTGTTTTCACTATATTTACAGTGCTACCCATGAATTTCCTCTCAGTGAGAGGACTTTAAGTCCAGTCAGATAGGTGTTGATTGCCCCCTAGATAAAGTGCCAGGACTGCACCAACAGAGATACTTTACTGTGGCAGTCATTGCGGCTATCAGGCTTTAGACTATGAGTTCATCTCCCCCTTCACCAGCTTGCATAGTGTCCTCTAAAACTACAAGCATCTGTCTTCAAGGAGGTGGCCCCCAGGTCAGTGCCAGCTCCACTGCTCTGAGTCTTGTGTCTGAAGTACGTCCTGTCTTTAGCAATAGGGACTTACCTTCAAGTTCTGGGAGATAATTAAGGGCTGCTGCAACAGCCTGTGTAATTTTGGGAATCTCTTGTACCACCCTGGCCAACAATTTGAGAGAGGTTTCTTCTGTCTGCCACTGTGTTCCTTGTTATATAGCCTTCAGCTATACACATGCACTCGTGTTCAGATATGGTATGTGTACTTTTCCCTCTGGCTCTTTATGCCACCTAGGCTTTATTCATCTCTTCTGCTTTTTTTTTTTTTACTGTTGAAATTGCTCACCAGGTGCTCATTATTACTTCTATAATAGATCATAATTCACACACACACACACACACAAATTATACATTTGTCAACTGAAAATAAAAAGCAATCTAGGTAGGAAATCAATCTTCAAGTAAAGTTTTGAGGCAGGTTGTAAGAGATTAAAACTAGAAATTCGGGGCTTGAGAGATGGCCGAGCGGTTAAGAGCGCCTACTGCTCTTACAGAAGACCCGGCTTCGATACCCAGCACCCACATGGCGGCCGAGAACCGTCTGTATCTCCAAGTCCAGGAGAACTCCAGTTCCAGGGGAATCCAACACCCTCTTCTGACCTCCGCGGCATTGCACGACATGGGTGAACAAACCTACATGCAGACAATACATTCATATAAATAAATAAATAAATAAATAAATAAAATATTTTTAAAAAATCATGATTTTAAAAAATATTAAAAAAAAACAAAACAAAAAAACAACCCCCCCTAAAAAAAAAACCTAGAAATTCATAACTTAAAATTCAGAGGTCAAATTTGGGCCAGACCAAGTGGAGGATAAGGAAAAAGGTGGACGTTGAGAACACAATGTATATTCCTCTAAAAGTCTGTTGTTACATTTCTGATATTAGATAGACGTTGAGAGCACAATCTATATTCCTCTAAATGTATGTTGTTACATTTCTGATATTAGACAGACATTGAGAGCACAATGTATATTCCTCAAAAGTGTGTTGTTAAACTTCTGATATTGCATGTTTACTATTTTATTTTATATTGGATTATATTTGGTCTTTTTGAGCCGGTTTCTCTGTAGCTCCAGCTGTCCTGAAAGTTGTTATGTAAACCAGGCTGGCCTCATCTCATAGAGATCTGCCTGTCTCTGCCTCCTGAGTGCTGGAACTAAAGACCTGGCTGTGTATTTAATTTTCATATGAATCTTTTGTTCAATAATTTTTCTTACTTTTATTGAAAAACAATCCACCTGTAGCAAATGGTTAATCATTGCTAATATAAACAATAATTACATGTAGAATTGTGTGCATATCCTAAAGTTGAGGAGATAACACACCAACTTACCAAGAAAACGAATGTGGGTTAATGATGAAGATAGAATGTCTGTGTCCACTCTTGGCATTATGGATCATGTATTCAGAATCCCCAGGGGTCTATGTGTTAACAGTGTATTCCCCAGTCTAGTACTATTGAGAAGGGAGGAACCTTTAGGAGTTGGGGTCCTGTGAGGAGTCCTTATATCATTGAAGGACATTCCTCTGCTGGACATTAGGGAACCACCCTGAAATGCAGCTGCTTCTTCATGGGCCAAAGAAAAATGCCAAGCAATCATAGAATGAAGCCTTCAAAACTGTGAGCCAAGATAAACATGTTTTCTTTGTAAGTTGAGAATCTCTGGTATTTTGTTTATCGTAACAGAAAGCTGATGAAAACACTTGGTTCTCAGTTTCAGGTGTATTACACTTTTAGAGTTGTGGCAACAAATTTGTTGATATGAAATGTATTCCTCATTCAGAATGGGTCTCTAACTTCTTTATACTTCATTTCTAAGGTGAGGTAGTATATATAATCTCCAAAAAAGGTGTTCCATCGAATTGTGTTTCTGGTTGGTAGCTCTGGGTTGTGTTGTATCTGATAAGGCCAGTGAACGCCAAGTGCCACACATCCCTTACTAGAGAATGAGCTCCTGGTTCCCATGTGATAACATGGGAAATCTTGTGTCTATAGATCAAGTCCTACTTACTTATATAGAATAATACTGGAATATAATACACTGAATCTAAAATTTCTAAAACAAAATTTTTCTAGTGTTTGGCATAGTCTACTCCTAGAAATGGACAATGCCTGGGTTTTGGAGGAAAATTGTAGATGAATTGTTTAACACTCTTAAATGGGAAAATAATATGTGGTCTATGTTTGTTATATATAAATTAAGTGAAGACAGTGGGAAAATATGAAGGAAGTATAATCCTTTTCTTCCGTTTGCTCTTCAAGGTATTCCCTCAGTGTATTTGTGTATTCTGTGTCAGTAGAACTGTTCCTCTGATCCATGGCACTCCTTCTGTTGGGAAGAGTCTGTCCAGTCAATGCACCAGGGACATCTGCATAATTTCTCACTCTTTCAGCGTGGCATAGTTCATTGACACTACCTCTGTGATACCAACTCTCACTAGATAAGGCCCTATCCTCCATGGACCCAGTTTCTGCCAGAACTTTCCTTATGGGTTATCGATTCCACCTGACTGCTCTGAAAACTCTGTTTCCTTCTGTCTTTCCTTTGTAGAGCCTCCATGTGGTCACTGGGTGTCCTTCCCCTCCCCTCTATTCCCTTCTCCTTCCCTCCCCTTTTCTCTCCCCCCTCTCCTCCCCTCCCTTCCTCTTCTTCCTCATCCTTCCTGATTACTTATTACTCGCTGTTTAACCAGCCATCCAAAATATCCATTATTTAGTAATCAATTTTCTATATTAAATTTCTTCTATTTGCACTATTCTTAATAGTTTGGTGATCAATATGAAGACTTTGCTTATCATTATTGAAATGTGAAAACCTAAGTGACACTAATAGTTTGCAAAAAATATGACCAAATTAATTGCAAAACAGGCTAATAACAATTCCTCTTCTTAAAACTACGAATAAGACAAATATTTATATCTATTATGTCTAGATAAGTATAATGCTATTTAAGCTTTTTAGGTTTGAAAAAGTAAATCTTCAAAATATTGAAAATTTATATCTGCACTAGCAAAATCTGATAACAAAAACATTGAAGACAAAGAAAAATGTAGAGCTTTCTCAGTTACATCATATGTATCATCAGAACATCAGCTGAAAATACATTAATGAAATGAAGTCTTTGAATGAAAATGCATTCATACACTTTTTTAAAAAGATTTATTTTTTTATGTGTATGAGGGTTTTGCCTTCCTGAATGTAAAAGCACATGCATGCAGTGCACACAGAAGCCAGAAGGAGCATTAGACCCCTGGAACTGGAGTAACAGGCAGTTGTTAGCTGTCATGTGGGTTCTAGGAACCAAACCTGGGTCCTCTGTAAGAGCAGTGAGTGTTCTTAACCACAGAGCCATTACTTTTATATACTGATTTGATAATCAGCTAACCATTAAAGCCATTATTTATTCCTCTTTATACACAGATAGGAGTCAGGAAGATAATAAAATTAAATATAAATTTACTTTTGGAAAAAGCATCAATATCTGTGCCTTCATGAGTCAAAGGTTCCAATTTGGAAATTATTAGTCTTATAATTAATGGGCAAGCAAAACATTTTATACTAAAATCATATTCTACAAGGTCTAACAGTAAGTAGCAAAATTTCAGGGATTAGGGTAAAATTATCAGGAAATATGAACAAAGACTTAAGGATGTTTATAATTTTGTGTACTTTTCTCAAAATAAAAGCATCGATACATTTATCATTTTCAATCTGTCATTTCATCCATACATATTCTCTACCCTCAGTTTATACTTGTGGAACTGGTTGGTTTGTTTCTGTTGAGAATATATTTTCTCATTTGTAGTTTTCTGAAGTTCTTTTTCTATAGGTTGCTACTAAGGAGCACTTTATTTTATAAATCCACACATAAAAGAACACATTTGTTAGATGCAAGAGCAATTTAGAATGGAAGAAAACCTAATATGAACCAAAATAATGAACGGTGAGCACTAGATCGCCTAAACGGAGTTTTGAAACAGTGAAAACAGTAAAAATAAAATGAATGTCCAAACTGATAGAGTGAGGCCGCATGCACGAGCATGGATAACCGTCTCGGCTGGAGCAGGCAGGGCTGGTGAGTGCTGCTCATCCCAGGAACATGAGATATTTGAAGCCTTCTAAATATATCTCACACCTGAAAAAATTTGATAACTTCTAACAGTTGACAGTTATCCTCAAAATGTACCTAACATCATCTAGAACTATTTATTACATTAAAATCACCTTTTCTAAATCTATAAAACAATAACACAAGAACTACAACCCGTTTTCTTTCTACATTATATATTTATGTTTTATTCTTCCACCATTTTATGCATCTATAAGGTGCTTGGAGCAGACCCCTCAAATTGTCCTCTTATGATTTCTGACTCCTGGAAAATCCCTTCTTCCCAGAAAGCCCCCTCCTATTTTCTTCACCACTATGTGTAATTAGCATTGCTTCCTCAGCCTGGGTGGAGGTAAGAACAAGGGAAATTCACCAGTGAGGAAGCCCAAGCCCAGCAACCGTTAGCTGCCTATAGCTCCTCATGAGCTGTGGCCTCTGGTCTCATTCTCCATCTGTGGTGGATTGTTGACGGGTCCCGTCTCCTTCAGGGCTCCTGCAGCTGACCCCTGATGCTGTGATTGTCTGAGTACAGTAGCTGCGTCTTGCCTAGAAGACAATCCTCTTATTTCCATCATTCCACTACCCCTTCCATGAGTTCTCTAAAGGGGTGATGCAGATGCTCCATTCATGGCTGAGTGCTCAACAGTCACTTATTCTCAGCACTTTCATGAGTTAGGAGTTTCTGCATTATTATTATGAATTATCATGATTATACTACCTTTAAATTTTTATTTGTTTTTAATTTTATGTGGATGAGTGTTTGGCTACATGTCTGTATGTGCACCTCATATATGCAGTGCTGGCTGAGAACAGAAGGGGGTGTTGGATCACCTATAACTGGAGTTACAGAGAGCAGTGAGCTTCTGGGACCTGGGTCTTCTGAAAGAGTAGCAAGTGCTCCTAGCTGCTGAGCCATCTCTCCAGCCCTATGATACTTTTTCTTGAAGAGTCTTTACAATATTAAGTAAGCTTTGGATGCTTAAACTCTCCATCATCATTTCCATAAACTGCCTCAAATTTGTGATGGAGTTCATAAAAATTTTATTGCCAACATTAAACATTCAAAATCTCAAGCACAAGAATTCAGATTAGGAGAGGGGACTGTCTGGGACACTGAGGACAAGAGCACTCGGGTTGATCTGGGAGTTGCTGAGGTGCTCCAGCACCATAGCAGCCCATTCCTGCAGACCAATGCACTCGTAGTTAACATATCTGAAGAGGTTTAGTGTATCTATCTGAGAAGCCCCAGGCTTGTATTTGTGAGTGTTTTGAAACAAGCTTGGGGACACCGAATAGAATGATTATTGGCAAGCGAATATTAAAGGTACTGAAGAGTTTTTCGAATCTCAAATGCATAAGATGTGGAAATGCCCCATGCAGAAGCACACCCAAGCACAATTGACACTTCCCAGCCCAATGGGAAAGTCCCCACAGGCTTTCTCAGAGCTGCTCCAAGCTCATGTCTGGTGAATAATCCCTTTCTGGGGTACTGTAAAAACATATTTATTGATGGAACTGAATTTTAAATATGAAAAGTAGAAAATGGAAAACTTTGAGATTTAGACATTTTGGACTCCTACCTGTCTTGTATTGGATTTTCGAGAAGTGTTACACCTATTTTATTTAAGGTTGTTTTGGTTGTTCTCATGATAGGGAAAGGATTTTTGTTTAGGGTAGGCAAGGCTCCACTGTGGTTAGGCTTATGATACTGAGCAATTACCCTCCATGGGCTTACATGAGAACACCTGGAAAACAGTCTGTTTACAGCTAAAGACATATGTTGAGAAACAAACCGTGATGAGAACCACCTTGCATTTTGCAAATCTTACTGAAAATACTTGAAAATTTTTATTTCCTGTTCTTTAATTTTCTTTGTGACTATTGGCTCATGTATTTGGCATGAATATAAACAGCATAAGGACAATCCAAAAGAAATTAATCCATTACAGTTCTAATTTTAATTTGCCTATTTTTGTCATTCACATTTTTACCATCTGGAAATTTTTCCATTGCTAGCTAAAAATATTATGTTAACTTTCAAGTGCCTTTCAGATTCAAAAGAGCCAGTGAAATTTTATTCTCCTGTTAGGTGGCATTATTTAATATGCTTTAAAAACCCTTTTCATTATAACAATGACTTATGGGAAACACTGCACACAAAATCCACACTACATATATACACTACATGCAATGATTAACATTTATATTTATGTGAGTTAACAATAAAATAATTTATGTGTGAATATCAAGCTAGTGGCGTGAGCTGGGTGTGGTGGTATACACTTTTAACCCCAGCTCTCTGGAGGCAGAGGCAGGCAGATCTCTGTGTGTTCAAGGCCAGCCTGGTCTACATAGTGAGTTCTTTACCACCTGGGACTACAGAAGGACCTGTCTCAAAAAGACCAAATAAGTGAATAAATCAATCAATCAAATAAATCTGGAAATAATTTGACTCAAGATACTCAAGTAACTTGGTGGTTAGAAAATGGTTAGAGGAGCTAGAGAGATGGCTCAGCAGTTAACAGTGCTCTTACAGTGGACCTGGGTTCTGTTCCCAGCACCCACATGGTGGCTAAGAACCATCTGTAACTGCAGTTCCCAAGTATCTGATGTCTTCTTCTGGCCTTCAAGGGCACTGTACAACATTGGTGCACTTAGCTACATTCTGGGGAAACACCCATGCAATATAATAAAGTTAAAAATTATTAATTAAAAAAGAAAATGGTTGGAAATTTTATTAAAGTAATACATTTTAACAAGACAGTTAACAATTTTATCTGAAATAAATGTAGATTAATATCCATAGGAGAATTTTAATTTCATCTATGCCTTAATGAAAACAGTATTTCACAAAAACGTATGAGTGGTTTTTCCCATGCATGTTCATATAGATATTTTGTAGCATGTATACACAATGTGTATTTTATGCAGATAATAAAATGTACTTAACTCATGTATTAAATTGTGTTTGGAAGTATAAAAATACTTGTAGTTCTTTTTAAATAACCAGTACTCTATAGTAGTTGGAATTTTAAATATTCCTTAAGATATTGCTACATATTAGAAAAGCAAATGGTATAAGATTTTGCAAGCAGATTTGTAGAATTATGTAAATGTACAAAATGAAATGTCATTTACAGAGTACCTTATTTTCCCTCTTAATTTATCTTAAACATAGCTTTCATTTATACTTCACTATATGTGGTTGGTGGCTGACTTCCCAATTCCACAGATACTTTTCCTTATTAAGTTTAATCACTCTTCCTATCATTTTTTACTTCCTTTGCTTATCAACATTTTATTTCTAGATGTGTCATTTTTCCTACAATTTATCTGTTAATTTTTACAATTTTCAAGCTCTTAAGTTATTGAAGGAAAATAATGTAGCCCTAGTTAAGGTAAAGATGTGACAAACTTTAATAAACAATGTATTAAATTTGTCATTTTAAATTAAAATTTAAATAATAATTATTTAAAGCAAAAACTTTACAAAGTTATGGATAAATTCATGGATAATAAAGATCAATTTCATAACACTTTAAAATTAGTTCTGAGAGTGAGATGTTTTTCTCATCTGCACAGTGTAAACTCTTCGGAGTGAGTCCTTAGGTGTACTAGTGATCAATGATGTAGACAGGTACATATGCAGATATGGGTATATGGATGTGGATATAATATATTAAAGAATTTTAAATTCAATATAGCATGAAATCAGCTTAAAACAAGTTTTAAAAGATTTACTTTGGGGGTTTGTAGGACAGCTCTGAGGTTAAAAGTGTACACTGCTCTTGCAGAGGACTCAACTTTGGCTCCCAGCAACCATGGTGATCAGAGATACCTACCTGTAACTCAGCTCTAGGGGATTCAAGGCCTCTGGCTTCTTTTGGCATCTGCACCCACATGCAAGCACACATACGCGCGCGCGCACACACACACACACACACACACACACAATTTTTTTTCTCCTTAGTACTACAATTGGATTATGGGATGGTGTTGGTCCTAAATTAGACTTCACACAGGTGTAACTACAATACAATGACTCCTTAGAAGATGCAGTTCTTAAATCACACTTCCTCAGGTATAATGCTGGGAAAATTCAGTATAACTAACATGATAACATATCAGAAAACAACAACAACAACCAAACAACAGACTAGTAGCTTTTAAGACATTCTTCTATAATGGACTATTTCAAATTAACAGACTTTCTTCAGAAAAGATAATTTTTGATGGACAAAATGCAATTGAGAAGAGTGCTTAATAATCATAACCTAATGTAGACAAGAAAGTGTTGACTACTCTTTAAGGGACAAGTTTAACCTCCAAACAGCCAATTCAGTAAGACTAGAAGCTATTTAATTTTGTATTTGTCACGATTTGACTGTGCTTCTTCCCTTGCTGTCTCTACATGAAGCCATGGGCCAATTCTACTTTCAGTAAATGTTTGACAGCTTTTTACTTAATAACAGTCTCAGCACTTTTATTAAGCATGCAAGACTAACAAAAACTTTGGCAATGCATAAGTGTAACACTGACAAGAGAGAGCTTTTACAATTAAGTCTTCTAATACTGCCTTCACAGTGTGGAAATTGTGCTACATCCACCAAAAGAGGGCCCCGTCTACTCAAATATTTTAGTACCTCACCCCAGGAACAAACTCCTTTGCATTTGGATTCACATTGCTCTTGACCACAAGATCTTCCAGAGAAGAGCCATCACTGATAACAAGGTCATTAAACTGGTCTTGGATTTGGTCCATAGTCTGTGGGAGATCTCGAGCTGGAATAAACCACTCATGTTCTTCTTCCTCTTCCAGCATTTCTTGGAAACAGCGTTCAATAAATTCTTCTTCCCACAACTCCTCTTCTATTTGTCTGTTGAATTCCTCTTCATTTTCCATCCACATGTACTCTGCAAATGGATTATCATCTTCATGAGAATGACCGTTAATAATCACATCTTCATTGATGATGTTCGGGCTAGTACTACTACGATTTGGATCTTTCATGGTTGGTGTTAGTTTTTTTTAATTTTTATTTATTTCTGTATGTGTATGAATGTACTGTCTGCATGCAAGTGTGTGCACCCGTGTCGTGCAATGCCAGGGAGGTCAGATTCCCCTGGAACTGGAGTTCTCCTGGAATTGGAGTTTCAGACGGTTCTCGTCCGCCATGTGAGTGCTGGGGATCGAACCCCGGGTCCTCTGTAAGAGCGGTCGGCACTCTTAACCGCTAGGTCATCTCTCCAGTTGTCGTTTTTAACCCAGTGCACGGCAGCGGGGACTGCAGCCAAGAATCCTGTCCGCCTCCGCGGATCTCCACAGGCAGTGCTGCTCCCCAGCTCTACGTGCGCTTCGCCGCACAATTTTTAACAAAACAATAAAAATAAGCCCCATGGGCCGGGCGTGTTGGCGCACGCCTTTAATCCTAGCACTTGGGAGGCAGAGGCAGGCAGATCTTTGTGAGTTCAAGGCCGGCCTGGTCTACAGAGTGAGTTCCAGGACAGCTGGGGCTATAGGGAGATCCTGTCTCAAAAAGACAACAAAAATAAGTCCTATGTAACTGCAGTATCTTAACCTCCTCCAGCCCCAAATTAGCTTTTCTGAGCATATTATTTTCATAAATGCTTTAGAAGTAGTCTAGTTCATTAATTAGCACATCACAAAACTAGTTTCTAAATTTTCACATTTAACATTTTTGTTTTTGAAACAGGGTCCCAGCTGGCCTGGAACTTGCTATAGATGGGGCTGTCCTTTATATCACAGAGATCTGCCTCCTCTGTCTCCTGAGTGGTGGGATTAAAGGCATTAAAGGCATGTTGCATCACACCCAGCTATGTCTAGCTTTCGATAGTGGATATTATTATTATTGTTATTACTACTATTATCTTCTCCAAACTCACCAATATTCTGTAAACAGTAACAGAGTTACTACACAACTTTTTACAAAAATTGTTTAAAAGTACTGTCTCTCTAGCCGGGCGTGGTGGCCCATGCCTTTAATCCTAGCACTAGGGAGGCAGAGGCAGGGAGATCTTTGTGAGTTCAAGGCCAGCCTGGTCTACAGAGTGAGTTCCAGGCCAGCTGGGGCTACAGGAGACCCTGTCTCAAAGACGCAAAAAAAAAAAAAAAAAAAAAAAAGTATTGCCCTCTCTTATAAAACTTATAATAGAAATGAAATGGTTGAGGCAGAACATGTCTTCTTAGCCTGAGTGTGGTGGCACACATCTTTAATCCCAGCACCCGGGAGGCAAAGGCAGGTGGATCTCTGTGAGTTCAAGGCCAGTCTGGAACTAAAGGGAGACCCTGTCTCAAAAAGACAAAAAAAAAAAGAAACATCAAAGAAAGACTTTTTGCATATAAATATATGAAAAGTTCATAAATAAAACTTTATATGTTGAAATAAAATGAAGAAGCACTTTCAGAAGCAGTTTTTAAAAATCAGAATCTAGCGGTTAAGAGTGCCAACAGCTCTTGCAGAGGACCCGGGTTCGATCCCCAGCACCCACATGGCGGCCGAGAACCGTCCGAAACTCCAATTCCAGGAGAACTCCAGTTCCAGGGGAATCAGACGCCCTCTTCTGACTTCTGCGGCATTGCACGACACGGGTGCACAAACCTGCATGCAGACAGTACATTCATGCACATACAGAAATAAATAAAATTAAAAAAAAATTTTTTTTAATCAGAATCTAATGCCCTCAAGTATTAAATAGCTAAAAGTGATGTTTTATGATCTTCATCTATTCAAAAGCCCAGGACATTGATTTGATAATTAGTAAAAAAGAAACTTCTGGACAAAGGACATTTCAGATTCAAAGAAAAAATTATTAAATGTTAAAATTTGATGCATCCATTTGTTATGATTTAAAATTTTTTTTTAATGTGTATGAGTATACTGTCTGCATGTAAGTAGATGTACCCATGTCATGCAATGCTGTGGAGGTCAGAAGAGGGTGTCATAATCCCCTGGAATTGGAGTTAAAGACCGTTCTTGGATGCCATGTGGCTGCTGGGAATCGAACCAGGGTCCTCTGCAAGAGCAGTAGGTGCTCTTAACTGCTGAGCCATCTCTCCAGCCTCCCCCATTTGTTATGATTTTAATGTGTGATTTGTATAAAATATACTTTAAGGAACAGATAAAAATGGCAGATAATTCATCCTTACAATGTTAGCAGACAGCAGCAAGTCACCAAGCTGAGTGACCATACCTTTTCTTTTAATCAAACTAATTAAAGGACAAGTATCTGGTTCTGCTGAGAATACTGAGTGTATGAAAGTCATAATTTAGAGATGAAATAATGCTATCGAATTGTTTTTAAAAAATCAGGGATTGGGCCTAGAGAGATGGCTCAGCAGTTAAGAGCACTGCTGCTGTTGTAGAGGACCTGGGTT
The DNA here is from genome assembly GCA_009823505.1 of Rhizomys pruinosus. Taxonomy (NCBI): domain Eukaryota; kingdom Metazoa; phylum Chordata; class Mammalia; order Rodentia; family Spalacidae; genus Rhizomys; species Rhizomys pruinosus. The sequence continues at coordinate 2,387,150 of VZQC01003281.1, forward strand.
TAGTTCTACACACCCAATGGCAGTTAACAACCACCCACAACTCCAGTTCCAGGGGATCTGAACCTCTTCTGGCCCACATAAATTTGTGCATACAGGTGCACTTACATAAATGCAGGCAATACACAAAAAATAAAAAGAAACAAATTTTTTAAAAAATTAAAAAATGGCTTAAAAATTAACTGACAAGCAATAAGAGAAATTAATACTGATATTATGAAGTTACTAGTATTGAGCAAATTACCTGTCATGTGACTTTTCCTGGCAGGGCATAAAGAAATGTTTAGTTTATTGCCCTCAGGTTGACACACCAAAAAGAAACTATTCACTTTAAGTCTAGCCCTGGAAAAAATGAGTTTCCTGGGTTTCCTTTCCTGGGCTCATTCTTCAGCTTCCTTCAGCATTCCACTTCCTATGTTTTCTACATCCCTCCACCCTAAACCCCTGCCCCACAAGACCAGATGGGGCTAGGGCAGAATTATTGGCTTAGCTGCTGGAGAGTGGTATCTGTAATCTCAGAAGCAGTTCTCAAGACTCTCCCCTGATCTTCTGCAAAGGAAGATTAACTTTGTCACCACAGACCTGGCTGTCAGCTATTCTGATCATTTCTTTGTGGTGACTGTAGCATGTATTCAGTAGGACATCACCACTCTGCCTCTTGCTGGCAAAGCTATCAATTCCGACATGGTTCCGCTATAAGAGAACTGCTGCTTTCTAGGTTCCAGTCTCCAGATGTGAGAAAATGTGGTGAGAAGGAATTTAGCTAAAATCCGAAAGGTAAAACAAAGCAAAGGAGACATTTAGGAACACACGAGATGTTCAAATTTAGGTTCAACTTTGTACGTTAAAACGTCATGAAAAACTTTGTAAATTTGTATTTTTGCGTATGCTTGATTTTAGTCTTATAATTTCTACTTTTGAAGTGCACGTGGCTTGTCATGGGCTAAGGAGGGCAAGGTGTAGGTAGAAGAGTGACAGCTGCAGAGAACTCCAAATCTTTCCATTTTCTTCAAGAGTGTAATTTAACATAATTTATCCAAAACGAAGCCCAAGCCTTGTTCTCGAGGATATTTCCTTTTTACTTTTTAATAATCCCTTTTCACTTTCCTATTCAGTCAGCCACCCCATCACTAATTTGTCTATTAACTTCTTTGTGCTGTCAACATAAATGGATTTTGTAAATGGAAATGACTTGGAGATTGGCTCAGATGGATTCTTTAGAGAAGGTGGCACTGCTCCAGAATTATCCAGAAAAATAAAAATGACTGGCTGTGGTCAGAGCCTTGCAACCCCCAGCCCCCAGCCCCCCCAGGTCAGGTATCATTCCAATCATAGACAATAATTAAGTGAAGCAAGGACTCCAACAGAGTTTCATTTTACTAATTTGACAGTATTTTTTTTTTTTGCATTGAATTGGTTTCCTTCATCAAAGTGAAATATGACTTGCTCATAGAAAGCAGAGTGTTCTAGAACAACTGCTTGATTCTGTCAAATACTAATTGCTTGAGGAAAATGTTGGTTTTTGAATCATTTCTGCATTTTAAAATGAGTCTTACACTTTTGTAAGCTGTTTTCTGTTGTATGTATATGAATCAATTATAGTGATTTCTACATATATTGTCAAAATGAGACCACTGACAGTACTTTCAGATTGGATTTTTCTTATGAAACTGTATTAATAGTTGGTATTTTTGCTTTGACAAAAATAAAATATACCAAAGAGCACTTGAATATTTTATGCCCCAATTGGCCACACTTAAAAGTGTTCTGAAGGATGTCCTCATTCTGCCCTACCTCCAGTCCTGTGCTACACTGCTCCTCTGACCCTGATGAGCTTCTTCTCAGACTCTGGCCCATCCCACTTCCCGTTTCTTACCGACATACTCCTCAGACTTTGGCGCGTGTCTCTGCCCCATAGACACACTAGACCCTCCCACCACACCTCCAGATCCACGCCACATTGCTCCACAGTGTCCTCTAGCTCTGGAGCTACAGAAAATAGCTGCTTAACATGGTTGCCACAGGCTTTTAAGCAGACCCGAGTCTGGTAGGACACCCTGTCCTGGCCCTCAGTTCCACAGTTGAGCCCTGTCCCCTTGAGGCAGTTCCCAAGGTACCCAATCTCACTATGGGATTCCAGCTTGGTAGGCTAAAAACTAATGCCAAAGGGCAAACAACAGCTTAAATTGAAATGCCCAGCTCCTGTCACAAAACCACCAACAACATGATAAACCAAGACAATATATACCATTCTCTCAACTAAATCCATAGTAATAGCCCCTAAGAAGAGCAACTTAGAATAAAATTCAAGATACGAAATTCCAAAGAACAATTATAAATATGTTCAACAAGTTCAAAGCCTATAATTCTACTCTAATACGAGGCAAAATAAACAGTAAACAAACACTCCAATGACCTTAAAGTGGAAAGGAACAAAATGCTTAAAGTCCAAGAAAACAGGAGCAAAGAGATGGATTTTCATGAGGACAACACAGAATTCATAAGTAGAATTCAATGAAGAGATAGAAACACTTAAGAAAACTCAAACTGAAAGGAGAAACTCAGTTAAGAACAATTTAAAAACCTCAGTGGCAAGCCTACCATCGGAATGGACCACAGAGAAGACAAGGATCGAAGATAAGTTACAGGAACTGATGGTCCACATACATAAATAGGTTCAAAATCTGAAATCATATCATTATCTCAATAGACACAGAAAAAAGCCTTTAATAAAATCCAATATTCCTTCATGATCAGAGTCATGGAGATTCTAGGAATGCATAGAGCATACGTCCACATAGTTAGTCAATGCTATGTATGACAAACCTATAGCAAACATAATACTGAATGGAGAAAAGCTCAAAGCATTCATACAAAATCAGGAACAAAACAAAAATGTCCATTCTGTCCGCTCCTACTCATTATACTGCTGTAAGTCTTAATAGAGCAATAAGACAAAAGACGGAAGTAAAACAGTTACAAAAGGGAAGAGAAGAATTCAGGCTATCCCCATTTGCAGCTGACATGTTTCTATGCCCTAAAGTCTTCATCAACAAGCTCTTTGATCTGATAAGCATTTTCAGAAACATCTCACGATACAAAATTAACACACAAATCAATAGTTTCCTATATACCAATGACAAGCATACTGAAAAGTAAATCAGGGAATCAGTCTTATTCACAATGCACACATACAAACAGACACAAAATAAAATATCTAGGAATAAACCTAGCCAAGGAATGAAAAACCCTCCATAATGAAAGTTTTGTTCTGTTTATTTTGATTTTTTATTTTTGAGAATGGGACTCACTATACCCCCAGCTGGCCTAGAATTTGTCATGTGGACTAGGATGGCCTTGAACTCACAGAGATCTTCCCACCACTCCTCCTCCTGAGTACTGAGATCAAATGTGTGAACCACCATGCCCTGTTATAATGAAAGTTTTGATACTGAAGAAACTGAGGAAGGATCTCAGAAGACACTCACGAGCTAGAAGAATTCATATTGTGAAACTATCTATTCTAATAAAAGCAATCTACATATTTAATGCAATCTAAATCAATATTCCAGAGCCACTCTTCACAGATACAGAAACAAAATTAAACTTTATATGGAAGTAGAAATGACCAAGGAGAGCCAAAGCCATCTTCACCAAAAGAATGTGGCAAGAAGTGTCACCATGCCCTGTTTCGTTATACTGCAGAGCCATAGCTAACAGAAACATCACAGCACTATCACAAAGCAGCACACTGCTCAGTGGGACAGAATAGAGGGCCTAGATAAAAGTCCACCCACCAACACCTACCTGATTTATGACAAAGATGGCAAAAGTATTCACTGGAAAGGACAACATCTTCAACAAATGGTGCTGGATATAAACATGCAGAAGTAAACTGAATTCCCATCTCTCACTTGCTTCAAAACTCAACTTCAACTGGATCAAAGATCTCAACATAAGACCTGATATTCTAAACCTGCTAAATAGGAGTATACTTTGTCATATTGGTGGAAGCAATGAATTTGTGAATAGGATTCTAGGAAGATAGCAGTAAGACCCCAAACTGACAAATTTCATAGGATCTCATGAAGTTAAAAAGCTTCTGTACAGCAAAGAGCCCACAAAATGGGAGAATAACATTGCCAGTTACACATCTGAAAGAGGATTAATATCTAGAATGTATAAAATCTATATAATCTAAATACTAAGAAATCAGACAACTCTCTTAAACAATAAATTGAAATTTCTCAAAAGTGGAACTAGAAATGTCTAGGAGTTACTTTTGAAAATGGTCAACTCCTTAACTTATTAAATCCTCTTTAATATTCAGCTCAGAGTACTTATCACTAAGAAAGCCAGTAGCACATTTGGATGTGGTAGAACTGCAAATCAATGTGTCCACTTTGGAAATCAAACTGGATATTTCTCAAAAAAGTGAAAATCAAGCTGCCGTATAACTCAGCTATACCACTCCTGGGAACATACTCACAGGATACATGCTAGAACAGACAGGGAAACCTGAACATCCATTTTCATTGCTGCCCTATTCACAAGAGCAAGGAAATGGAAGCAGCCTAGCTATCCATCAGCTGATAAACAGACGAAGATGTGGTCCATATACATAACAGAATATCACTCAGTTTTAAAGAAAAATGAAATTTTCAGGGAAATAACAAGAATTGGAAAACTTATTCTGAATAAGGTATCCCAGTTCCCAAAGACTAAACACCATTTAATTCTCTCTCATATGAGGATCTTAGCTTCCACTCTTTAACTTGTTATGTCCAATATGAAGTACCTGAGGAAGCCATTAAGAAATAAGGAAGGAAAGGAAGGATGGCTTATCTTAAGGAAGGAGAATAACAGCTCACAAAAAAGGAAAGGAAAGAGGGGAATTTCCTGGGTGGAAAGGTCTAGTCAGGGAAAAGATGTAGGGAACAGATGAGGGTGTAGAGTGGAGGGAGGATAAGAAAGGATAGAGGGAGTATGAAGAAATCAAGACATGCTGACTAGTGGCTTGACTATTATGAGGGTAACCAATTCTCCTCAGAATAGATTCAGGATGTAAGCAATGGGGAGAAGAAAGATTGAACCAGTGCCTGGTACTACAAGTCCGGCTAACAGCCCAGGTCTGAGGAGGTAGCAGTCCCATATGGGGAGTGTACTTCTGATGGTTAACTAAACTATCACAGCACAAAACTGCCTTTTAAGTACCTATGCATATACTCATGGATAATCAAAGAAACCTCTTCATATAATGGACAGTAGTGAATGCAGACACTCATGGCTCCCATGAGCCTTAAAATAAGTGACACACATGGCCCCAGGCCTAAACAAGTCACTGTTTAAGATGAGAATGTATAAGTACAGGGTGTGTGTGTGTGTGTGTGTGTGTGTGTGAGAGAGAGAGAGAGAGAGAGAGAGAGAGAGAGAGAGACGGAGACAGAGACACACAATTCTAAAAGCATAATTTTGTCATTTAAAAATTAGGCTGGAATTCCCATTATTGGAATTCCCCTAATTCAATGATGAATAATTCCCATTATTCATCATTGAATTAGGGTCAGTTAAGAATACTGAATGAGGGGCTGGAGAGATGGCCTAGTTAAGAGCACTGACTGCTCTTGCAGAGGACCCGGGTTCAATCCCCAGCACCCACGTGGTGGCTGAGAACATCTTTAACTCCAGTTCCAGGGGAATCTGACACCCTCTTCTGACCTCCGGGGCATTGCACAACATGGTGCACAAACCTACATGTAGATAGTACATTCATACACATAAAAATAAATAAAAATTAAAAAAGGATACTGAATGAATTAACAAATTCATCTCTTGATCGTAACACAGACTAAGCATTTTTTATTTGAGTCAGGGTCTCTCTGTAGCCCAGTGCCAACTAGAACCCATTATGTGGACCAGGCTGTCCTTGAACTCACAGAGATCTGCCTGCCTCTGCCTCCTGAGTGTTAGGATTAAAGGTGTGCTCCACCACACCTAGAGTAAGTTTTGAATGAATAAAGTGAGATGGGTTTTCTTTATAACATTAGGTAGAGCTGAGTCCTAAAAAGAATGATTAGGAAGAAAGTTCTCATAAATCTCTGAAAGTTAAACAGTACTTTCTTGATGGAAATTAGAGAATTTTCCAAGAAGGAAACAATTTCCATTATGTAATTTTCATGTCATTTCAAATTTAAGTAACTAGTATAACTTATTAGTAGACAGCAAGATTACAAACCAACAAAGAACTAGATATTTTAGTCTAACTGCAAGGAAAAGAAAATCATGATCTCTCATCTTTAGATAATCAGACCTTTTTTTTTTTCCATAGACACATAGCGTTTAATGGTTTTTAAAAAAGTCCAGATTTGGCACTTTAGAAAAGTGAATGCAGTTAATTTTCAGCAATATTATAGCCACCGACTCTGATTGCTCAGTTCACACACAACAGTAGTTGCTTTCTATGGTGTTACGGCTTCTCTGCACTAATTCTCATCAGGCCAACAAACATTAGGGCAGGGTAAGCAAAGGCTAAATTGTTGCACAAAGGGACATTTACTCATCAGATCTCTTCTATGCTCACTTCTTGGCAAAGCTTTATTGATATGATTCAAAGTTTCCTGGGGAATCCAACTCATGTCAACATCATTGTGACTTGATGTAGCCATTTCTACTTTCTGGATGGGTCTCTTGCACTTTCTAGATTCTAGGAGCTGAGGAAGGACAACAAGTCTTATATAATTTAAATTTACTAAGAAAGTCTGTATATATATCCTCTATAGAAAACCACATTGTATATATTTTACTTTTGATTTGATTAACTACAATTAAATTTATTTAAACATTCTTAATACCCATGAATTTAAGATGTTGATATATTAAGATCAATCAGCTATATATTGCAAAATTTTGGCAATTATAAAAATGTCTCAAAGCATGGAAATGAGTTACTTGAATTGCCTTCAATTGTTAAAATTATTTATTTTTTTAAAATTAAACCATGTCATATGGGTCATCATTTTTATTTTGCTTTGTGAGAGACAGGTTTCATTGTGATTTTCTACATTCCTGTGAAGATTCAAGGCACTTGCTTGGTGCTTGCAATACTCTGCTGAAGTCTTTTAAAGCAGTGAAAAATCTGAGGATAACCAATAAAGATTGGATCCACATGAAATTATTATGTGGAAACTGGTTATACTCTTAATATGAATTTCTCAGACGGTCCCTGGGACTGACATGTCATTTATCTTAGATTATTTACTTTTTCCTTTTCAGTGTTCCAACAAAGATCAGTTTTACTTAATTTTCAATGATCTATCTTAAAATGGAGCAAAATGTGACACACGGAAACAAAATTACTTGCCCAGGGTCATATAGTTGATGAATGGAGAGGTAGGAACTTAGTCACAACTGCAGCCCCAGGGTCCATGCTCTTAATCACAGAGGTACTTTGCCCTGCCTTGTCCTGATATTTTCTAGAATACAGTACTTAGGTTCCTCTTTCATTGACTTGTTAATTAGGCAGTAATGATTGTGGTGCATTTACTGTGATCTTATATGGAACAATAAGTTGTCATAAAGGGTAGAGCTCAAGTGACTATTGTCATAAATAATGGTTGATTCATCACGAAAGAATTCCTAGCATTTTCTACAACTCCAGGATAAAAAGAAAAAAAAAAAAAACAGATGCAAATTTAACTCAAGATAAGAAACCTCTGTAGGGCCTATGAAGACAGACTCATAGTAACTCCAACTCTACCCTATCCATGTTTGTCCAACTTTACTTGCTTGTTCTGTATTTTAAAGTTGTTCAACTAGTGTGTCCCTTGATAGAGATGGTAGTTTTTGTTTATTATTCTACCAGCATGAGTATTTTGCAGAATTAAACCATTAAGTGATATATCTGAATGTCTAATGTTTAATAAGTTGATTAAACTCAGTTACTTTTCCTTTTCTTGTACATTTATTTAACTTCTTCAAACAACATCTCCACCCAGGGCAAAGCAGGGAAATGAGTTACTTGAATCAAATGCATGAGCCTCTGGGAGCATTCCTCCCACAGACTACCCCATGGCTTAACCCAGTTCTGGACTTTGTACGGTGTAACACTGAACTGCCAGGAAAGATGAGCCAATAGTGGCGTGACTGTTTTAGTGGTAGATAACGGCCTCTGTGTGGAGCTGAGGCATGTGCTGGAACAGAGATTATGTGCCTGTTACAGTAAACCTGGTCAAATCTTATGGCCAGGGAGAACACAGAGCCTCTAGGAAGAATTTACTACTGATATTTTGTTAACTAGATATGTAGTCAAACTAGTTTCTAAATATGTGTGTTTATATATACAAGAGCCACCCTGCCTTGATCAGAGAGGCTTCTTTTGCTAAGCATGATGGCTGATGCAGAGACTCAAACTGTTGAGAATTCCTGAGTGCTTCATCCTCACTGCTAAATGGGACACTGTAACACTCCCTCCAAGGCCCAGGGAGCCCTATAGAAGAGGAGGGGAAAAATATTACAACAGTCATGAAAACAGCGCAAGTTTATCTGCACAAGACCTGTACAACAAAAGTCATAAAAACAGGACAGGTACTGCCCAGGAAGCAGAAAGGGCTCAGTGGTAGTGGGAGGGAAGAAGCTCTGGGCAGTAGGTGTAATATTATAGTGCATTATATACATAGATGGAACTGACAAACTTTCTGAAAATAATTGGCCAAGAAGTATTTGACAAATTTGTATTTTCATTCCTTTAGCATTACTTTCAGACGTTAAAAGAAAATAGAATAATAAAAAGGCTTATAAATTATTCATTTTCTTCAAATATATCTGTCAGTCTTCCATGCTTGATACAAGCATTTTTTCTGCATTTTCTATGTTTATCTTATAGTTCAAAAGATAATTTTCTCTGCTGAAAATATAAGATAACTATACTTATTTCACTTTTCTGGCACAAATTCAAATTTCCCATCTTAAGTTATGTATTTAAGTTTTGTATCTTGATTTGATCCATACAACTTAATGTGTAGTTGTTGATTGTAGACTTTACCTGTCCAATTAGCATATCAATGTTTTTGAAAGGAACATCTTAGTTTTAGAGAAAAAAAGGTAAGGGGACTGCTACTATTATAAAATGAAAGGAAGTAGAAACTAACAATTTTCAATTAAAATTTGGTTTGCAGCACCTTTCAGTGGTTCATAAGCTTTCTTAGAAAAAGTAGCATTTTCCTGTACTAATCTTCACACTTCTGTCCCTACCTCCTTTCTCCATGCTTTGCCCAGGAATTGAAGGTACTAACTTAATACCTTACTTTTCTTAATACCTTAAAATGTTTATTTATTTATTTATTTATTTATTTATTTTTATTTTTTAGATTTTTTTCCTGTATGTGTGTATAAGTGCACCTATGCCATGCAGAGCCTGTGGAGGCCAGAAGAAGGCATTGAAAATCCAGGCCTGAAAAGAAAAAGAGCACCGTTGTTTTGCCTGTCTTCAATTCTTACTGGCAAGTGCAGCTACCCTGTGGCTGCCACTGTTTTTGCCATCCTTCAAAGACACAAGACACAGCTTTTCAACCTTCCAATATGGACTGAAGACTCATGTCTCTCCAAGAATCCTCCAAACCTTCAGTGCCACATGGGGGCTGCTGAGACTTGTGGACTGAGCTACTTGTGGACTGAGCAACTTGTGGACTGAGCTACTACTGGGGTTTCAGCCTCTTCAGAGTATTGATGGCTATTGTTGGACTACCCAGGCTGTATCATGAGGACCAGTACAGGAGGATCAAGATGGGACGTGGTATTTACTGGACCTCATTTGGTGACAATGGGAAGGGAAAACCCCAGTGTGGAGCACAAGGGCAGGACTGATGGTTATTTGGGCTTGCCAAGGAGGAGCCTTCAAACGTGACATCTTTCAGCCTAATAAAGAAAAGGAAAAAAAAAAGAAATCATATGTTGAAGATGCTAAAAGATATATGGCATGCATATATGCATATTTTTGAGTGATGCATATTGGAAAGAAGAACAACAGCAGCAGCAACAAAAAGACCGTGTCAAAGAACTGACTGAAATGGTGAACTTCTGCTCAAAACAGTAAACTTCTGCATCAAAAATTTTAAGAGACTGAGAAAAAGATGAAAAACACGTTTGGGAGAATGCATGTGCTCTGGTGGGGTATGGGGGCAAGGAAGGGGGATGAGTTTAGATTTGATTGGAAATTTTGTATGAAATGCACAAAGCTTCAATAAAAATTGGCTTAAAAAAAAAGAAAACCCAGGCCTGGGGTTCAGATGGCTGCAGTTACTGAGTGCTAGGAACCAGGCCTGGCCCCTCTGGGAGGACAGCCATGGCCCGTAACTGACAGCCATCTCTCCAGCTCCTTTCTTAACATCTTGATGGATAAAACTTTTATTCATACTTTTATTTTCTTGGTATAAACCTAATCTGTACTATAAATTTTCAAATATGTTTCCTTAGGACAGATTTGGTTAGATCTTTATAGGAACCATGATTTGATCTTGTTCTTGACCCACTTTATTAAAAAATATGTAATTCATTGCACTCCTTTAAAGTAAATGTTGATTGACATGCTTGATAGGTTTAGCTATTTTTTATTTTTTATTGAATTTTTGAGATTTTCATACAATGTAACTTGATGGTATTTGGATCCCCCCCCCGTTTATACCTCCTCTTATTGCCTTTCTCAGTTAAATGTACTCTATGATGGACATAAAAGGCCTACAGAGTCAAATTTGTGACCCAAATGTCCTTCAGTGTATGTCTATCTACTGGAGCCTGGTTAGCATACCAAGAGCCCCATCCTTAAAACAGACTGTTTATTTCACTTCCAGTAGCCATTTGGATTGCGAATTCTTACCCAGTTCCCTTGTCTATGCTGGGATTTTGCCTGGTTTGAGCTTGCATCACTGTCACCATTGCTGTGAGTCCATAGGAATAACTGACCAGTTGCCTGAAAAACTGTTTCCTTCTCATCATCCACCACCCAGTGGCTCTTATAATCTTTCTTCCCCTCTTCTGGAATGATTTCTGAGACTTGGGAGGCAGATGTTTGATATAGGTTCAGGGATTAGCATTCTATAATCTCTTGCTCTCTGTATTGGCTAATTATGGGTTTCTGTGTTAAATGCAATCTGCTGCATAAGAAAGCTTCTCTGGTGAGAGTCAAGCGATGCATTAATTTTTGAGTATAGCAATATCATCAGGAGTCAGTTAATATGATAGCTATTCAGTAGAAAATTAGTATTGGGCTCTCCCTTATGCCCCATGACCTGTCTAAGCCTCAGGTTCCTAAGCCTGACATCAGTGTCAGGTATGGGCTTCATTCCCAAGAAGTGGACCTTAAATCTAATTAGGTAATGGTCGGTTGTTTCCATAATATTCATGCTACTATGGAACCAGTGAGCATGTTTCCAGGCCAGTTGTTATTCACAATATTTATAGCTGGGTCAGGTTGATAATTACTTTTTCCTTCTGTTAGCATGCATAGTGCCTTCTAGCACTTTGAAATCAGCTAGTAGAAGTGAGACTCTGAAGTCAGCACTACCTTGATTTCTCTTTATTTGTTCTACAGCTCACGTATTTAGTATCTTCACCAATAGTTCTGGTGGTAACCAAGAGTAGGGGCAATGTCCAGTATTGTTTGAAGGTCGATGGGATCCCTGATCAATAGCTTCTAGAGAGGGAGTCCATTCCTGGCATAGAGGGGTTTCATTTTGTTTCGTTTTGTTAGCCTATAATGTCTAGAACGGCCATGTCCCCTTGTTATAGGTAACTCCTTTTAATCTCTTTTTATAACTTATATGTGAATATTTTCAGAAGCTTCTATTGTGGTAGGTTTCCATATAGATTTTTCTAAATGATTTTAGTGTTACTTATTCCTTTTCTGCCCTGCCCTCCCCTCCCACTCCCTACCCTATTTAACCCTTCCTACCCTAATGTTCCCTTTTCCCCCTTCCTATCATTGCATTCTATCACTCCTCCCAGAAAGCTTCCCCTAACCCATGGCTGTTTAATAGTTTCTTGACCTCTCTGAATTTTCAAATCAAACATGCATATCTATGATTTCAGTACTAGCATGTAGCTATGAGAGAGAACATATGATGTTTGTCTGGGTTATCTCACTCAGGATAAATGTTTCTAGTTCTATCCATTTACCTATGAATTTCATAATTTCCTCTTTTTAAAGAGCTGAATAATATCCCATTGTGTATATTTACCACACCTCCATTATTCATTCATTGGTTGATGGACATCTAGTTTGTTTTCCATTTCTGGCTATTATGGAAAGGGCAGCAATGAACATGGATGAGCAGGTATTTCTTTAGTAGGGTATGGAAAAGGCAATGGGTAGAAAAAAAATTCTTGCTCTAAAATATATCACAATCAGGTCTAGCAGTGAGCTAATTCTGGAAATTCTGTTCCTTTTTGTTCACTCACAAATGCAAACTTCATCTTTGGGAAAATGTGGGCTTGGTACCACCTTGGAAACCCTGATTTTCTCTAGAAATTTTCAGAGCTCATCTGTCCCCTTGATATTTGTGAATAAAGTGGTGGGTATGGCTGAGTGGCATAGTTTCTTCTCTTACATGTCATCACTAGAGCTAGAAACTTGAGTGACATCCACTGCCTTTCTGTCTAAAGGTTATCATTTCTGAAAGAGTGCAAGGCCCTTTGGGAATTTTCAGATTAAAATGATCACAAAGGAGTCTATTCTATAACTCTACTGGTCATCTTGAAAAGCACCAAAGAAATATGGCAAACTACTATGATTTCTGACTAGATCTAAAATCTGGCTAGATCTAAAGATTAATCTTTCAGTCATTTCCAATGACTCTTCCCAATGACTGCTGGTGGCTTAACTGGTTTCTGAGAGCACAGAGCTCCAATGTTTGGAAGCTACTATGACCCAAAGAATACCATTCAATTTTCTTTAAACACCAGAAAGTTTTCCAATTGCTCTGTTCCGCTAATTAATTCTAGTACTTCATTCAGTTATTGAGCAAAATTTGAAATTTTGAAAATATGTTCATATATTTATATTATAATGTAAAAATGTCAAGCCAACTCCTACATCTAATATCTTTAAATTTCATTTGACATACCAATCATGAATGATCACATCTCAAATGTTATTTTGAAATATCAATTTAATAATATATTGGATGACGACAGAGAAGAACACAAGAATGCCATGCTTATGCTCCAGGTTGTTCTATTTGACAACAGAGAAGGCTGAAACCTATGAAAGAAAGCATTGATTGCTGGAATTGATTAGGAAGGGAGATGCATGCAAAAATCACTGAATGCAGGTGACAAAACTGGCTCTCACAGAAAGGAAACAAGATACCTACAATTACTCTGTTCTTTGGCTAAAAGGTTTGATCAATCTGTGCTACAAACAGATGTAAAAATCAGAAATACATTATGACTTGAAATTACATGCTTAGAAGATGAATATATATGGTTTTCATAAAATATAAATTAATAATCTTTTTCATTTTATTAAATCTGTTATAATAATATATAACCTAATGAATTTCAGGTGGGCAAGATTGCAACTACATTCAATTCTCTTAGTAGATTTCAGTTACCAGAGACACTCATTTCAATTCACTCTTTGTGCCTTTCTCTAAAATGCTGACTTCCAGGGGCTGGGGATATGGCTCAGTGGCAGAACATTTGCCTAGAATATTCGAGGCTTGTATGTAATCACCAGATTGGGAAAAAAAATTGCATGTGCAGATCCAAAATAATGTATTTCAGTACTGCTAAAGTATTTTCTGTGTTTTAACCCTTCAGAGTCTCTTGAAGAATGCTGACTACCCGACCAGTATCTTGTGGTGTTGATTTTGTAGATGGCAGGTTTAGGATCCATGACTTTTTTTGTGATATCAGAAATTGCCTTTAGCATTCAGAGCTAGTAATTCAGTGGAGGATATATAGTGGCAATGCTGTAATGCTGTCATTTCTATCTAGTATATTAATTGAATAGTTTTATTAGGAGAAAATGTTTTCTTCATCTAATTGTTCACCTAGAGGAAAATTCATCTTGAAAAGACATGATTAAAAGGTGTGTCTTATTATATTAAAATTTAAGATCTTCAATTGGCTTCCTATACTCTTAAAAGACAATGTTAAAATGTATTAAAATGAAACAAGTGTCTTTGAAAGTCTCTTTATTTGTCTCTTGATGTAACTGGAAGGGTCTTCGAAGCCTTCCTCGCTATCTGAAATGGAAGCACTTTAATCTCTTTTTCACATATCTCCCTTTCTGTATTTGAATGAGACAAAATACATGATGCTCCAGTTTCTGTTAGTAGTAAATGATCATAAAAGACTCTAACCTGGGAGTTAGGAATAATCATTTGAACTGGGTTCATTTCATAACTATGTGGCCAGAAAAAGACAGTAATAATATTAGTGAATATTGGTGATTTGTTTAAAATGTAAGTTTACAGTGTTAAAATTTGGCTTCTTGTATATTATATTTATATCTTCTTGCAAGATTACAATAATAGTAAAGTTGGAATAGTCCTAAGTCCTTATTTCTAAACAACATTAGATGCTCAGAATAACAATACTAATATTACCACCTTTGGACATAATAAAAAGAGTTAATTTTTTTTTTGCTGGGCGTGGTGGTGCACGCCTTTAATCCTAGCACTTGGGAGGCAGAGGCAGGTGGATCTTTGTGAGTTCAAGGCCAGCCTGGTGAGTTCCAGTGAGTTCCAGGACAGCTGGGGCTATAGGGAGACCCTGCTCTCTCTGAAAACCCAGAACAAAAAAAAAAAAAAAAAAAAAAAAAGAAGCGTTAATTTTTTATCTTTTTAACTTTTCAACATTTGGTCGACCTTTTTTTCCATATAGTATAATTTGATGGTATTTAGTTCCCCAAATGTCCTTCAGGGTGGGTTCATCCATTTGAGCCTAGTTTACCTACTCAGAGTCCCATTCTATAAGAAACTGTCCCTGGCCCTCCAGCAGCAATTGCGTGTGGTTTCGGATTGGGCTTTCTTTACTCTTCTCCATGTTCTATGCCGGAATCGTCCTCGGTTTTGAGCTTGCACCACTTACACTCTGTCACCATTGCTGTGAGTTCATAGTACTGCCATTTCTGAAAGCTGCATTTCTTTACTGGTTCAGGTCCACCCTCGAAGTCGTCCATCTTGTCTTCTCCCCCTCTTATACACACGTCCCTGAGCCTAGGAGGCCGAAGCTGCAATAGGGCTATACATGCTTTGAAACATTAGATATGCATGTTTCACTTTGAAAACCCAAGAATGTCCGGACAACTAAATAAATGGCCATAGAGGCCAGGCGGGTAGGGGACGCTAATTTGGGGGGGGACTGGATTAGACTGGCAGGGATCTGAAGAGGGGGGAAGGGAACATGTAGAGTAGGAAGTGTGTAATGGGGTGGGCTCGAATGCGTCGAGGAAGGCAAGGCGGATTTGGTGATGGCGGGCAGGGCAGCCGACACACTAAGGCCATGATGGAAACCTTACCACTACAGAAGTTTTCTTCAAGTTTACCTACAGTACTCATAATAAAGAGAGATGTACACAATAGATGAAACCTTCTACACTGGGGGGCACCATTGTTCCTTCTACGCATCATAATAGGATAAAACAAAGCTAAACCTGATGCCAGGAATGGAATTTTTCTCTAGAAGCTTTGTCCAGGGTCCCATAGACACTCAAATAATAATGGCCATTACCTTGCTCTTGATAACCCATCAGAACTTGATGGTAAGATCCCATTGCTGAAGACATTGCATACATGAGCTATAAAACCAGCTACACTTGGAGCTCTGGAGGTTCTTGTGGGGGTTTTGCGCTGTGGCCGTTGACTGCGGCTTCTAGCGATTTAAAATATATATATAAATAAATAAATAAATAAATTTAAAAAACAAACAAAAAACAAACAAAAAAAAACCCAAAAAAATGCACCAATTACCTAATTGTATGGCAAACTGAGTAACATCAATGTTATCTGAAAAGAACTGTGTTATTATATTGTAGAATCCCTTAAAAATAAACAAATAAAAGAGGAAAAAAATAAAAAACGAGAGGCAACATGCTTGAAAAAAAAAACCCAGCTACTCTTTCAGGCAACTTGGTTTGGTTCCCAGCACCCACATGCTAAGAACCATATTTAACTCCAGTTACAGGGGATATGGCACCACTCTTCTGGGGTCCATGCACATTTTACAACACGGGTGCACTTATATACATGCAAGCAAAACACGCACATAAATTAAAAAGAAATAAATGAATAAAGATCAGAGCAGGGGTCTGAGGAGATGGCTTAGTGAGTAAGTGAGCTGGTTGCATAAGCAGACAGGGTGTCTATGAAAAGCCGGTCCTGGCTGCATATGTTCCTGAGGCATGGAGAGAGGAAGATACTGGGGCTTCCTGAATCATATCCAGGTTCAGTGGGAGCCCCTGTCTCAAAGGAACAAGGTAGAGAGTAGGAGAGCAGGACACATGATGTCCTCTTCTGGCCTCACCACGTGCACATTATCACATACCACTCACATCCCCTAATACACACACACACACACACACACACACACACACACACACACACACACACACACACACACACAGTGTCAGAGCAGCGGTACACGCTCCATCATCATTTTTCTTCAGTCTTAGATCCACAAATATCCAAAGGTTGAATGTTTACCATCAGTTCTCAGTGTTTTCTGGTACTTTATGGTTTAAAGTTTCATCTTGTAAATTTCTTAGGGAATGGTCAGGGGAAGAGTGTAAGTTCTTATATGTTGAAAACAGCTCAGATTTTTATACTTGTAACTCATTTTGCTAAGCTAAAGCTTTTCCCTTTGCATCCCTTCAACATGTCATTTTCTCCATTTTCTGTGAGGTTAAAAAATTCTTTAATATAAATGACTAATTTTCCTTTTTAGGTCAATTCTTTTTTGTGCCTAATGTCAGAAGATTATTTTTTCCTTTTCTTTGAAATCCAATACTCTTTGTTATTAGTTATCAGAATCTGTTAATTATATAGAGCAACAGGCTTCATCTTTCAGGTTATGCCTGTGCTCAGATCAGTCTCCCTGCATCGCCTTCTCTCCCCTTCCCTCCCACTTCTGGGTAGTTTCCTACATCATCCTAAATTGTATCCTTATACTTTTATTTTACTTTTTAATCTAGTTCTGAATCTGGAATTTTCGCTAATATGATGGTTTGTAGTTATATGCACTTACCTGCAAACACAATTTGTTCTTTTTGGCTTAGTAATAATTCAACTTCTATGCATACCACATTTTCTTTATCCAGTCATTTGTTAATGGGCATGTAGATTGATTTTGTATCTTGGCTGTTATGAATAGCACCATGGTCAACAGGACTATGCATGTATTTCTATTGTATACTTAGATTCCTTCTGATTATCTCAGAAATACAGTACTTATATTTTTAGTTTTATGAGGATTCTCCACTGATTTCCACAGTGGATCTACTTGGGCTCTCATCAAAGTGCATATGGAAGTGTACAATAGTTCACTTTCCCCCAAGTCCTCTCCAAGCACTTGTTGTTTTCTTCACAGCAGCCATCCTGAACTCTTGACTACAGTGAAAGGAAATTAGAGTGTGTGGGTTTATTTCTGGGACAACTATCTTACTTCTTTAGTCTACCTGTCTGTTTTTGTGCAAGGGCTACATGGTGTTTGTTTTCATAGCTCTACAGAGCTATGCAATATGACATGAAATCAGGTATTGTGCTACTTCAGTCTTACTTTTCCTTACTTTGTGATCTGGGGATTTTTAATTATTTTTAAATTCCTTTTCTTAGCCAGGCATGGTGGTGCATGCCTTTAGTCCTAGCACTTGAGAGGCAGAGGCAGGCGGATCTTTGTGAGTTCAAGGTCAGCCTGGACTACAGAGCAAATTCTAGGACAGCTGGGGCTACAGGGAGACCCTGTCTTGAAAAGACCAAAGAAAAAATTCCTTTTCTTTAAAAAATTCCATTTTATTTAAGATGTTACTGTTATGCTTATATTTTTTGTTGTGTATTTTTTCTGAAATGTCGTTTCTTTTGTTTTGAAATTATAATTATTTTCATTTTATTTTTTAGATGATGGTTTAATTCTTGGAGGCAGAGTAGCTGCTCCCTAAGATTTCCCGAGTTTGCTTCTTTATTTTCCCCCTGAAACCTTCCCTTCACGGTTGTTATTGAATTTGTTTTGCTCAAGTTCTATTCTGCTCTTGGCAGTTTCCTTTCAGGCTAGGAAGCCCAAATGGCCACTCTTGGGAGTTTGAGAAGTATAACTGCCCCAGAGTCATCACTCTGCCAAATTTCACCTCACCTCCCGCGTGGGTAGCAGAGTCTCTCAAGCTACCAGTGGAGTCACGTGGATTGCCCAGACACCTCATTGCTGTTTGCACTTTCTCCTCCTCAGACAGTGGAGCCCTTCATCATTTGTAGTTTGGGCTACTTGCCAACCTGACTTATTATAACTGGTCCTCGTGAGTTTTGGAGGATCCTGGGTAGTTACCATCTCCAATCCAGGTGGCCTGGCAGTCACAAGAGCCAGAGACACATTGTCAGTGCCTCCTTCTCAGAATCTGTGCCCTCTTTCGCCTTTCTGACAGGCTAGGGGTACGACATCAGCTAGGTTGTTTTGTGTTCAAATGCAACTCTAACACGTATTTATGAGAGGTGTTAACCTGGCATACGTCTCAAAGCCAAAATTGTCACAAATATACAACTTCTTTTAAGGGATTCTCCTTAGGATTAAATAAATTAGTGTTACTAGATAACTTCAGTTATACCATATATATTTATTCAGTAAATTAAATTTAGTTTTAATTAAATAAATTGAATCTATAACTTAGTTGTTATAGAAAATACATAATGAAATTTAAAGATTCAATGAAAATACCATTAAAAAGAGAAAAATTCCACCCACGTTTTCCCTTTATTCATATTCTAAGTACATGCAGTTATGGTTGTTGATATATTTTTATTTTTATTTATGTGTTTTTTGAGTATCTGTGGAGTCATGTGCAGGCGACTGCAGTGACCACAGAGGCCAGAAGAGGGTGCTAGATCCCCAAGAGTTGGAGTCACAGGTAGTTGTGAGCCACCTAATATGGGTGCTAGGAACCAAACTCAGGTTCTCAGCAAGAGCGGCAACTCTCAACCACTGAGCCACCATCTCTCCAGCTGCTGCAGCTGTTTTTCATAAGGAAGGGCCATGAAGTCATTAAATGAGAAGGCAAATAAACCAAATTATTAATAATTATAAAAAAGAGCACTAGAGAGTATAATTCATTTAAAATAATAAGCTTGCCATGATGCCTTGCAACAAAAATGATTAGGCTGCTGGTGCTTGGGATTAAAATTCAAGAAAATAATTGTTAATAGTCTTAAAGTTATTCAGACATGGACTTGAAGAATAAAAGTGGAGTTTCCAGTTATTTTCTGTTTTCATGATTTAAAATATCACATGAAATGGTTCCTTAGAATTTTCATTCTTTCTGAGATGAAAAGCATGTTTGGCAGACTGCATGAGCTCTAGTGGGGTGGGGGAATGGGGGGAGACACGGGTCTAGATTTGATAAAAAATAAAAATAAATTTATGTGAAAAAAAGAATTTTCATTCTACAAAGTTTTAGAATTATTAAATTATTTAGATTGTGTGTATGTATATATCACATTTGATAAAATAATTTCATACTGTGAAAGAACATATGACTGCCACAACATGCACATAGAGGTCAAGGAACAACTTGTGCAAGTCTGTTCTCTCTTTTCACCATGTGGATCATGGGGATTGGACTCAGGTCATCAGGCTTGGAAGCAAGCACCATTCATTATCCACTGGGTCATCTCAATGGTCCCATTCATTCATATATATATATATATATATATATATATATATATATATATATAT
>VZQC01003281.1:2418353-2497438 GCA_009823505.1 Rhizomys pruinosus
AAAAAAAAAAAAAAAAAAAAAAAGTTATTCTTTTCCCTCCTTTAAATCTGCTTCTTAGATTGTGTTTGTGAAATGCCAAATCTATGATTATAACTAAGGCAAGGTTGCTAAGGTCTTCAGCTGAACAAATCCAAAAACGTACCCCAAAGCTTAAATGATTACAAAATACTATAGAAAACAGAGTAGTGAAACTTGGAAAATAATTGCAATTCACAATACTTTAAAATATTTGTTTTGAATTTGGCATAATGTCTAGGGCAGGAAGCACCAGGCCCATCTAAGAATTCTAATTTTACACTTTTAAAAAATTTTTTATTTATTTATTTATTTTATGTGTATGAATGTACTGTCTGCATGTAGGTCTGTGCACCCGTGTCGTGCAATGCCGCAGAGATCAGAAGAGGGCGTCGGATTCCCCTGGAACTGGAGTTCTCCTGGAATTGGAGTTACAGACGGTTCTCAGCTGCCATGTGGGTGCTAGCGATCGAACCCGGGTCCTCTGCAAGAGCAGTTGGCGCTCTTAACCGCTAGGCCATCTCTCCAGGCCCTAATTTTACATTTTTAAGGCAACTTGGTAAGAATATGGTACTGTGTGTCCACCATGTTGATATGGTGGCCAGAGCTTTGTCAATGAGACTAACACATTTGAAGAAAACAGATAACAGATAGCGAATCAGTCATTTGTCAACTGTCAAAATACTGTTTGCCACTAGTATTTTGAATTATCCCATGAGTTTAAATGTAGATCTTTTTACATTTCATGATCAGTGATTGACTTGGATCATATTTTGCATGTATGTTAAATGAAATGAACTGAAAAATATGTTGTTGTCCCCGAAGAGCAGGCTGCTCTTATCTTTATCATCAATTCCACACCATTATTAGCATCAGGGACCATTTCTCAATTTCTAGCTAGAAAATTTAGTGAGAATTTATACTATTTGTGATAATCTTATTACAATTGACTTTTAAAATATTCTCATACAAAATACAGAATTCATATGATTTTTCTATTGTATTATTTCTCTTGTTTGAATAAAATCAAACTTTTTGTATTTTTATATTGAGCACCAAAAGGTGAATTATTCTTTTATTGTTTAACTAAGAAGATTATTACATTGTTTCCTATCTTTTTCTTCATGTTGAATTACTGCAATGATGAACAGTATTTTTGAAAAGCAAGCTTTAGCAAGAAATAGAAAAGTCCCTTGACTAAGAAACTATGTATAAGTGAGTGTGTAATATATTCATACCCACAACATACCTACTCAGACACATTCTAAAGGGAATTCATTATATCTCTGTAGCAAGTTTTAATTTATCTGACTTTCAATAACTAATAGATGTCTCAGTTCATTATTAGGTGCTCAATTTCTTTTGATTTAGCTGAATTGCATTAGGAACGTTATGACATAAAAGCTGGACGCAAGATGGTATAGAAGATGATGGTTCAGTGTGCTGAGACATAAGCTCCTGTATGACATCCAAATAGCACTTTAAAAAAACCTGCAGTTACCCAATACCAACAGCCATAAACTGTGGCTACTACCCTTTTAAATATTACATTTGGCATTAGTTTTCTTTAAGGATTTCTTTTCTCTGGACAGTTGGCTCAGCCCTCATTTTACCTGATCTATTTTTCCTGTTTTAGGGCAGTGGTCCAATAAATGACAATTTCTAACCAGTTTACCCCTCCTGTCCCTCTAAAAATGCCAAGTAAAATTGATAACAGAAGGATTCTGTTCCTTTTCTGCTTCTCCGGGATAACTCTCCCTGTACTGTTAGAAGAGGGGCACTGTCCTCCCACCTTCAATGACTATGTTTTGCAAAACCTTTTCAAATCCAATTTGAATATAACTTTGAGAAAGTAAAGAATACTTATTGGCATAATAAACATCAACACTCATATATGGATTTAGATCAAGCTGAACTCTGAAGCATAAGCCATAGTTCAGTGCTTCCTTTAAATTTTCATTCTCTTAATTTGGTTTCACTACTCAGAAAAGTCCCTTTCTGCATGTCCTCGAGGATAATTCCCATGGCCAGAGGTTTGGAAACTCCCCATGGCTACATGTGAATAGTTATAAGAAAACACAGATTTATAAAGGTGCATATATGCAAATATTTCTAAGTGATTATAAACATGTACCATCATATACAAAATACACATAAATATATAATTTTCCATGGCTTAGTACAGTTGATGTTCTTAAATAACTCCATGAGACAGGGGGGTTATAACATCAAATTCATACATGAGGAAACTGGAACAATCAAAAGTTTAGTGACTTGCCTATGGTCATATAGTCAAAAACATGGTGGACCTTGGATCCCGACTCCATTCCATGTTCTATGTCCCTCCACTATACTTTATTTGATCATTGACTAACTAGAATCACAGAGATCTGTGATTGATCAGCATTACTTATTATGATTTGCCTTTCTGTTCCTGATGCAATCAATCACTGTTTGACCTGGAATTGAGTAATAACTGACTGGAGGAGCAACAAATGTGTGCCTAGACAGCAGATACACTAATGCCATTGAAAAGCTGCCTATTGTGTCTGGGGGCAATTTTGGAGGGCATGTTCACACTTAGAAATGAGGATTACTAGATAGTTCCACCACACACATGGAACTGAGGAGTAAAGCATGTTTTCAAAGTAAAATGCTTTCTTTCAACAAAAAATGAGATTGTGACTATTATGTGACACAATGATATTTTCAGTTGTTAAACACCTAACACATAATTTCAAAATATGTGTTCATAAATTACTTGGCATTTCTCCCTTCTCACCTGAAATGTGGACACACAGCCAATAGTTAAGATGTGATGCCAGGTCCACATGACATTGGATGGAACTGTAGGATCACATCTTTTGTGTGCTGGCCGTGAGGAAACTCTTTCCAGAAGTCTCTTGTTAATCACAGATTATATTTCGCCCCAGTTGGCTAGCATCTATTATTCCAGGAAGGCACAAAAGGTTTCGCTCTCCCAAATGCTTAATTCTAAATATGTCACATAAAGAACCATGAGAGAGTCATTGCTTCCTTCTGACGTTTCACAAGCCAGACCTCCGGTATCCAAAACTTCTTCAGCATTATCTCCCAAGTTCCCACAGCAGCTCATTAAGATCTGAACATTCACTGGCTTTTCTAATCCAATCCAAAGCTCAAAACACTTCCACAGTCATCCCCCGAACAACACGGACAATTCCTTCACAGCAATATTCCACAATCCTGCGACCATCTTCTATACTAGATAGTTTCCTCTTACTGTGATAAAACACTTGACCAAAATCAACAAGGACTTATTTCAACTAACTCTTCCAAGTGACAGCCTGTGACAGAGGGACACCAAGGTAGGAACATAAGCAGGGCAGGAACTGAGCATGGGCTGTGAAGGGAAGCTGCTTATGTGCCAGGCATGGTGGCATCTTCTTCAGTCTCATTGGCTCAGAAGCCAGTGCCCTGCTGCAGAGACCTGGGGCAGCCTGCTGAGAGTCACAGGTGATGAGGAACCTGGCCATGCCAATACCTCTATGATGACATGCTGAATCACTTCTGCAAGAGATGAGAAGAGACACAAATTTGTTTCATATTTATTCTAATGATGGTTTGGGGTGCACTTCGTCCTTATGTGTAGAAGTAAATTTAGACTTGATATGATTTTTCCTACTTCTGAGAACTGCCTTTAATATTAACATATACAAATGTTCTCTATAATTTTTGTGTTATACAGTATCATCTTGTAATATTTCTTGTAATTTTGATGGAGATGAAATCTTTAAACCTTTTTTCTAATCTGAAAATAACATTTTTTCTTCATTATTGAAATTTATTTATTTATTTATTTATTTATTTATTTATTTATTTATTTATTGTCTTTTTTGAGACAGGGTCTCCCTTTAGTGCCAGCTGGCCTGCAGTTCACTATATAGAACAGGCAGGCCTTAAACTCACAGAGATCCGTCTTCCTGTGCCTCCCAAGTGCTAGGATTAAAGGCATGTGCCACCATGCCCAGCTTGAAATATATATTTTTAAAGGTCAAAAAAATCTTGGCTGGCAGGTCTTCTTTCATTACCTTGGAAATGTTACTCATTGATTTTAAGCCTCTCATTTCTGACAATAGGTATTTAATTCATTTGTGTCCATTTGGTTGGCCTCTGGAAGTTTGACTACAGTGTCCTTATTTTTTATTGGCATTTTGATTAGTGCTTGCTGAGTTTATTTCAGTGGTGGTTTATGCTGTTCATCGAATTTGGAAACATTTCAGCTACTCTTTAAAAGTTTTCTTTCCATTCATCATAGCTGTCTGCCTATTCCTGCCTCAAGTTTCACAGCTCTGGGTCAGCAGTTACATTCTTATGTGCTCTGGCCATTATTTTAGTATTTGTTTTGTTTTTGTGTGCCTCAATCTGGATATCTTTGGTTCTTTTTTTATTATTAATTTTATTTATTTCTGTATGTGTATGAATGTACTGTCTGCATGCAAGTTTGTGCACCCGTGTCGTGCAATGCCGCGGAGGTCAGAAGAGGGTGTCGGATTCCCCTGGATCTACGGTCTTTTCTCTGTCCTTTAATCAGCAGCCAATCACACTTGTGCAGTTTTCATTAGTTGAATTATATTTCCATTTCTAGCTGTTCTATTTAGGGTCTGTTTTGTTTGTGCCTTTCATTTATCAATTCATTATGCTTATGCTTTGCTCTGTTTTCTTGGTTATAAGGAGTATATTGGATATTTAATAGCCTTTCAAATTAAATTAGTCAAGGATTTCTGGCTTTATTTCCATGGATTTATTTTTCTCCTGGAACATGTGCTCCTGTTTCTTGCATGCTGGGAATTTATTACTGACCGTGAACTCTCGCTGCAAAAAGAATTTAAAATATATTTTTTTATTATTTTTAATTATGTATGTTTGTGTGTGGGCATATGGGTTTGTGCATGTGAAGGCAGGCACCCACAGTGGCCTGAAAAGGGTAACAGATCTCCTGGATCTGCCATTACAGGGGGTTGTGAGCCATAAACCTCGATGCTGAAAACTGAATTCAGGTCTTCTGCAAGACCAGAATGCTCTAAACCCATGAGACATCTCTCGAACCTTGAATTTATAAAATTTTCTATTGCTACTTGTTGGTATTAGGAATTAGAAGGATTTTTATTTATATAAATAAAAATATGCATATATGCAAAATGCCCATAAGAAAAGAAAGTTAATCAAATTAAATTCATAGTATGTGTATAGTCAACTGATTTACAGCAATACCAGTGAGTCTAGTCCATGAGAAAGGAGAGAATTCAACAAATTGTTGGGAATAATTAAGACAGCCTTAGAAAAATTAAAAGTCGATGTTACTTCCTCATAACTTAAAAAAATTAACTAAAAATGGTAAAGTTATAAAACTTCTGGGAAACACATCATGAGAAATTATCTGTGGTGGTTTTGAGATTAGAAAAGATGTTGTAGATAGGATAGCAAAAACACTCACCATAAAAGAACAAAATCAAGGGCTGGAAAGATGGCTCAGTGGTTAACAGCACTGGCTGCTCTTTCAGAGAACCTAGGTTCAATACCAGCATCCGTGTGGCGGCTAACAACTGTCCTTAACTCCAGTTCCAGGGTAATCCAATGTCCTCTTCTGACCTCCATGGGTATCACAAAACGTGGGTGCACTCACATGCAGGCAATATGCTCATACGCATAAAATAATTAATAAAATATATACTTTAAAAAGAACAAAATCATAATATTCTGGACTTTTAGCTTATTTTCTGTTGCTATGACAAAACATCTGATTGGGTAATGTGTACAGAAAGCAGTTTTCTTTTGGTTCCTGGTTCCAGAGGCTGGGAAATACCAGCATTTGTTGAGGTCCTGACAGGTCCTCGTGCTGGAAATGTGAAAGAGTCTGCGCAGAAGGAAGAAGGGGTAAATGAAATTACTCAGTATTCTGTTTATAATTGTTATTTATTTTTAAAGTGTTGGGCAGAATCAGGACCTGACACATGTTAGGCAAGTGTGCTCCTACTGATCTACACCCTCAGATTTGGTTTCTTCATAGTAACTCATTCTTGCGAAAATTTACTCATTCCCAAAAGAACTAATCAAGTCTCAGGAGGACACTGATCCCTTTTAAAGGCTCTGCATCGGCACCCTGTATCAGCAAGCACAGTTCATTGTGAGTGTGGTATGGACAGCATTAAAGGTAAAGTATTTTCATTTTTACAATAACATTAAAAAATAAGAAAGCAAGCCACTAACTGGGAAAACCTAATATATGTATTAGATAAAACCTTTTTTTTCTGTATGTGTATGAATGTACTGTCTGCATGCAAGTCTGTGCACCCGTGTCGTGCAATGCCGCGGAGGTCAGAAGAGGGTGTTGGATTCCCCTGGAACTGGAGTTCTCCTGGAATTGGAGTTTCAGACGGTTCTAGGCCGCCGTGTGCGTGCTGGGGATCGAACCCGGGTCCTCTGTAAGAGCGGTCAGCGCTCTTAATCGCTAGGCCATCTCTCCAGCCCTAGATAAAAACTTTTACTCACATTATAGACAACTTGTACAATTAGTAAGAAGATAAACCCAATTCAAATGTGTGAAGGATTTGAAATACACTTCAAAAAGATGAGTAATGAATGAAAAAGACGATTCATAATAACCATGGCAAATACATGTAAGTCACCTTAAGGCACATACTCATTGGAAAGAGAAAAAATTAAGGAGTGATAATATCCAGAGGTAGAAAAAAATAATTCTAAATCTTTCCTACATTAGTGAGAAGGATGTTAAAGTTACTTTGAAAAATTGTTTTCAGTTTCTAATAAAAATAGTTTTATTCTATAACTACCCATGTTACTCCAAACCATTTACTCTAAAGAAATAAAAATGTCTCCACAGATACTTAAATGTCCAGATGCAGAGTTTCACACTTGCAGCTTTTTAAAAAATAACACCATATAGGCAGAATTCACATTTTCATCAGCTGGTCACATTAATGAAATATTACTCTATGATAAAATTAAATAAACTAACAACACATTAAAATGTGGATATTAGGGGCTGGAGAGATAGCCTAGCGGTTAAGAGCACCGACGCTCTTGCAGAGGACCTGGGTTTGATCCCCAGCACCCACATGGCGGCTAAGAAGCGTCTGTAACTCCAAGTCCAGGAGAACTCCAGTTCCAGGGGAATCCAACAACCTCTTCTGACCTCCGCGGCATTGCACGACACGGGTGCACAGACCTGCATGCAGACAATACATTCATACACATACAAAAATAAATAATAAAAAAAAAATTTTAAATGTGGATATTAAAGATATACTGAATGAACATACCATAGAAAAAAAAAGATAGTGTTCTAACTTCAAAATGGAAATTAAGTGTAGCATTTAATCAGCTATTAAAGATAGAAATGGATGAGGCCCAAGGACCATGAGAGGAAGGCAGGAAATCACCAAGAGAAAGCTGGGTATCTTCCAAAAGAACCAGTCCACTTGTGAATTCACTGTGGTTCAGAACACTTCTTTCCTAATAATTTATTTTTAATTTTTTAATATTTTTATTGAAGTTTTGTTCATTTCATACAACATTTCTCAATCCACTTTAGAATCACTCTCCTTTCCATGCCTCCCATCTCACCCAAGCTCATACATTCTGCCGTACATGCCTTGCATCTTTTTCTCAGCCTTTTTGAAGTTTTTCTTTGCAGAGGTTTATTGTCTTGAGCCCGAGTTTATTGTTTCAATCAGTTCTGACCTGGTTCTTTTGTTGTTGCTGTTCTCTCCAATTTTTATTGCTCTAAAATATGCATATATATGTTACATATATACCTAAATTATGACAACTGAAAGTAATCTATAAGTTAATTCCAAAATATGTTTAGGAATTCACATTTTCCCTTTAATTTTATATTACTCTAAAATATACATACCCTCCACCCATATACCAATATTACAAAGTCTGAACATAAGTGGTAGATTAATTCTAGAGCCCATAAAGGGATTCAAATTTTGACTGTACCACTGCTTTCAGATAAAAACAATTATAACATTGATAATGGTTATCATTTGTTTTGCAACTAGGAATTTTGTGCTAGCATCCACAAATGAGGGATATCATTCCTTGTTTGTTTTTCTGGGACTGTGTTACTCCACTTAGCAAAATGTCTTCTAGTTCCATCCATTTACCTGCAGAGTTCAGGATATCGTCTTTTTTTACTGCTGCTTAGAATTCCATTGTGTAGCTGTACCGCATTTTCTCTATCCACTCCTTGGTTGAGGGACATTTGGGTTGCTTCCAGCTCTGCACTATTGTGAAGAGAGCTTGTTTCATGTGTAATTTTAAAGATATGAAAATTGGGCGCTGGCCTCTTCTGACCTCCATGGCATTGCACGACACGGGTGCACAAACCTACATGCAGACAGTACACTCATACACATAAAAAATAAAAAAAGATATAAAAATTAATTACATTTAACAAAGTATATTTAAATGTGTACAATTTGTTGTAGACAATTTATGCTGCAGTATAATATTTAAATGTGCACAATTTGGTGTAATTTATGCTGCAGGACTCTTTTTAAAGAAGGCTGCATGTCATCCACTGCTGGTGGGAATGTAAACTCAAATAGCCACTGTGGAAAGCAGTGTGGAGAACCCTTGGAAAACTCAAAATGAGCTTACCACCTGACCCAGTCATACCACTCCTGAGTATATACCCACAATACTCATCTTACTGCAGAGATACATGCACAGCCATGTTTATTGCAGCTCTCTTCACAATAGCAAAGAGCTGGAACCAACCCAAGTGCCCCTCAACTGATGAGTGGATAGAGAAAATGTGGTACATCTACTCAATGGAGTTCTATGCAGCAGTAAAGAAAGATGACATCATGAACTTTGCAGGTAAATGGATGGAGCTAGAAGATATCATTTCAAATGAAGAAACACAGTCCCAGAAAAACAAATGATAAATGGTATCCCTCATCTGTGGATGCTAGTGCCAATTACCTAGTTGTAAGGCAAACTGAGCAAAGTTAATGTTATATTCCTCATGATCTGAAAACAACTATGCTCTTACATTGTGAATGCTTTAACAGTTTCTACAACTAAGCTACCATTTATTTTCAGAGTTAGGAATGTTTGGGCATATGGATGGAGGGTATGTATCGATATTTTAGAGTAATATAAGACCAAAGGAATGCGGAGAAAAACTAGCTTGTCATGACATGTCTAACCACGGTATTTATCTTATGGGAGTGCCTGTTAGTATTTCTTTTTTTAATTTTATTTATTTTTGTTTGTGTATGAATGTACTGTCTGCATGTAAGTTTGTGCACCTGTGTCATGCAATGCCTCGGAGGTCAGAAGAGGGTGTCAGATTCCCCTGGAACTGGAGTTAAAGAGGTTTCTCAGCTGCCATGTGAGTGCTGGGGATCAAACCTGGTCCTCTGCAAGAGCAGTTGGCACTCTTAAGCGCTAGGCCATCTCTCCAGCCCCACTTCTTAGTATTTCTTATACAAGGCTGCTTGAGCTTTTGTCCAAGTCTTTTCTAAAATATTATACAATAGTTAAAATTATCAGGCTGGTGTAACATTCTGGATGCTAAACAACCATACTTAATGCCCATACTAATTTGGCCAAGGGTCTTAGGGATAACATTGTTCCTTGCCCTCAGAGGTCAATTAAGTCCCAGGGGACTATGAATGGGGGCATCTCTTGAAATGTCCTGCAAATGTGAGTCACCAGTCTTCCTGTGCAGAAAGGTCTTGGAGATCCACTAAAGGAACTTCAGCCAGTGTCCAGTCTATAAAGAGGAAAGTCTGCTCATGCTTCAAAAAGGGAAGCTTGGACTAGCAAGACCTGACTTTGCCCTGGAATGGATGGAACCGGTGATTGAAAAGCCAAAATGATCCAGGGGCTCCCTCCCCCCACAAAAAAAAATCCCTGAGTGGCCCTTGAGGACCAGATCTTCAACTGACCTTGAGAAAACAAAAACCTTGGTTAATCTGGGCTAACTGTATGTACTTAAACATCCAAAAGGAAAGTATAACCAGAAATAAATAAATAGTAGGGCCTGAGAAATTATACTTCACATATAAAACTTGAGATATTAGTAAAAAGACAAAAAGTAAAAAAAAAATCACTGTTGTTTTGCCTGTCTTACTGGCAAGTGCAGCTACCCTGTGGCTGCCACTGCTTTTATCATCCTTCAAAGATGTGAGACACAGCTTTTCAACTTTCCAATATGGACTGAAGACTCATGTCTCTCCAAGAATCCTCCAAACCTTCAGTGTCAGATGGGGACTGCTGAGACATCCAGTTTGTGGACTGAGCAGCTACTGGGGTTTCAGCCTCTTCAGAGTATAGACTGCCATTGTTGGACTACCCAGGGCATATCATTGAGACCAGTACAGGAAGATCAAGACAGGACGTGGTGCTTACTGGACCTCATTTGGTGACCATGGGAAGGGAAAACCCCAGTGTGGAGCACAAGGGCAGGCCTGATGACAGTTTGGGCTTGCCAAAGAGGAGTCTTCAAACATGACATATTTCAGCCTAATAAAGAAAAAAAAATCATAAGCTGAAGATGCTAAAACCTATGATATATGTGACATGCATATGTACATATTTTGGAGTGATGCATATTGGAAGGAACAACAACAACAGAAAGACTACATCAAAGAACTGACTGAAATGGTGAACTTCTGCTAGAAACAGTAAACTTCTGCATTGAGAATTTTGAGAGATACTGAGAAAAAGATGAAAAACATGTTTTGGAGAATGCATGAGCTCTGGTGGGGTGGGGGGTCAGGGAGGGTGGCACAGGTCTAGGTTTGATTTGAAATTTTGTATGAAATGCACTGAGCTTCAATAAAAAATTGGCTTTAAAAAAGAAAAGATGGCTGTGTGTACCAACAGAAGGCTAAGTGGAGCCTCAGTGGTACATTTGCTTAGCCTATAAAAGGCTGATGTTCAATAACCAGCACTGGAGAAGAATAAAAGAACTGCAAGTAAGAGTTAAAAGAAAAAGTACAGCAGAAGACTGCCAAAAACAGTAGTGAGAAGACAGAAAAGGACAACAGGAAGAAAGGGAAAAAGGTAAACTACTTCTGTAGATTAGACATAGAAAATGGAAATGAAAAACTGTACTTAATAGTAAAGATCTGAAGGCTTATACAGATCCTCCACCAAGAATAATTCATAAATATCCCATGGAAAATAATATGGAGATTTCTAAAAATAAAAATAAAAGTAGAGCCACCATATGGCCCAACGGTCTTATTACTGGCTTATATTAAATGGAAATGCAGTCATTATATCAGACATATCTGAACTTCCATGTTCACTACAACACTGTTAATTACAACCACAATATGGAAGTCACTTCAATGTTTAATGCCGATGCCTGGATAAAGAAGATGCAATACACGTCCATAGGGAATAGGCGACCACAAAGAGACGAGAACCTGCCATTTTCAACAATGCGATGGAAGAATAAATCTAAGTGGAAAGAAATAAGCCAGGTACACAAAGGCAGATAGATGCTGCATGAGTTCACTCACATGGAATCGAAAACAGCTGACTGCATAGAAGTGGTGGTGCATGCCTTTAATCCTAGCACTTGGGAGGCAGAGGCAGGCAGATCTTTATGAGTTCAAGGCCAGCCTGGTCTACAGACTGAGTTCCAGGACAGCTGGGACTACAGGGAGACCCGGTCTTGAAAAGACCAAAAAAAAAAAAAAAAGAAAAGAAAAGAGCAGTGGCTATCAGGGACTGGGAAGGGCTACTTGGGCCAGAGATGACTCCGTGGGTAAAACTGCTCAAGCATCAGCACCTGAGTTCAGGCCCCAGAACCTACAAAAATGTCAGCATGTCTACATGTGCCTGTAACCCCAGCACTGTGGGAAGTAGAGATGGAAGGACAGGTGGGGCTGGGCCATCCCAGGCTAGCTGCAGCTCCAGTGAATGATGTTGTACCATCTCAAAGGAATAATGCAAAAGGGGATGGAGCAGGCCACCTGATGTTTTCTTCTGGCCTCTGCATGTATGCACACAAGCAGACGAAACTGTGAACATGTTCTCATACACCACACACACACACACACACACACACACACACCATAAAATTATTTTCTGGCCAAATAATAAGCCAATTTGAAAGTTGGTGACTTTCAGTGCAGGCTCTGACCCTGTGGCAGTGGGTCACTGCAGCTGGGTCATCTTCTTGGTGGTGCACATTTGGCCTCATCTCATTGTCCACTGCCCATCGAAAGTAGCAAATCTGCAGCACAGAAAAGACCATGAATTCAACAGAGAGCATGGCATATCTGTTCATAAATTGCTGTATATTTAAGACAGTATTACAGTTGTGAAACACATGTAGCGCATCCACCTCTTCTCAGATCTCAAACTGTAATTTCCTTTAGAGATGTACTGTGACTAATATACAAGCAGTGTTTGCTCCAGGGCCTAGAGGAAAAGGCGTATGCAATTCATCTTGGTTTGGATTGTGCCAGTGAAATATGTTAACGGCTCTTCCTGTGAATTTTATTCCCTGTGAACACCAAAGCAAATAAGGGGAATTGATTCTCACCAGTATAGAATGCATAATTTGCAAACTGTCAAGCGATGTGTAGTACAGAACTGAATTTAGAGAACAGACTTAGAAAAATCATGTGGTAAGGTCACATTATCCATATGCCAGCATTTAAGAGTTAGACAAAAATCTATGCAAATTCATAAAAATACTGTAACATCCTGTTGCAATATCAAAATTGCTAGTACAGAAAGCCAGACTTGCATCACTGCATGTATGACACAGTCCCTATCTGCTGAAGCCTGTGAGAGCACTCACATTGAGCCATTCCATGCATTGCTTGTAGGACAGGCTATCTACACATGGAGAACAAGGGTGAGGGAAAGAACATATTTGATTTAGACCAGGACTTCTGTATGATTCCTTACAAAGCAATAATTTGCAGGATGTTTTAGAAAGAACTCCAGGAAGTTGCTTATTTAAATTCCCCATCCTCCTCTCACTCTCTGTATTGCTAGAATATTTTCTACATGACAAATATGTTAATTCTTCATCTGAATTAACAAACTATAGTCGAGAGATAATGGAGTTAACATTTATTGAGTGTTTTCTGTGTGCTCGACAGTAATGGACTTTTAAATTCATTAACACTGATAGAGCTCTTACAGCAAAGCACTTTATAACACAGTAACTCATTTACTGCTCAAGATACCCAGCAAGAGAAGTAGGCATTGCTAACACCATCCCTCTGATGATGAAACTGCTTGTACTTGGCAGGGCAGGTATTTCAATTGAGGCCATATGTCTCTACAGAATCTGTCTTTTCACTCTATTGTGCTGTCCTGTTTTAGGCTATTAGTTTATAAATATGCTTTTTGTTTTATTTTTATAAATTGTCAAATAAGATTTCTGTATATTTATGCCACACAGCTTGAGATTTGACATATACACATTTGTTGTCTGACACTATTCCTTGGGGGATGTGAGCAAACATTTGCTCACCCCAACAACAACTAGAACAAGGACACCAACAGTCCTACTTGGTGAAGCAGTAAGATTTATTGGGGTTACTTACAGGACTATGGCTGAGAGGTGACATATAGGGACAGAAATGACTCAGACAGCTATACAACCCAAATCCCACCTGAACACGAGTGACGGCTCATGAACGCAGGAAACCTGGGTGCACTGTATGACCTTCAGAGAGTTCAAGGGTTCAAGAGTGTCTCTTCCAGGCGCCTTACATGGTGGGAACCTCTTCCAGGCAGGTTGGCGTGTCTGAGTCCCTACTGCTTATATCTGCTTGGGGAAGGGGGGCCTAGTGTATCTAGTCTGTTCCAGGGACTTCTTGAAGCCCTTGAGCTGAGCTAAAGGAGCTTCCCTGTAGGGTGGTATGTTTCATCCCCCCCTCCCCTTTAGAGCATCCAGTGTCCTAAGGAGATTCCCTCCAAGACAGAATGCTTGATCTAAGAGGCAATTGCCATCCCACAATATTCTATGGTTACTAATGAAACTAGCATACCTATTTCTTCACATAATTAACATTTTGATTATGTATGTTGAGATATTTAAAAATCTGTTCTCACACATGGAGACTAAACAACACACTCTTGAATAATGAATGGGTCAAGGAAGATATAAAGAAATAAAAGCATTCCTGAAACTGAATGACAGTGATAATACAACACAAGAAAACCTATAGGATACTTTAAAAGCAGTCTTAAGAGGTAAGTTTATAGCCCTGGGTGCCTACATTAGAAAAACAGAAAGGGCACAAGTGAACGATCGTAACACTGCAGCTAAAAGCACTTGAGAGGCAACAACAGATGAAACCTAAATGCAACAGATAGGAAGAAATAACAAAAATCAGAGCAGAAATAAATGAAATAGAAACAAAGAAAACCATACAAAAAAAGCAATGAATCCAAAAGTTGGTTCTTTGAAAGAATAAACAAGATAGACCTCTATCCCATTTAACCAAAAGAAAGAAGGAACAATTCTAAATCAATACAATCTGTGATAAAAAGGGAAATATCACAACAGACAATGAAAAGATCCAGAAAATCATATGGGAATACTTCAAAAACCTATACTCTATCAAGTTTGAAAATCTAGAAGAAATGGATGAATATATGAAATCCTGGGAATCACCAAAGCTCAAAGAAGAGATCCACAGCTTAAACAGAACCATAATACATGAAGAAATTGAAGATGTAATAAGAAACCTCCCAACTAAAAAAAGCCCAGACCCAGATGGTTTCACAGCAGAATTCTATAAAACATTTCAAAAGGACTTATAATTATAATTATTCAAATTGTTTAGAAGGATACAAACCGGGGGAATTCTCCCAATTCCTTCTGTGAAGGCAGCATCACTCTATTACCAAAACCAGGCAAAGATACAACCAAAAAGGAGAACTATAGACCCATCTCCCTGAAGAACACAGATGACAAAATTCTAAACAGGATACTGGCAAATTGCATACAGACCCACAACAAGAAGATCACCCGCCATGACTAAGTTGGATTCATACCAGAGATGCAGGGATGGTTCAACATATGAAAAGCAATAAATATCACCAAGCATATAAATGGACTGAAAGACAAAAACCACCCCATCTTTGAATCATTGAACTTAAAAGCTTCTGTACATCAAAAGAAACAATCAAGGAAGTGAAGAGAAATCCCACAGAGTGGGAGGAAACCTTCACCTCAGATACATCTGACAAAGCATTGATTTCCAGAATATATAAACTACTCAAAAAACAAAGAAGAAAGAAAACAAATGACCCACTCAATAGAAGGAGCAAAGAGCTGAACAGAGACTTCACAAGTGAGGAATTAGAGATGGCTGAGAAACATCTTAAGAAATGTTCAATTGATGTGGAAAAAAAACCTTTGACAAAATCGAGCATCCCTTCATGCTTAAAGTCCTAGAGGGAATTGGATTGGAGGGATCATTCCTCAATGTAATTAAAGCCATATACAGGAAACCCACAGCCAATATCATCCTAAATAGGGAAATGACAGAAGCATTCCCTTTAAAGGTAGGAACTCGGCAAGGTTGCCCCCTGTCACCACTCCTCTTCAATATAGTGCTTGAAACACTTGCTAGAGCAATAAGGCAAGAAAAGGAAATTAAAGGAGTACTAATTGGAAAAGAGAAAGTCAAGCTATCACTTTTTGCTGATGGTATGATTGTTTACTTAAGGGATGCTAAAAACTCCACCAGAAAACTCCTAGAAATGATTAAGAGCTTCAGTAAAGTGGCAGGATTCAAAATTAACCCAGAAAAATCGGTAGCCTTTCTTCACACCAACAACAAGCAACTGAAGAAGGATTCAAGGAGACCTTCCCACTCATGATAGCCTCAAAAACAATAAAATACCTAGGAACAAACCTAACCAAAGACACTAAAGATCTCTACAGCAAAATTTTTAAACCCCTAAAGAAAAAAATTGAAGCAGACATCAGAAGATGGAAAAACCTCCCAGGCTCATGGATTGGGAGAATTAACATTGTAAAAATGTCCATTCTACCCAAACTCTTGTATAGATTTAGTACAATCCCAATTAAAATCCCCAGGAGTTTCTTCACAGGCTTGGAAAAAAAAAGTCCTTAATTTCATTTAGAAAAACAAAAGACCCCGAATAGCCAAAACAACCCTGAGTGAAAAGAGCAATACAGGGGGGAATCTCTAAACCAGACTTCAAACTATACTACAGGGTTATAGTCACTAAAACAGCTTGGTACTGGCACAAAAACAGACCTGTTGTCCAATGGAACAAAACTGAAGATCCAAACTTAAGCACATACAATTTCAGCCATCTCATATTTGACAAGGGTTCCAAGAAGACACAATGAAGAAAAGACAGCATCTTCAGTAAATGGTGTTGGCAAAACTGGATCACCACTTGTAGAAGAATGAAATTAAACCCCTACCTCTCACCCTGTACAAAAGTCAACTCCAGGTGGATTAAAGACCTTAACGTGAAACCCCAAACTCTGAAGGCGATAGAAGAAAAAGTTGGCAGCAGACTACAAGACATGGGTGTAGGAAAAAGACTTCCTAAATCAGACAGCAGATGCACAAGACTTAAGGTCGACAATTGACAAATGGGACCTCATTAAACTCAAAAGCTTCTGTACATCAAAAGAACAATCAAGGAAGTGAAGAGAAATCCCACAGAATGGGAGGAAACCTTCATCTCAGATACATCTAACAAAGTATTGATTTCCAGAATATATAAACTACTCAAAAAACAAAGAAGAAAGAAAACAAATGACCCACTCAATAGAAGGAGCAAAGAGCAGAACAGAGACTTCACAAGTGAGGAATTAGAGATGGCTGAGAAACATCTTAAGAAATGTTCAACATCATTAATCATTAAGGAAATGCAAATCAAAACCACTTTAAGATACCATTTTACTCCAATAAGACTGGCTAGGATCAAGAAAACAAATGATACCAAGTGATGGAGAGGTTGTGGAGAAAGGGGAACACTCATCCACTGCTGGTGGGAATGTAAACTCATACAGCCACTATGGAAAGCAGTGTGGAGAACCCTTGGAAGACTTGAAATGAACTTGCCATTTGACCCAGCCATACCACTCCTGGGCATGTACCTACAAGACTCATCTTCCACAGAGAAACATGCACAGCCATGTTTATTGCAGCTCTCTTCACAATAGCAAGGAGCTGGAACAACCCAAGTGCCCCTCAACTGTCGAGTGGACAGAGAAAATGTGGTACATCTACATAATGGAGTTCTATGCAGCAGTAAAGAAAGATGACATCATGAGCTTTGCAGGAAAATGGCTGGAGCTAGAAGATATCATGCTGAGTGAAGTAACACAGTCCCAGAAAACAAAAGATGAATGGTGTCCCTCATCTGTGGATGCTAGTGCCAATTACCTAATTGTATGGCAAACTGAGCAATGTCAATGTGATCTGAAAACAACTGTGCTCTTATATTGTGAATCCCTTAAAATATAATAAATTAAAAAATCTATTCTCTCTCTTTTCAGTTTTCAAATACACAAACAGATACTAATTATAATCACCACGTTGGGTACAAAGGCTTCCTTGGCTTCCTTGTTCCTGAGACTGTCATCAGCAAACAGTTCCAGAATGAGGGTAGGGCTGGCTCCATGAGTCCCTCCTCCATCCATGCCTGACTGTTGACAGGCCTTTTCTTGTGGAGACTCTAGCTGTTGTGAGTTCATGATTTCAATGGCAGTGTCTTGCCTAAAATTGATGCTTCACATCCCTTCTCCCTTCCTTCTTGTAGCATGTCCATTTTTTAAGATTCACCATTTTGGAATTGTCAAGGTTCATCCCCTGTGGTCATCATCCCTTCTCAAATAGGAAAGCAAACGTTTAGTACTGAGTGTGCTACTATGTGTATGGCATGACAAATACAGGGCACTGTAGCCTTGTTCAATGATCATACCATATCTTACATATGCCATGCCACTTGTGCTGGGTAACATATTTCTATTAATAAATCTGAAGGTTTAATAGAAATTTGCAGAGTTCTTATTTAAGATGCAGACTTTGAACTTGTTCCTAGCCTAGAGTCAATTGTCCTTTTACATGAACTGCTGGTGTTAAGCTGGGCACAAGTTTACACTACTCACATACACTGGTTAAGAGAGTGAACCAGAGTAATTTGGAGAAAGATCTATGGAAAATCTCAAGTGTGCTATAATTAGTGAATTGCTTTGTTCCACAGGCTACTACTGGTCTCAGCAATGTGAACTGCAGAATTCTAAGTAACTCTGGATGTCTTTTCATCAACAAACAACACAACCACAGCTTCCTACCTAGCTAGAGACAATGGAGCTGAGGCACAGAATCATCCACTGTCTCCCAACCTGTGAAGCAGGAGGAACAATAAAACATCTTTAATTTTGACCCTGTCTTTTTTCATATGATTCTATGTGTGATGCTTGGATTGGAGACAAGGGAATGAACAAAGACTGGACTACCACTTCCGACATGGAAAGCGGTAAAATTCCCTCTACCTTTAAGGGGCTTGCCCACAAAGACTGGGACTAATTTTAAGACATTTTTCTTTCTCTGCTCTCCTTCTGAAATAAGAAACTCTGTTTTCTTTTATATTATTATTCTGCATATCCCAAGTGGAAAGACATCCATTATGCCACAGTGTATCTGAATTATAAAGAGTATCACTGATTTTTACATCTAAGTTTTAATCAGTTTTATAAGAATCCCCACAGATGCATAGGATAACATGCTTAAGTAATTAAAAATTTTCTGTGATATCTTAATAATATATTTTAATAATTACTAATACCAGGGCTGGAGAGATGGCCTACTGGTTAAGAGCACCAACTGCTCTTGCAGAGGACCCAGGTTCTATCCCCAGCACCCACATGGTGGCTGAGAACTGTCTTTAACTCCAGTTCCAGGGGAATCTGACACCCTCTTCTGACCTCTGCGGCATTTCATGACACGGGTGCACAAACCTACATGCAGACAGTACATTCATACACATAAAAAATAAATAAAATTTAATAATTACTAATACCACAGCTTTTACATTCAGGGACCACATGGCAAGAAGACATATCTGAAACTTTATCTGAAATTTGGCTTCAAATGAGGAAAAGACTCAGATGAGTTGTTATGACTTCCTTCCTCTAGACAATAAATAATTAGAAAAATTAACATGCTATTATAAAACAATGGAAATGATGCTCACACATGTGATGTTGTAAAAGGAAGTTCCATACCAATTCCAAATAGTTATTAGAGACTAGGGACTAGAGAGATGGCTCAGTGGCTGTTTTTGCAAAGGACCTGGGTGCAATTCTCAGCATCTACATAGTGGCTAACAAACATTCCTAACTCCAGTTCCAGGTGAACCGATGGCCTCTTCTGGCCTTTGCAGGCATTGTATACATGGGTACACCTTACATACATGGAGGCAAAACACTCATACACATAAATATATAAGTAAAAATTTTAAATTAGGTACATAAGAAGGAAATAGAGCTATTTTAGAAAAGAAATAATCAAGATAAGACAGAAGCTAATTGTAATGATTGCGTTTAGTGAAACAATAAAAGTAGTTGAACCCTTTTAGAAAATGCAATGGTATTCCAGTCAAATAAAAATAAAATTTACCTTTCTGTAGGTGGTAAGCAGAATAAAACAGAAGCCCTACAATCTCTCCATAATTCTGGCCATAAAATTTGGAAATGTGTTGCTTCATACAGCAAAGGACACTGTAAATTGGAATAAATTAAGAATTTAGGAGAAATGAGTAATCAGTAGTTATTACTTCAGTGTCCCCAAAGAAATGCTTAAAAGGGGGAAGAAATTGACAGAAGAATGGACAAGAGTGTGCAAGAGGAAGCTGGAGGGAAGCAATTGCCAGCCTTGAAGACAGAAGGAAAAAGGCTGTAGTCAAGGAACAGAAGCAATCTTGGCACATCAAGAGCCTCAAGAGGGTCCACTGAAGACTACTTTGTCCACTGCTCTGGAGAGATCACTTTGGACTCCATAATTTCAGAACTAGTGGAGAGTAAGTTTGTGTTATTTACAGCCCCAACGTTTGTAGTAATTTGTTATGGCAGCAATAAGAAAGTAGCAAAATGAAAGATGACAGAGGTTATTTTTATTATTTTCTAAGAATATTTTTACTTGTTCTCTGAAAAGTCATACATTTACACAATGTACAGTGATCATATCCACCCACTGCTACCTCCATCCAATTCCCCCAGTGTCCTACATCTTGTCTTCCCAATAACATCACCTCATTATTTTTTTTGGTTGTTGTTGTAGTTAATAACTCTTGAGTCCAATTAGAGTTGCCCACATGCACATGAGTATGTGACCATCCCCTGGGCCATGGCCACTATGGTGGTTTGCATGAGAGTGTCTCATAGGCTCTATGCTTGTGAACACTTGATCAATTGGAGGTGATGTTTAGGGAGGGTAACAGAGTCCCTAGGATGTGCTGCCTAGCTAGAGGAAACATGTCACAAGGAAGGGAATTTGAGAATTCCTAGCCCAGTGCCATTTCCAGTTTCTCTCTCCACTTCCTGTGTGTGCTTGAAGATGTGAACATTCAGCTTTCTGCTCTGGCTGCCTTGGCCCTGCCTCCCCAGCACAGACTGTTGATCCTCTGGAACTGTAATCCCAATATGCTCTTTTTTCTTTAAGTTGCCTTAATCATGGCGCTTTATCACAGCAACAGGAAAGTACCTAATACAGCACCTCACAAGAGGCCAGCTCCCCAAAGGACAGTGAGTCTCTCTCCTTCAGTGGCCATTAACTGCCAATAGTTCCTCTGATATGGGTGGAGGCTCAGGGGCTCCTCTTCCATCCATGCTGGAATTTTGACTAACTTGAAATTGTGAAGGTTCTGTGCAGGTAACAGATACCATGTGTGTAAAAGTCATGCTATGTTGGGAAGGTCTCCTCCCCATCCACCATCTTTCTGCCCCTGTGTCCTCAGTGTTCCCTGAGTCTCGAATGGAGAGAGATTGATGTGGATGGTCTACCCACAGCTGAGCACTCACGTTTCTTATTCTCCACATTTTGACCAGTCATGAGTCTTTACATTAACTTCTACCCAATGAAAGAAGCTTCTTGGACCAAAATGGAGAGCAAAACAAATCTATATTTATTTTAGGTTTAGAAAATATAATACTAAAAGTCTCAATATTAATCCTTGTGCAAGTCATGACTATAGTAACTTTAAACATGCATTGAAAGCAGATGCTTCATTTTTATTAGGTCAACAATGACTTTTACATCTCTTAGGGCTTTATAAACTGTTTCATTCCAATTCTGAATTCTCAAATTAGAGGCTAGCTATGTGTATTACAATTTTGAATTTAATTTCTACAACAATAGAGATGGAAATTAGCCATTGAGATGAATTTAAAGACTTCCATGATAAGAAATTTGTAGTCATGGTAAAGAATTAGGAATGTTTATGTGTCAGCGATGCCTCTTGAGGCAGGCATAGAGAGTAGTTTTGTGACGATGCTGGCAACCCTAGGGCTCCTCCTGCACCATGCTGCACCTACCTTAAAAATGGAAATTAATTTCTCCCTTTAGCAGTCCATTTCGATCCAAACACATGCCGGAACACAATCTGGGAAGAGTAAGCAGCAGGCCATTCTGGCCTGGATTGTTTTGAGAGCTTGTGCAATAAGACAAAACTGTGCCTCTTAGGAAGAATCCCTGATTTACCTACCATATTATGCCTATGCATAGTTGGGAATGGCTATGACTAAAATTAGATGCATTATGGGCATGGATATGATTAAAATCAGATGCAAATTAGAGAAATTATTATGGGTCCTGATCTATCAATCAAAATGGATAATTTTACCTGCTACATCCTGTAGTGACCAAATTCTCCTTCTCCTGAACCTCATACAAGTAAACCCCAAATAACAACCAGAGCCCTTGAATATCTTCACTCATTGGCTATTCCCTTGCAGGGTATTCTGATCTTTTCTTGCTACTTTGCAAATATGTGTGGTCTTTTATTTCAATTCTTTGAATAGATGGCCATGAACATGGAAATATCCACCTCAGACCCTGAACACTAGTAACGTTCCTGTTAGAAGAATATTTTTTACATTAACTAATAGAAGCCAGAGGAAACAGGACATCATAATAATGAGTTAATTTGTTGGAATTATTAAATTAGTAGTAACTAAATGTGAGAATTAACCAGAACTCCAAATGTTTTCCTTCATTTATGTATACTCATATTATATAACATTTTAAGCTACTAGTGAACTCAAGTGCTGACAAGAGACTTATGAGATATTAAATAAACATCTTGAAAGTCATTTAAAATTGCATATTTTAATGAACTGTTTTGCAGATAACATAGCTTGATAGGGTTGATTGTGTTGCTGAATATAAATCACTTTTTAAGTTGAGGTTAAATCACCAGTGAAAAATTCAAAATAAGCACCTTGTCAAGCTTTGCTATTAGTGACATTATTTGAAAGTTTGGTGAGAATAATTTGCCAGACATGAAAATAAATGTTAGCATGATATAGATGTATGTTTTTGTGCACAGTTAAAAATCTATGAATAGAAAGTCCCCTGGTTAATTGTATATGCACTTGCATTTTTTTTGTCAGTACATTTGGGCATATAAGTTGTTGGTATTAACTTGACATCTTGTTCATTGATTTATTTACAAATAGTTTACAAGAAAAATATACATGACTTTCAAAAAAAATTTTTGTGCTATGCTACATGTTTATGTGCTAAGTTCCTAACATTTTATTTTTAACTGTAATCCTCAATGTTATAACATTAAGAATAGGGCCTTCAAGAAGCCAGGAATGGTGGTGCAATCAGGAGGCAGAGGCAGGCTGGGGAGAACAATTTGGCACAATGGACC
Organism: Rhizomys pruinosus; assembly: GCA_009823505.1. Lineage (NCBI taxonomy): Eukaryota > Metazoa > Chordata > Mammalia > Rodentia > Spalacidae > Rhizomys > Rhizomys pruinosus. The sequence continues at coordinate 2,441,304 of VZQC01003281.1, forward strand.
CTAACACAAATGACAGAATGTAGGAGCTCCAGGGGGATGGAGGAGGGGCCCTGTGGGAGTTTACAAATGAAGACTGATTGAGATGTTATATATGAAATACACAAAAATTGGGAGCTAGGAGCTGAGGCCTGAACCCAGAGTTGGGTCAAGTATTAGGCTGCATGCTCATGCTCCAGCTAGGGGTGGAGTCTGAGGGGACCTACGCACGGGCTAAGCCAGCAACCCAACCCTCCCCCTGCCAACTGGAACCCCCAACTGGAACTCAGGAGAGAGTGGCTGACAGCACAGGGAATACAGTGTTCAGAAGGTGCTACCCACCCAACTCCTGAAGAACAAAAAGGGAAAAGTGAACTATACCTTCCAATATATAACTAAAATTGAAAGCCTAAAACCTAGACAAGTCAACACTCCATTCATAAGGAGAATATAACAAAGATACCTGAAGGAATCAAGGAAAGCAATCCTTCAACAAAGTGAAGAGGCATTCAAAATTCGCATCAGAATACAGGCAAAAAGCTAACCACATGCCAAGAACACAATGAAAGAACAATATGGGAAAAACACAGAACAACTCCACACCAAACTCTATGGAGCCAGTAGAGGACCCCTGCAATGGGATCTCCGTAGAGGTAACCCAGGACACAGAAACCAAAATAACAATCACAGATATATTCAAAGAAATCATAAAACTAAGGGGAGAGAATGAAAAACTCAGAAAGGACCTCAAGGAAGACAAGGACAAACTTCAGAAAGAACTAAAAGGAGAAAATGACAGATTCCGGAAAGAGCTAGAGGGACAAAATGACAAACTCTGGAAGGAAGTGGAAACACTGAAAAGATCTCATGCTGAAATGAAAAAGGAAGCCAATGAGCTACAAGAAAAGTTTGAGAAGCTCCAAAAGGAAATGGAAATTGTAAGGAAAACACAGGAAGAACAACAACAAAAAAGGAAATTGAACAGTCATCCAATCAAGAGGAAATAATGGGAAAAAGCCTCAGAAGCAGAATGGAGGAAGCAGAAAAAAGAATATCAGACCTAGAAGACAACACAGAACAACTAAAAAGCTCAAGTAAAGACTATGAAAATTTTAAAAATACACAAGAGTGGAACAACCAAGAAATGTGGGACACTATGAAAAGATCACCTCTGCATCATAGGGATAGAGGAAAGAGAAGAATCCCAAGAAAATGGTATTGACCAGATTGTCAACAAAATAAGAGAGGAAAATTTCCCCAAACTAAAAAAAGACAAACCCATGCAAATACAAGAAGCAAATAGAACACCAAATAGAATAGACCAGAAAAGAAACTCCCCCCACCATATTGTAGTTAAAATGCTAGATACCCAAAACAAAGACAAAATTCTGAAAGCCACAAGAGAAAAATAACAAGTTACATACAAGGGAAAACCTATCAGAATCACAGCTGACTTTTCAGCACAAACCATGAAAGCAAGAAGAACGTGGACCAAAGCATTACCACTGTTAAAGGACAATAGATGCCAATCCAGGTTACTATACCCAGCAAAACAATTGATTCTAGTTGAAGGAAAGAGAAAAATCTTCCATGCCATAAACAAGATGAAAGAAGGTATTCTTGGAAAACCAACCCTCCAGAGAATGCTTGAAACAATTTAAAGGACAGAGGAGAAGAGCAACTACCCCCAGGCACCTTGAAAGAAAAAATTTTAATAAAAACAGAAATGCAGAGGTAGAAACCTACACAGAAAATACAAACGTATAATAAGATGAAAGGAAACAACATATACCTCTCAATTATAGCCTTAAATATCAATGGGCTAAACTCCCCAATCAAAACACATAGACTGGGAGAATGGATTAGGAAACAAAACCCATCAATATGCTGTCTACAAGAAACCCATCTCACCCTTAAGGATAGGCATCAACTTAAAGTGAAAGGATGGAAAAAATATTCCAAGCAAACGGTACTAAAAAGAAAGCAGGAGTTGCTATCCTAATATCAGACAAAATAGACTTCAAAGTAGAAGTAATTAGAAGAGACAAGGAGGGCCATTATATCCTTATCAAAGGGAAAATTAACCATGAGCACTTCACAATCATGAATATATATGAACCAAACTCCAGTGTACCAACCTTTGTAAATACAACTCTACAGGACCTCAAGGCATAGATTAACCCCAACATACTCATAGTAGGGGAGTTCAATACCCCACTAAGTCCTTTGGACAGATCAACTGGGCAAATAATAAACAGAGATACATCTGAACTGAACAACACAATAAAGGAAATGGACCTCACAGACATCTTCCGAGTATTCCACTCAAACACCAGAGAATATACTTTCTACACAGCACCCCACAGAACATTCTCCAAAATTGACCACATACTTGGACACAGAAAAAACCTCAACAAATACAAAAAAGTTGAAATAACTTCATGCATTGTATCAGACCATAGTGCAATAAAGCTCAATATCAACACCAGGATAAGTCCTGCTACCTACCTGAACACATGGAGAATAAACAATACACTCCTGAATAATGAATGGGTCAAGGAGGAAATAAAGAAAGAAATAAAAGCCTTCCTGGAACTAAACAACAACGACAATACAACACAAAAAAACTTATGGGACACTTTAAAAGCAGTTCTAAGAGGGAAGTTTATAGCCCTGGGTGCCTATATTTAAAAAAAAAATGGTTCTCAGCCGCCATGTGGGTGCTGGGGATCGAACCCTGGTCCTCTGCAAGAGCGGTCGGCACTCTTAACCGCTAGGCCATCTCTCCAGCCCAGATCCTAATTGTAACAACTATTTATAATGTGTCCTAATGAACTTTACCTTTCAGGCACCGCAAAGTTTTAATATGAGAGACTTCCTTACCTCCTTTTCATAGAACAAAGAAAAACATGATGGTAATGAAGTCATTCCCTAACTGTAAATTAGAGCTGACTGTTATAGAGGTAATCTCTTATAAAAGTGATACAGTTGCCTTCTTTAATTGACTGATAGTCTTAGGAACTGTGACAGGATAATTCTCTATTCAGAGGCAAATATAATACTAAAGTCTATGTAAGCTGGGTAATTGAGCAAAATATATTAATACAGGAGAGCTCTGTTATCAGAAATGGATTATTCAGCCAAGGAGATGTTGGGTAGGGGATCCAAACCCCAAAAATTATAAAGGCTTTTTGCCATCAAACTGGGATACCTGCAAGAAGAGAGGCAGTAAGGCCCTGCTCTCAAAGACCTGCTGTAAGCATGGGAAAGATATATTGAGACTACACTTGCAAGTGTACAGTTGGCTTCTGGAATGCCAGAGAGTGTTACCAAAGGCCACTAAATCAATAAAGCAAATATTGGTCTCCTTGAGTCAAGCAAGACTCCTCCGTCAGCATCAGCTACACCTCACCTGCCTAGAAATACTGTGCAGCAGTGGCAGCCAAATGTCTGTATATCCCAAATCTAATTGGCTATTAGCTCTCTCCTTGGAGGAATAACTCAGAGCTGATGCCACAAGCTTAAGTCCTCTAGTGGTTAGGAGATGTTATAAGCCACAGTAAGACTTTGTCAGCTTTTACAGAAAAGCTATAGTCCATGGATTAGCATACCATCCAAACATCTGTGTCTATACCAATGTAACCTACAACAACAATTAATACTGTTTAAGATGCCTATATATCTAGTTGCTTGGCTTCATCAGTAGGAGTAAAAGGTTATACCTGGATACACTGCCACCCATGAAAGGAAACAGCCTGAACTGATCAGGTCCAAAACAACATCTCCAGAGAAAGTAGACTGCTTGGCTTCTCACCCACTTGTGTCCATTTTCTAAAGCTTAGGGAAGAGGGGTCATGGTAGAATGTCAGGACTGTGATTGTGGTGAACTACGAAACCACAGAAACATAGACTGGACTCTTATTTGATCAACACGGTAGTACATATAAGCTCCCCCAGCTGGACAACGGGCCCTCGGGGTGTATAAGTTTGGGCATAGCTACTTGCAAATTGGTTTTACATGAAGGATACCTGTACTTCATTACTTATGTCCTACTATTAAAAAAAAAGATACCGGGCTGGAGAGATGGCCTAGCGGTTAAGAGCGCCGACCGCCTTGCAGAAGGACCCGGGTCGATCCAGCACCCACATGGGGCGAGAACCGTCTGAAACTCCAACTCCAGGAGAACTCCAGCTCCAGGGGAATCCGACGCCCACTTCTGACTCCGCGGCATTGCACGACACGGGTGAACAGACTTGCATGCAGACAAACATTCGACACACAGAAATAAATAAAATAATTAAAAAAAAAAATTAAAAAAAAAAAAAAAAAAAAAAAAAAAAAAAAAAAAAAAGATACCCAAAATTCAAAAAAAAATGATCAAGGTCAGCCTGGGATGGTCTACATGGTGAGTTCCAGGCCAGTTGGAGCTACATAATGAGATCCTGTGTCAAACAAAAGCAGCAAAAAAGAAAGACAGATTGTGGGGTGGAGTCCTTAGAGAAGAGCAGAAGTAATTAAGAATAAGTGCTCTTAACAGCTGAGCCATCTCCAGCCCCTTGACTATTTCGAACTGCATAAGTTGTTGGAATAATATATAACAGTGTGATGGTTAATCCTAGGTGTCAACTTGACTGGACTAAGGAAACAAATAAGAGAAAAACAGATCTTTGGATTGGACTACCTCAACCTGGATGGCCCACCCCAAATGTGGGTTGCCTTCTTTGCTGGCAGGCAGAATTAAAGGCCATGCCAGAGGGATCTGTTGTCCTTTTTTCCTGTGGCTTGCCTCTCTCATCTGGTGAGTTTGTCTTGCTGCTGTGATCAACCCTTTCGGATCCCAGCATGTACTGGAGACTGCAGATCTCCTGGAACCATTTGGGCCTCAGCACCAGATTGGACTACGGAGACACCCAGCCCTTGTGGACTGAAGAAGTTCCTGGATTCTCAGCCTCTCCGGTGTGGTGTGGCTATTGTTGGAATCCTTGACTCTGTCACATGAGCAAATCAATAAATTGGTATATAGCTATATATTCATCTCTTGCCTCTGTTTCTTTAGAGAACCTGATAATACAGATTTTGCTACCAGAAGTTTGGGTTCTAGAAGAACAGAATTGAAAGGATGAATTTCTTTAGTGGGCTTTGCTAGTTTCTGGAGTCAAGTTCTCCAACCCAATGAACCTACTGAAGGCTTCTTTGTGGCATGAAAGGAATGATTCCTTGGTGCATACTATTTGATGTATATATGAAGATAGATCCATTTGACCCACCTAGCTCAGCCTCTTATGAGAGCAAGGAATTAGAGCGACTCAATATAGAAAACGTTTTGAGAAATGTGGAAAAATAAGGAAAATAATGATGTTGCCTGGTTGCCTCCTAGCATCTCTGGATAAAGTGATAGAGGAAAATAGGAGCTCAGTGATAAAAATGAACCAGCTCTGGATTCGAAACAACAGTTTTAAAAGTTTTCCAAGTGTGCTCTGGACGAGCATCTCTTCTCCAGAAGCCAAAGAGCTAAAGTGGCAGAAAATCAAGCTGGAGCCTTTATCTATAGTTTGGCTGATTTACATGCAAATTTAATTCCCAGCCACGAAAGAGTGTCAGCAGTCAAAGCGAGAGCACTGGTGGGGAAAGGGTGGAACCCGGAACTGGGATGGAGATGTGTGGGAGAAACTTGATGATGAGATTTGAACCCTCGGATTCTGAGATTTTCTTTATCTGAGGAATTAATCTCCCCACCCTTAGCAGAGAACTCCACACCCTGAGATCCTCCTCCCAACCCTTGCCTGAGGAAGCTAATCTCCCCCTCCCAGTGGGGGCTAATGTCCCTCAGGGCCACATTTGTTGCCTCTAAACCTATAACAGATTGAAGGCTAAGCAAGCCCTCATTGTGAGATAGAATGGGTGGTCCATGAGGAGGTGCACTACCCACTAAAGAAATTAATGAGTTGCTGATTCATTCCGGCAGAAGCCTAAGGAATATTGTGGGAATGGATTTTAAGGGTGTGGGATATGGTGGAAGGAATATAAAATTGGATCGGACGAGTTTATCGATATGAGCCCACTGATTAGAGATTCTAGGTTTAACATAGCAAGCTTGAGTGGTTAAAAAAGGTGTTAAACTTTATTGAATGGTTGGCTGCATGTATTATACTCTGGCCTACTCAACAGCGCTTGGATGCCGGATATTCCTTGGCTTAGTTTTGATGAAGGGATGGTGAGGGTCAGGCAGATGGGCAGGCTCGAGTGGATTTGAGTGTAAAGTAAAACCACATTCTCTCACAATATGAGGACCCAGAAGATGTGCTTTCACTGAGTTTATAAGATGAAAAGTATGAGAGAACACCAGAAGATTTGATAAGCTTTGTTTTTGCTTCTATTCCTTATGCCAGATCTTACAGTTAGAGAAGTTTTGCTCGCTGCATAATAAAAATGTACATGTAATGGGTTTAACAAGACCTCAGGGTAGCGTCAGTCTGGCAGCACTGAATTGCTGAAGGCCAGAATTCATGGGTCCAGGAAAAGGAGGTGGAAGTGGAGTGATTCCACTCACTATCACCCCAAGTGACCCAGTAGGAAAAACTTTTGCTTCCTGTACCCACGACCTTGCTTTCTGCTGGTTTAGAAGTTTTGGTTCCAAAGAAGTGGAGTGCTTTTGCCAGGAGAACAGCACACGGTCCATTGAACTGGAAGTAAAACTCCCCCTGGCCACTTTGGGCTTCTACTGCCTTAAGCCAACAGGCTAAGGAGAATAACAGTAAGAGAGGAGTGATTGATCCAGACTACCGGGGGGAAATTGGACTTTTCTCCACAATGGGGGCAAGGAAGATTATGTCTGGAAGGCAGGAGATGCTGTAGGCACCTTCTGGTGCTACCACGTTCCTATGATTAAGGTCATGGGAAACTCCAACAACCAAACCAGACAGGACAACAAATGGCCAAGACCCTTCAGAGATGAAGGTATGGTCACTCCTCCAGGGAAAGAGCCAAGACCTGCAGATTTGCTTGCTGATGGTGGAGGAAATACAGAATGGGTAGTAAAAGAAGGTAGTAATAAATATCAGTGAGCACAGGACCATTTGAGAAATGTGGATTATAATAGCTATTAACTTTTGTCCTATTTGGTTAAGACTGTGCTGTTCATAGATAGATAGATAGATAGATAGATAGATAGATAGATAGATATAGATATATAGATATATGTATATTAAGCAGATCCTTGTGTTGTTCCCTTTTGAATGTGCAACTGAGATAAGTGTTAAGTGTTGTTATATTTAGGTTATTAGATACTGAAGGACTAAGTGTTCCTCAAGGACATTACCACCTACTCTAAGATATAATGCTTTGCTATTGCACATGATACACTTATGTTAGGTGGAATTATGACCTTGCCATGACATTTAAGCATAACATAAGGAGAGGCTATTTATTGGGTGTCGAGTTGACAAGGGGCGGACTTGTGATGGTTAATCCTGGGTGTCAACTTGACTGGACTAAGGAACAAATAAGAGAAAAAGGATCTTCGGATTGGACTACCTCAACCAGGATGGCCCACCTCAAATGTGGGCGTTACCTTCTGCTGGCAGGCAGTATTAAAGGCCATGCCAGAGGGATCTGGTCCCTTTTTCCTGTGGCTTGCCTCTCTCACTGGTGAGTTTGTCTTGCTGCTGTGATCAACCCTTCGGATCCCAGCGTGTACTGAGACCGGCAGATCTCCTGGAATCCATTGGGCCTTCAGCGCCAGATTGGGACTACTGAGACATCCAGCCTTGCGGACTGAGAAGTTCCCTGGATTCTCAGCTTCTCCAGTGCGGTGTGGCTACTGTTGAACTCCTTGAACTCTGTCACATGAGCAAATCAATAAATTGTATATAGCTATATATTCGTCCTTTTGCTTCTGTTTCTTTAGAGAACCCTGACTAATACAAACAATATATACAATTTTCAAAATTAAAAATATCTTTATATCCCAGTTACCTCCAAACCAAAGATATTTACATTTTTTATCTACCATACTTTGATAAGTACAAATAAATACATAGATTACATCTAAGTTAAAAAATTATTTCTAAAAACAATACTGATTTCTGAACACTTTCTTTTATTTTTTAAGCTTTATTTTTATTTTATATGCATTAGTGTTCTGCCAACATGCATGCAATGCAGTGCCCATGGAGGCCAGAAGAGGGCATCAAATCCTCTGGAACTGGAGTTATAGATGATGTTAGCTGCCATGTTGGTGCTGGAAACTGAACAGGCCAATGGACTTTTCACCTGACTTTTCAGTGTGGACTCTGGCTATAGATGCAGTCTGCTGTCCCTTGGCTCACAGGTACAGTCTATAGTCCCATGCCACATGGTTAAGTCTGTTATCATGTGGATCCCAGGCAAGGTATATTTCCACTTGGCTCATAAATAGTCTAGTCTGCTGGCTTGTAGGTATAGACTATTGTCTTTTGAATCTGTTGTTTCAAGGCCATGATGATATGGAAAATTATGGCAGAGAATGTGATCGAGTATAGGTGCTTATTTTGTAGCATCTTGGAAGGAGAACAAAATGAAGAGCAGGAGCCAGGAACCTATTACAGCCTGCAGGGGCACAGCTTCCTCAACTAGGCCCCATCTCCAACATTTTCACAGCCTTTCTGTAGCCATCACTGATTAGAACTTATGATCTCAACACGTGAGCATTTGAATAAGATTTCGGATTCAAACTATAGTCTTCTACCCAAACTCTCATGCCTGTTTCACAATGGGAAACAAATTTAGTCAGTCTCCACAAGTAACAATATCATTAAATACTCCTAGTAATGACCCACAATCCAAGCCCAAAATTCTCCTTTTAGATGCAGGACAAATGTGGGCCCTTCTAAAAATTAAATAAAAACACAAGTTGAGCATTTTTATATACATTTACAGAGGCTAAACAGTCCCTTCCAGAGGAGAAGAAATGAAACGAAATGAAACAAAACAAAACAAAACAAAACAGTAACAAATGATCCGACCACAAGGGCAACTAGAAGGCATGCACTTGATTGTGGGGAGCTAAATGGCCTCTGGGCTGACAGGAGGATCCAAACCTTAGGCTCGGACAACTGTACTCCAATCATGTAGATGGGTTAGTACTAAAGAGCTGAGTGTCAGGGCAGATTTTCTGGTATTTAATCACTTAGTTGTACTTCTCTGCAGAAATATCTTATTTACCATTGAATAAGTTTTCTGCACTTATGAGTATTCAATATCCCAGGGAAATTAATTGATTTAAAAAAATTTAGACAGCATGTCAGTGTCTAAAAATAATTTTTGTATATCTGAAGAACATTTACTTTATTTTTTAATAAAATATTTTTATTGCTGGTTTATGTATTTCACACATCATTTCTCAGTCCAATTTAGACACACTCCCTTTTCCATGCCCCCCTCCCCACCCCAGTTCGTGCATTCTGCCATACCTGTCTTGCATCTTTTTCTCAGTCTTTCTAAAGTTTTTCTCTTCAGAGATTTATTGTTTGGGCAGAGGTTAACTGTTTCAGTCAGTTCTTTGATCAAGTGTTTTTGTCCTTGTTGTTCCCTCCCATCTGTGTTGCTCCAAAATATGCATATATATATCATATATATACATATATATGTCACATAGATACCAAAATTATGACCTTTGAAAACAAACTGTATGTTAATTCCAAAATATGTTTAGGAGTTCACGTTTTTGTCTTTAATTTTATATTACTCTAATATAATGAATACATACCCTCCATACATATACCACAATTACAAAGTCTGAAAATAAGTGGTCAATTAATTCTAGAGCCAATTAAGGAATTAACATTATGACAGCATAGTTGCCTTCAGATAAGAAGAAATAGAACATTAACTTTTCTCAGTTTGCCTTTCAACTATGGATTTGGTGCTAGCATCAACAAATGAGGGATACCATTTGTCATTTGTTTTTCTGGGACTTTGTTGCATCACTTAGCAGAATGGCTTCAAGTTTCATCCATTTACCTGCAAAGTTCATGTTATCATCTTTATTTAATGCTGTATAGAATTCCATTGTGTAGATGTACCACATTTTCTCTATCCATTCATTGCTTGAGGGACATTTGGGTTGCTTCCAGCTCTTTGCTATTGTGAAGAGAGCTGCAATAAACATAGATGTGCATGTATCTCTGCAATAGGATGAGGCTTGTGGGTATGAACGCAGGAATGGTATGACTGGGTCTAGGTGGTAGGCTCATTTTCAGCTTCTTGAGTGTTCTCCACACTGCTTTCCATAGGTGTTGCACGAGTTTGCATTCCCACCAGCAGTGGATGAATGTTCCCCTTTCCCCACAACCTCTCCAGCATTTGGTATCCTTTGTTTTCTGGATAATAGCTAGTCTTACTGGAGTAAGATGAAATCTTAAGGTGGTTTTAATCTGCATTTCCTTAATTATTAGTGATGTTGAACAATTTTTAAAGATGTTTCTGAGCCATCTTTACTTCTTCATTTGTAAAGTCTCTGTTCAGCTCTTTTTTTATTTTATTTTATTATTTTTGTATGTATATGAATGTACTGTCTGCATGTAGGTTTGTGCACCCGTGTCGTGCAATGCAGCAGAGGTCAGAAGAGGGTGTCGGATTCCCCTGGAACTGGAGTTAAAGACTGTTCTCAGCCACCATGTGGGTGCTGGGGATAGAACCCGGGTCCTCTTCAAGAGCCTTCAGTGCTCTTAACCACTAGGCCATCTCTCCAGCCCCTGTTCAACTCTTTACTCCATCTTTTGAGTAGGTCATTTGTTTTCCTCCTCCCTTGTCTTTGAGTAGTTTATACACTTTGGATGTTAATGTTCTATCAGATGTATCACTGGTAAAGGTTTCCTCCCGCCCTGTGGGTTTTCTCTTCACTTAATTGATTGTTTCTTTTGCTGTACAGAAGCTCTTGAGTTTAATAAGGTCCCATTTGTCAATCGTTGACCTTATTGTTTGAGCTGCTGCTGTCTGATTTAGAAAGTCTTTTCCTACACCTATGTCTTGTACGTTGCTACCAAGGTTTTATTTCTATCATTTTCAGAGTTTTAGATTTCACATTGAGGTCTTTGATCCATTTGGAGTTGATTTTTATACATGACAAGAGGTAGGGGTTTAATTTTATTCTTCTACAAGTGGTGATCCAGTTATGCCAACACCATTTGCTGAAGATGGTATCTTTCCCCCTTTGAATCTTCTTGGCCCCTTTGTTGAATATGAGGTGGCTGAAACTGGATGTGCTCAGATTTGGATCCTCAATTTTGTTCCATTGATCTACAGGCCTGTTTTGTGTCAATACCAAGCTGTTTTTATGACTATAGCCCTGTAATATAGTTTGAAGTCTGGTATGGCAATCCCCTCTGTATTGCTCTTTTTGCTCAGGGTTGCTTTGGCTATCTGGGGTCTTTTGTTTCTCCATATGAACTTTAGGATGTTTTTTCTAGGTCTGTGAAGAAGTTTGTGGGGATTCTAATTGGGATTGCATTGAATCTGTATATTACCTTGGGTAGGATGTTCATTTTTATGGTATTGATTCTTCCAATCCATGAGCATGGGAGGTTTTTGCATTGAAGAACATTTATTAAGCTCCAACTTCCTGAGGCACATATCACGGTACCATGGGATAGAATGTTCAGTAAATGTTTTGTAATTTTTTTCTTTGTAACAATGTTAACATGCATTCTTGAAGCAATTCAACAAAAGACATAAAGTAACAAATGTATAATTCACACCAATTCTTCAAAAAGTGAAATTTTGAGGATAAAACAATTGTCAGCAATTTAAGAAAAAGAAACTAGTTCTAAATTAGTTTTTGAAGAGGATATTTGAGAGTGAAGAAACTGGGGTTGAACTGGAGCTGACCATAACATGATGATATAAATGCCCCAATGACACTTTCATGTAGATGAGGAAATATCAATCTATTACAGGCTTGGAATGTGCTAGCTCACATGTATAATCCCATATTCAGGAGGCAGATGCAGAAGGATCACAGGATAGGATATATAGTATTTCCCTGACTTCTCTGGTTATGCACTTTCCCACATTAAAAACTTACAAATGCTAAATATATTTTATAAGAAGACACAGGTTCCTAGACCAAGTCATAAAACAACAACTCCTCATACTAATGTTACTGTTAATACCTGAGAATAATATGCTTCTGTTGAACAGTAAATTAGAGGGTAGATTATCTTAGTCACCTGGCCTCTGTTAGACATCCCATCATCACTCCTTGTATACATATGTGGTTCACCTCAATCTCTGCTTAGAAGAAAATGCTAGTACAGGAATGTTCCCAATAAAACAAGCTTGGCCTGCATGCTCCTTGTACAGGAGCCATGCAAATACATATATTATTTTTAATCTGTTTTTATACTCAACATTAAACGAAGACTTACAGGCAAGATTTTCTTTCATAGCATTATTTATTGCTATTTCAGACCTTTTCTCCCTATGTGGATGGCCCAGCTGTCTCCCAGAGTCTGTACACTTCTCATACCCATACCCGGCTTCCATGCTGCTCCAATCTCCTGCCTCTTCCTGAGGACACCAGTGGGGCAGTGGCATAGCATTCTGAATGTCTGCACTTGAAACGAATCCTTCAGTTGGATGCTAATGATATTTATTAAGTGGAGCATTCAAGGAAGCAATAGGGCTTAGATGAGGTTACGAGAGTGGGGACCCCCGTGGCATGAGCAGTATTATAAAATGTAGAAGAAGATTTCAACTTGGTGGTGCTCTCCTTTCAGCTCAGCAGATGGGTGTCAAAGGCAGCATATTTTCCATGAGTTCAAAGCCAGTCTGATCTACATAGTGAGTTCTTGGCCAGTCAGGGCTACATAGCAAGATCCTGTGTAAAAACAGTGTAAAAGAAGAAAGGAAGAAAGGGAGGGAGGGAAGGAAGGAAAAGAGGGGCTGGAGAGATATGAGTTATGAGTGCTTTCTGCTCTTGCAGGGGACCTGGGTTCAGTTCCCAATACCCACATCAGACAGCTCACAATTGACGGTAACTTCAATTCCAAGGCATCCAATGCCCTCTTCTGGTCTCTGCGAGCACCCGAATACTTGTGGCAGTGGCATATGTTTACACAGAAACACAAGTACTTACATGTAAGTAAAAATAAGAAAAATAATTCTCTTTTTAAAAGTAGAGAGAGAGGAAAAAAGCAGAGTTGGCTCTGTCACACTGCTGTGCCCTCAGCTGCACCTACCATGAGCAGATTCATCAAGAGTGCCCTAGGGAATTCCAGGGCCGTGCTCTGAGCGTGCTGCTCCAGACCCACCAGCTTTCTTTTATTGTTGCTGCTGCCCTTGTTTTGAGACAGGCTTTCATGTGGAAAAGCTCTGTGCTTTTCCTGTGGGCAGTGTTCAGTTACCTTGCAGAGGAAGGCAGACTGGGATGAACAAAGACAGTGTTTCAAGCCCAGAGAGTGAGTCCAGAACCAGGAGAGTAAAAGTCATATTCCTGGCAAATTGATCTAAGATTCACCTTCAACAATTTCCAGCAGTTCAAACGGCGAAGGGATGCTTGAAATTTCCTTCTTGAGTCCTCCAGTTACAGCTGTCATCCCCATCATCCAGTGATTTCAAGAGCTTGCAATGTGCAGTCTGATTGTGCCATCCGAGAAACATTGCAAGGCTGAAGACTATCGATCAATCAGTGTCAAATAGAAACAGGATCCACTTGTAAAAGTTTAGAGAAATAGGTCAAGACATATTCAATAGTGCTTGAAGGTGAACTTTGTAGAAATGAATCCACCATCCGAATACATAGGTATTCAAAGAATGTATCCAGAGATTCCAGTATCTAAAGGGAGTTACAAAATTTATCTGTGGTTTGGTGCATGAATTCACATAACTTTGTGCTGATAATTTAAACCTTGTAGATTGAGCTTATTTGATAATTTCCTTTTCAAAGCACCCATGCCAAAAATGGATATTGTTTCCATTTGTAGAAATCAACACATTGGTATTATTTTATTGTCAAGATGTTGGAAATAGACAAGGGTGTATGCCAAGACCCAAGTATTTGATTCATTCAGTATTTCAAAGACAAGGCAGGAAACCAAGGAAAACAGAAAGTTCCAATTAGCTCTCAATCAGGGATTTCATCACCTCCAAACAAGAACAAAACAAAATTAAACTTTTCCAACAATAAAACAGAAGTTCTTGGAGTGTTTGCTGAGAACACTGTTTTCTTAAACATAGTATTAACAAAGAAAGCATTTATAAGCCTTGCAAGAATAGTTGCTAAAATTCACCAGCTTCACATTGGAACCTAGGCTGATGCATGTTAAAACATCTCTCATTTCTATTACCAGACATCATCCCTGAAGTGAAGACTCACTGCAACACCAATGTGACCCTTGAAGATGCCAAGGACCAACCCATGGGGTGTGACTCCTGACATCAGTTGGATTATTCTCTCTCTGAAGTTTCCTTTAAACAGTACCACATGGATTGTGTAATAGGGAAATATTTTATCTAGACAATTTCCTGATGCCATTGACCAGAGACAAAGAGACAATCCATTTCCTTATGAGATTTACAATAGCAATCTAGAACTAGCAATCCTAGTGAGCATAAGAAAATGATTCTGTAATTTATCATTGTGGTAGCTTTGTTATTTAATTACTCTATTTTGGAAGTATATCAGATTTAATAGGTTGGCATTATGCTTAGAATTTAAGATAAAGAACACTGTATTAATAGCCTTGGTTACAACAGCATATTTGCCAGAAAGTGATGCAGTCAAATGGCATTGATTTCTGCATCCTGTACTATGACCCTCATCCATCTGTTTAGGACTTGATGCAGAAATCAATAGAACCTTTTCCTGGAAAAGCCCAAGGCATTCCCTGCATCCAGACACAGGGCTTCCAGATTGCTGATGTGATTAAAAAGTAACCAAGGTTTTTCTAGAAGCTTCATTTTACAACATACATTAAAATGTTTTCCTTTACAAAAGAGCACTTTCTGATCAATTTTAATTCATTCTTTGCTATTCATTTATGTGCAGTTCTGTTGATTATATCCCTTGAGACTCCCAGCTGAGTTCGAGTAAAAGCACATTTGCAGACTGGTTTAAAAATCTATGACCAGCACAACATGACTCCTCTTCAAGTATCAATAAATATTTATGGTGGAATATTTCATGGTTGGTAGCAAAATGTGTTTTGACCTCAGCTTTGGGTAGCAGGGACATTTATATTGCTGTGAGAGATCATCTAAAACCATATAGATTCAGAAACTATTTCAAATGTACCAAAATTTGCTGAGTGATTTCCCAAGACTGAAGACTAAGACAGCTAATTTATTAACACATAAAGCACTTGTTGATATTTTATTGCGCTAAAATACTCTTAAGCCAACTAATTTAACAGCCAAGGGATTTAAAATGTTAGCTTGCATTTTAGTAGTTAAAAACAGCACAAAACAAAATTCTTTTATCACATAAATCTCTAAAAACTGTGCTGACCTGAATAAAAGAAAAGTTAAAGTCTCAAAAGACAGCGATAGGACATAGTGCCCATGCCCTTGGTGACAAGGCTGTAAATGATTTGATTTTGCTTTTAAACCAGAGTAGCTGTTAGGAGGGTGATTTCTGGAAATGGTGGAGAAAAAACTTCCCTCCTTAATTTTTTAACAGCTTCTTTGTTAAGTATAATAGACAAAGAAAAAATTTTAAAAACATATTTATGGTTTCCAAAGTAATATTTTTCTATATGTAAGATTCATGGAATGGCTTCCACAATCAAGTTAAGAAAGGCTGTCAGCCATCCTTTATGTGCTTGGAACATTTGTGATCTTCTCTAAGTAAGTTCTGATCGTGTGCTGTAGACTAACTGTAGTCACTGGGCTGCACATAGCATCTCCAGAACACACTTCTCTGTCGACCTGGCTTTGCATTACTGAGTCACTGTTTGCTTCTCCACCCTGGCCCTGGGTGTCCATCACTTTACTCTTGGTTTCTAGAATTTGACACTTTGAGATTCCCGCATAAAAGGATACCACATGGATACCACATAACATGAGTGTTTCCATATACGGCTAATTTCCTAAGTCTAATGTCCAATTCACACATGTCACAGATGACAGAAATGTCCAGATCTTCTTTCGTTTAAAGTGTTGATCATTAGTCTGTGGTGTGTGTGTGTGTGTGTGTGTGTGTGTGTGTGTGTGTGTGTGTTTAAAGTAGATTCATCCACCCATGGACACTGTAGTTAACTCCATTTTGCTGTTGTGAGTGCTGCTGCTCTGAACTTAGTCCTTCCACTCATTTATTCCAGACACTTTGGAAAAATAGAAGTATTGGGAAGCTAGATTACACTGTAGTTTTAATGTTTTATTTTTATTTATGTGTACAAGTGTTTTGCCTGCACATATGTATATGCACCACCTGTGGTGCATATACATATGTGCAGTGCCCAGGGAGTTCAGAAAAGGGTATTGGATCCAACAGAGCTGGAGTTACAGGTTGTTGTTAGCCACTGTGTGGGTACTGGGAACCAAACCCAGGTCCTCTGCAAGAGCATCCAGTGTTCTTAACTACTGAATCATCTCTCCAACTCCCTGTAGTCATATCTTTAAATTTTAAAGATGTACTTATTTGTATTTTATGTACATGAATGTGTTTTATGTGCATGAGTGTTTTGCTTGCATCTGTGTAGGTACACCAAATACACACAGTGCCCATGGAGGCCAGGAGAAGGTGTTGGATTCCCCAGAACTGGGGTTACGGACAGTTGACAGTCACTATGAGGGTGTTGGCCATTTATGACCTTTTGTGTTCCTGGCCCTCTGTTGCATGTGGGAGCTTCATTGATGAGAACTGAGAGATTCATTAGCGTCCTCTTGGCCCCTTGTTCTATGTCTGTGTGCGATCAGTTGTGATATTCTGTAATAGTCTTCACCTGGTGAAAAAGAACCTTCTTTTATGGGTAGGGACTGGGAAACTTGACTGCAAAGTTCAAGATGTCATTTTTCTTTACTGCTGAGAACTCCATTGTGTAAATGTATTACATTTTCATTATCCACTCATCAGTTGAAGGACACTTAGGTTGCTTCCATCTCTTAGCTGTTATGAAAAGAGCAGCAACAAACATGGATGTACAGGTATCTCTGCAATAGGATAAGTCCTTTGGGTACATGCCAAGGAGCAATATAATCAGATCAAATGGTAGGTTCATTTTTAGTTTTATAAGAGTTCTCCACATTGCTTTCCATAGGGGTTGTACACATTTGCAATCCCACCATCTGTAAAGAGCATTCTTCTTCCCCCACATCCTTTCCAGCATTTGTTATCATTTGTTATCTTGACCTTAGCTAGTCTGACTGGGATAAGATGAAATGTTGAATGTCCCTACTTACTAACAATGTTGAACACTTTGTAAGATCATTCTTGACCATCTTTATTTCTTCTTTTGGAGAACTCTCTGTTCAGGTCCATAGAACAGCTTTTAAATGAGTTACTTGTTTTCTTGATTCTTTGGGCTTTTTTTTTTTTTTTTTTTTTTAGTTCTTTGTATATTCTGGATGTTAAACCTCTGTCATATGTGTAGTTAGTGAAGACTTTCTCCCAATCTGTGGGTTTTCTCTTCACTTCCTGGATTGTTTCTTTTGGTGTTCAGAAGCTTTTTAGTTTAATGAGGTCCCACTTGTTACTTTTGGACTTTAATTCCTGAGCAACTAATGTCCGCTGTAGAAAGTTCTTTTCTGGACCTATATCTTAGGTTACTGTCAATGTTTCCTTCCAATTGTTTTCTGAGTTTCGTGTTTCACATTGAGGTTTTTGATCCAGTTACAGTTGAGGCTTGTTTAGTTTCACTCTTCTACAGGTAGAGATCCAGTTTTGCTGGCACCATTTGCTGAAGATGTTATCTTCCCTCCGGTGAGTGTTCTTGTCCGCTTTGTCAAATATCTGGTGGCTGAGATTGTATGTACTCAAGTTTTGGTTTCAGACTATGTTCCATTGATCTACAAGCCATATAATTTTTATGACTATAGTTCTGTAATATAGTTTGAAATCTGGTATAATGCCCCCCACCCCCCACATTGCTCTTTGTGCTCAGATTGCTTTGGGTGTCCAGGGTCTTTGTGTTTCCATATGAATTTTAGAATGTGTTTTTCAGTCTTTCTGTGCATTTGTGTGTGTGTGTGTGTGTGTGTGTGTGTGTGTGCGTGTGTGTGTGTGATTTGATATGTGTGTATTTGTGTGTGAATTTGGGCATAATACAGAAGTCAGGGACAAACTCAGATGCTGATCCTTGTTGGAGACATGGTTTCTTGTCATTTTGCACCTGGTTCTCTGCCCCAAGGGCTTCTGGGAATTTTCCTGTCTCAACCTCCCATCTGAATACAGGCTCACCAGATGACAAATACCTGCTATGATGCCTGGCTTTACATGAGCTCTGTGGATTCAAACTGAAGTTCTTACACTTGTGCAGCACTTTTTCCTACTGAGTCATCTCTCTGCAGCCCTTGTATTTTTTAACTTAGCATTATCATTTGCTTGCCTATTGCATGGAGAAAACACTGTAATGATTGACGTGGGCTCTTCAATCAAACATCATCAAGAAGAGTAGATACATTACCTAGAACATTTCTGGAGTCAATTCTGAAAACTGTATGTGCATGGATGACAAGAAAGTGGACTTGATACTGAAGATTCACATTCATCATTCTTACTGAGCAGCCTCCTTTTATACATTAACGCAAAAAGCTGAAGTGAATGCTCGTCTGGAAAGTCAGAATATGAATAAATATGAAAGCAAGGGAGCTTTCACTTCTTTTATATTCAACAAATGATGTATCAGCTTGCATACAAACCTTCGTTTCCCTAATGGGAGATAAACAATAATGGGGACTAAATACAGCAGCGTTAAGATCTAGTTTACAGTATTTCTTTTCCATCTAAATGAGTGCCTTTGGGTGTTTTACTTAATGAATTCAAAGACAAACTTATTACCACATCTGCTTCTCTTTTCTCCAGGGGTCCTGGCCCCTCCTCCTACCCTCCTCAATATTATCGAGTTACTCCTATTTCCTTAAGCTTTTGGCAGAGGCCCCTGTCCATATGGCTACTTCTGCAAAGTGTTTGTGGCTCATGACTCCGAGCTGTGGATTCGACTGTCCTCTCTCAGAGCTGAACATTACAGCTAGTGTACAACTGGGTCTGCTTTCTGAGCAAAGCAATTCCTTCTAGAAAGCTGGACCATTGCTCTTTGCTGACCAAGCCCTACCTACATTCTGGTGGCTTACAGACTTTTTGGTATCTTGCATTAATTCCATTTTGTACCTGAATTTTCTTATTCCCCTCCTCTGTTCAATTGTCATATCCTGTTGCTTCCTGCTGTTGGAACTGCTCTGGTATCTCCAGAGGGAATTGGTGACATCTTGAAGCTTTAGGTAACTAACAAAGAACACTTGGGGATTTCTGACACACTTTGCAACTTTTTAATGGAGGACCCAAGGGAATAGATAAACATAGTTAACTTAATTGGGTGAACTTTGGGGGATGTTAATTTTCTGACAGTGCAAGAGAACAAGGCAGGCTTCTTGACAGGGAGACACTTGAAAATCTGGTGACAGCAATGGGTTATACTCACAGAAGCTGACATGTGTCTCCGTTGCCATGGAGAGAGTAGACAAAGAGATTAAAGGGATCAGAGAGGTGAATGTGAATTCTATGTGAATGCACAA
This sequence comes from Rhizomys pruinosus, assembly GCA_009823505.1. NCBI lineage: Eukaryota > Metazoa > Chordata > Mammalia > Rodentia > Spalacidae > Rhizomys > Rhizomys pruinosus. Next base: position 2,460,988 of record VZQC01003281.1, read on the forward strand.
AGCCCATGTGGGAGCTGTATTTAGGTAGGTCGAAGCATGTATCACTGTGAACATCTGGGATGTGCTATTTAACAGGAACACCAGGGGTCCTTAGAAATTCAGTGGGAGCTCTCATTCGATCTCAAGGGAAGGCTGATAGATCTCTGCACAAGGGAATGTTGAGGCCCTGACACAATGCAGGAATTGGCACTTCAGCACCAAAAGCCAGGGTATGCAACTGTTCAAACATTTATTTCATTTTTGTTACTAACATCTTGATTCACATTTGTTATAGCAATTCATTTTGATTCTCACCCAGAAATATAAGCCTTATAAGTTGTTAAATTCCCTCAGCAGGGAAATTAGCATTCTTCTAACACACAAATTTGAACCTGAAATGAGAATTATGCTATAATAGGAACCAAAGAATGGGATTAACTAAAGATGGAGTGCCAGGTGGTGATGAAATGCAGGAACTCCCAAGAAGACGGTTTTCTACTTCTAAAAATCAGATGCTTTATACAGAAACTAACCATGATTATTTAAAAGGGGAAACTATAACAAATTATATGTAAATCCCAAGTACCTTCCTAAAATGAAAATGAAAAATCATATATATAATCATAAGTTATGGATACATTTTACTGAGTTTAGTGGACATTTTATCTTATTTTGTTCCAATAACGAGAGCTAGGTCTGTGTGTAGAAACATTTCTGGTTTGTATGCCACCATGGTTTAGCTAATCTGCAGTATGGTTACTTGTATCCTTGACATTCTAGCAGTTATATCTGGAATGGATCTTGAAACTTGCCTGAACATTTTATTTGGTTGCTAATTAAAATGTTATACTGAGTTTTAAGAATCTTATAAGTATATATTTCTACTGAAAATGTGAGCTGAAATAGATGCATCTCTTAGACATAGTTGAAAGGTATGTTCCTTTGCTTTAATATTCTTATTTTATTAGTATAGAGAAATACCACTAATGTTTGTATGATATTTTTTGTTTTGTAGCTAATGAGTTTATATATATTTATATATATATATATATATATATATATATATATATATATATATATATACACTTTACCTTTTCCTTTTGGTCTACTGTTAACCAACACTGCCACATATCAACCTTACATTTCCCTTTGCCTCAATTATCCACCTTTTATGCATGTTCCCCTCCTCTACTTCCCATCTAAAAACTTAATAGATAGTTTATTAACAACAGAAAAGAGGGTGTAGGAAGATTGTGGTAGATCTGACAAGAATTGGGGAGAATAGTGGGGATTGAATACGATCAAATTACATTGTATGATAATCTTAATGAAGTAATTATTATATTAAAACAGCAACAAAACCATAATAATTTACTTCATGCTATTCTGTTTGTTTCTGGTCATCTAATTTTGTAGAAATCAGGTTTGCCATTATTAAAAGTCCTGAGCTTTTTATTTTGCTTCATTAAAGCTCCATATTTATTACAATGACATACCATATGTCAAGGTAGTAGCCTTTTTAAAAAAATATTTAATCCCAGCACTTAGGAGGCAGAGGCAGGCAGCTGTCTGTGAGTTCAAGGCCAGCCTGGTCTACATAGTGAGTTCCAGGATATCTGGGGGCAACAGGGAGACCCTGTCTCAAAAAGACCAAAAAACATTTTATTTATTTTTATTTTGTGTGTTCAAGCATAATACTTGCATGTAGGTAGGCACATGTAGTGCCCTCAAAGGTAAGAAGAGGTCATTGAATCTCCTGGAACTGGAGTTACAGACAGTTGTGGGTGCTGGGAATTGAACCCAGGTCCTTTGCGAAGACAGCCAGTTCTCTTAATCACTAAGCCATCTCTCCAGCCCCCAAAGTAGTAGTCTTAAAGCTTGAAAATTATGAGTTTTGATGTCACCTTCCCAAGACTGACAGGTGGGTCTAATCATCATCCTGGGGTGGGTGGGGAGAGGTCTTCTATGTTTGTTAACCTTGCCAGCAAATGTTTTCTGAATTATTTATAGAATACATTTGTGCTCAAATGTACATATTAAATTTCTACAGCTTGGAAGCATGGACACTTTCAAGGACTGTTACAGAGGCCAAGAAGATGTGCCTGTTTCAAAACGTGTACCATTGAAACCTTACACTAACTGTGCCTCAATATGCAGTTTCCATCCCATGGAAAAACTGTTGTCCCCTTCATTATTCTAATCAAAGAGCAATCTGCTGGGTATGGTGAATTCAGAAGGCAAAGGCAGGCAGATCTCTATGAATTCAAGGCCAGCCTGGTCTACATAGTGAGTTCCAGGCCAGCTGGAGCTACAAGGAAACTCTGTCTTGAAAAGACCAAAAAATGTTTATTATTGTTATTTTGTATGGAGTGTATTGTCTGCATGTATGTCAGTGCACCCATGTCATGCAATAGCATGGAAGTCAGAAGAAGGCAGCAAATCTCCTGGAAGTTTAGTTGCAGGTGGTTGTTAGCCACCATGTGGTTGCTGGGAAATTGAACCTAGGTGCTCCTCCAAAGCAGTCAGTGCTCTAAACTTCTGAGCCATCTCTCCAGCTCCTTGACTTAATCTTATAACAACAAGAGATAGTTCTTATCTAGGAGATCTATGAGGAATTTATAGTTTCCTTTACATATGTACATATTTCTCAACAATCATTTTAGCTTTTAAGGGAAGAAAGTGCTTCTTTAATGCTAACTAATTTTAAGGATTTGTTTCCATTTCTCCAAAGGTTGAGCAGAATTTTTACACCTTTGGAGAGCAGCTGTCTTTGTAAACTGTAGTTTGACTCTCAATAACAGTACCGTTCAGAATAGGTGATGGTCAGCTGTGTGCCTGCTCTGTGCCCAGCTGTTCCTTCCTAAGCTGCTGTCACCTACAAAACAAGGATGTGTGAGTGAAGTCTGTCCACCGATGTCTGAAAACACAGGATTTCCACTAAACTAATGTTAATCCATTCAAGGAGATCTATATGCTTGTCTGTCTATAATGATACAATTCTGCCTATTCAAGGCACAAATAAAATACATCCCAGTACTGTATCAAACCTGGCAAAGTTACCATACGAGGATTTTAATTTATGCCATTTAGTTTTCTTGAAACTATTTCCCTAGAAAGAGCCAATATTAAGGCTATTCATTGACACTGGTAACTATGTGGCTTAGTCAAAACTCAAAGCAATCAAATAAGGGGAAAGGAAAATGCAGTTCAGACAATGACAGTTTGTTTTTACATTTGATAACCTTGTGTCAGTACAGATTATTTAAATCTATGTCCATTATATTTCTGAATTTTACTTAAATTTTTTGCTATATTTATTGTGTGTGAGTATGTGTATTTTTTTATTTCAATTCTACCTTCACAAAGACTGTCTAAAGGCAAATCAGAACTTCAAAAACCATTTGTCTAAAGTTTTCTACTTGAAGACTTAATTCCTATTCTGCCTATGATATCTACCTAATTTATCTTAATCATGATTCATTTTTCATGTTGTATGTGTATTTTACTATTATGTAGAATTTTTCTGGAACATTTTTTACAGTTTCATGTCTTTATGCCATTGCATTTCCAGCAATTTCTGCTTTCAAGATTGAAAATAGAAGGAAATAGGTGCACTTCAGTGCACATTTATCAGCTTGTTTAGAGAAGAAAATAGAACCAAAATGGTAAGAATCATGGACCAATTTTCCAAACCTCACTAGAGTTCACACACACACAAAATTGTACTCCTACCAATTTCTGATAAAGGATGAAAGAAAAAGAGTTAAGGTGTGCAAGAATTACAAATTCATCCCACAAAGCACAAAGTTGCACATAGCTGGAGACTTATGACTAGAAATACTCATTCCGACCAATTTGTCATACTGAACAATTTGCTGTTATGATTGATTTCTTGAATCCGCTTTTTCAACAAATTCACCTGCAGTTTAATAAAATCAATCTACGTATGGTTTCTGGAGGTACTACTGAAATTTAAAAATCAAGACTAGAAGACTGTGTGTGTGCAGGGGGCATTTCCTAGGGGTAATGATCATCTTTGATTGCCAATAATCAGTCCAAAGAAGAGCGAATTGGTGAGCTGTGTTCCATTTACCATCTCGACAGACAATGTTGGACAGAAATTATCCTACATTTTATCAAATCAAAAAATGTTAAACATATGAGGAAAATTTACTCAGCATGGTTGCAACAGGGGATTCGAGTCTGGTAAAGGAAGAATCCAGAGCATTCTAAAGTCATAGGGTAAGAGAATTGAAAATTATGAGACTGTCGGAGTAGGCTGATCAGTGGGATGTGTCAGACACAGTGAGTTATTCATAAATTTGCAAGTTTTTTTTTCTCCTCGATAAAGCCATATGGGTTTGTCAGTGCTCACCAGCGTTAGATCCTTAAACTTTCACAGGCTGAGATAGAGGGCTATTATTTTCCTGATGTTTACATTTCAAATAGATGAAAACTAGGTCTCTGAAAAGGGCTTATCTGAATTGTAAAAGTGGTATCTTTCAAACTGTAGGGAAAAGTACAGCTATGAGTTTCTGAACAAATGTTCAAAGGAAAAGGAGGTTAATAGTGTATAGGCTGGGGCTGGAGAGGTGAATACCAACCCACATAACAAGCTAGGCACCCCAGAAATGCCTGAAGTTCTATCACACACATACATTCATCCACACTGACACAGACACACAAATAAATAAAAATAAATTTGTCTTTTTTAATTAAAAAAATATTTGTATTTCTATTGCATGTATTTTTTGCCTTGGGTGTATGTAGGCACACCCATACATGTGATGCCCTCAGCGGCCAAGAGGGCATTGGCCCCTAGAATGGAGTTACAGGTGGTAACTCTTTTATGTGGGTGTGGGAACCATACCCAGGTCTTCTGCGAGAGCAGCCAGTGCTCTTAACCACTAAGCCACCTCTCCGGCCCCCTTCTGCCTATTTTTAAAAACCTATTGATGTCACTGGATTTTTTTTTTTCACACATCCTGTAACCATTTTGAGTTAAGTACTCTGTAATTTTAGCCGGAAGAACTTTCTCTGTATATTGTTAAGATTCTCGTCACAACTAGAATTTGTAACAGTCTTCTCTAGGTTAGGGTCTCCTCAATGAACAACTGCTGTTTGATAAAATGAAACTTACATGGGAACTGTGAAATAACTGAGCTTTGGGGTGACACCTGGGGTGACTAGGGATGAAGGCAGGTTTGGAGGACCATATCTGAGTCCTGACGTGAGAGGAAGAACCAGGACTGTGCTTAGCAGTTCACTTCACCTCGGTCCACATTTCTAGAGCTAATCCAAGGCCATAACAGAAATGTCTGTGGAGAAGTAGCTGTCAACATCCTCCTTCTTGAGCCCTGTCTTATCCTCCTTGGTGAGTGCTGCCCCCAGAGGAAGAGCTGGTTTGGAGAAGTCAAGGACCCAAAGTCAAAGGATCCCAGGTCCAGGGCTCTGACATGACATGAGTGAGTGCTGAGCTTTTAAAAAGAGTATACCATTCTTTTTTTTGGGGGGGGGTGTTTTTGAGACAGGGTCTCCCTGTAGCCTCAGCTGTCCTGGAACTCACTCTGTAGACCAGGCTGACCTTGAATTCACAAAGATGGACTTGCCTCTGCCTCCCAAGTGCTAGGATTAAAGGCCTGTGCCACCATGCCCAGCTGGGAAAAAACAAAAAAAAGAGTATACCATTGTACCATTGGGAAGAAGTCTGTTTTACTTTTAATTTTTATTTATTTTATTTTATATGCATGAGAGTTATGCCTGCATGTATGAAAGTGCACCTGTGTTGTTTAATCACCATGGAAATCAGAAGAGGGGATAGGATCCCTTAGAAGTGGAGTTACAGATGGTTGTTAGCCACCATACAGGTACTGGGATCTGAAACTCCAGGTCTTCTGCAAGAACAGCCAGTGCTTTAACCACTGAGCCATCTCTCCAGTCACAGAAGTCTGTTCTTAGTCAAACCAAGGGCACACTGAAGCCAGGGAGGTTGTTCATATAAATCTGCACTGTCCATTCCATATAGCCAAGGTTCCTTTGACCACCACAACATAAAACATCCCAGGCAATAATTTTTAAAATAGCACATTATATAAGGTATTTTAGTACTCACTGAAATATGATGAGGCAAAAAGTTCAGGATATGAATATTAAAGCTACAGAGCTTCTAGAAGACTCTGAACTCCTTAACTCGAGAAACCAAAATCAACCCAGGAGGGTGCACAGCACACTTAATAATCTGCAGCAACACAGAGGAGCCAAAAACAAAACAAAACAAAACAAAAAAACAAACCAATATCCATACAAAAGGGCCCCAGAAGAATGGTGGGCACATGAGATGCCAAGAGATTAGACGAAGAACAATGAAGAACATCAAAGCCTATCAGGACGTCATGTACTACCAAAGAACTTGCTCCCCAGGAGCCTGCTTGACAAAGGACTCTGGTGTCTTTTGCCCACTTGAGACATCTCACCATGGTCCTCCAGGAAAAGTCACACACCTTCCCCTGACAGCCCTGAAGAAGTCCCAGTACTGCCGCCAAGACTAGAGTTGCCATGTCTCCCATGTTCTCACACAGGAGCTGTGCCCAGCTCCACAGGGGTCCAAACATCACATCCTCACTGGTGGCCTCTCTGCATCTTCCCACACCTCAGAGAAATGATCATATCCTGAACTCTGGAGCAAAGATCCTTCTGTATTCCCGTACTCTGGTCATTAACAGCCCCTGCAGAAATCTCACACATGAAATTGCCTCTTGGGTTGACAGCAACGGCATGCACATTGTTTCTGTGGGCCCTGTCTCCAAGGCTACAGTGTGGCTTCCCATGCCCGACACAGCACAGCCACTGCCACCACGCATACCTAACACTCTAAGGCCCCAGAGCCGAGGTTTTTGTGAATGTGTCTGTGCACCAGGCCCCTGTTGAGCAACCATGGAGATCTAAGTCCTCCCCAACAGGCAGAGACACCACAGCGCTGTACACTCACTGCCTTGCTACCTCCCCAACAGGCAGAGACACCACAGTACTGCACACTCACCACTTTGCTCTCTCCCCAACAGGCAGAGACACCACAGCCCTGTACACTCACCGCCTTGCTCCGCACTCTAGCTGCTTCACAAACATCCGTGTCCTGCATGATTTTACCAACATAAATGGGGGAGTAACTGCATCCCCTGAAGCCCCAGCCATTCTCAGTCCACATGGGCCTCAGTATCTCAGTGAGCTCTGCTCACCCGGCAACTGGCACTCACCGTGCTGTGTCCTACCACCACAGCAAACAAGCCCATCGGTCTGATCCCAGGGTAAGAGATATTCCCTCAAGAACAGCTTCTCATAACACAGAAGGGCAAGTCAGGGTCCCATCTTAGGTTCTTCATTGCATTAATAAAATTTGGCCAGGCGTGGCGCATGCCTTTAATCCTAGCACTCTGGAGACAAAGGCAGGTAGATCTCTGTGAGTTCAAGGCCGGCCTGCTCTACAGAGTGATTTCCAGGGCAGCTGGGGCTACAGGGAGACCCTGTCTCAAAAAGAACAATAAATAAATAAATAAATAAATAAATAAATAAATAAATAAATATAAAATAATTTAAGAACAGATCCAAACAGAAGCTTTAAGACAGTGTCACTGGTGTTGAAAAGACAAACCCTCAGGACAGGCATCCTGAGGGCTTGCAGAGTAGCGGCAGATGAACTACCATTCAAATTATAGAAACTTAAGAAAAAGAGATCAAGACATGAAGCCTATTCAAAGGCATCATAGCCCAAACTCCCTAAAGATAAAGATGTATTATAGTTAAACTGTCAAACAGGCAAAGGGAAAGAAAAGATCTTAATAGATTCATGAAGAAAATAAAGGCACAAACAAGAATAATACCAGCATGGGTAACAGTAGACTCTCACCAGAACTCTTAAAGGCCAGGAGAGTAGGAGGATACATTTAAAGGGCTGGAGAGAATGTTCTACATGGCAAAGCTGTTCTTCACAAATGAAAGAGGAGAGAGAAAGGCTTCAAAGATTCATCACCACTTGAATTGCATTAAAAGAAATGCTGAAAGAAATTCTAGCAGAAAGAAAAAGAGTCATGAAAGAGATGAAAGTAGAAACCTTGGTGGCAAAGGCACACCATAAGATCCAAACACTCCAATGTAATACCTCATAGACAGACCTCATGCATAGCTTCAGTGTAAATGTTAAAAACAAAACTGCTGGTGCTAGAGAAATAGCTCAGCCACTCTTGCAGAGGATCCTGGTTTGGTTCTCAGAACCAATATGGTGGCTAACAACCATTTGTAACTCTAGTTCTGGAGGATCTGATGCCCTCTTCTGGCCTCTGCAGGCACTGCACACATGTGGTACACCTACATACATATAGACCAAGCACTCATACACATAAAATAAAAATAAACGGAAATTTTAAACCACTGAAAACAGTAACAGTTATATTAATTTACTCAAGGATACACAACAAAAATGGATGTGATCTGTGACATCAAAAACACAAAACGTTGGGGCTAGAGACACTGCCCAGTGCATAAAGCACAAGGATGGGAATTCAGAGCCACAGAAACCACGTTAAAGTTGTGTTGATATAAGGAGCCACCTGTAATTCCTATGCTCAAAGGAAATAGACAGAGATAGTGCACCCCCAGAGCAAGTTGGCTAGCCAGAGAGCCTAAACAGTAGTCTCTGGGTTCATCCAGGGACCCTGCCTCAGTATATAACCTAGAGAACAACTGAGGAAGAAACTCAACATCAACTTCCTGCCTCCATATTCAAATGGACATACATGTAAATGTACCTCCCCACATATATGTGCCTACATATGTGAACAAGTATATGCATTCATGTGCACAGCACACACACACACACACACACACACACACACATTTGTCAAAAATAAAATAAAGCGTAAGGACAGAAGAGAAGCAGAAATGTAAAGAATGTAATATTTGTATACAACCAAAGCTAAGCTTTTATGAGCTCAAGAGTTTGTTGGGGGGCTGGAGAGATAGCTCAGCTGTTAAGAGCACCGGCTACACTTGCAGAGGATGCAGGTTAGATTCCCAGCACCCACATGGTAACTGTCTGTAACTCCAGTTCCACAGGATCCAACACTCTCTTCTGACTTCCATGGGCATTGCATATATTCAGGCAATGTACTCGTACACATAAAAAGAAAAAAAATAATTAAAAAAAGGAGTTTGTTGGGCCAGCAAGAAGGTTCAGGAGACAAATAATCAGTTCACCTGAGATTGATCCCAGGACAAAAGGTGGAAAGAGGAAACTGAGTGTACGAAGTTGTCCTGTGACCTCCACATGCATTGGGACATACACACATCATGCACACATACACAACAATAATTTTTCTAAAAGTCTTTGTTAAATCACACCTATTCTATATAGCCTTGAGGCAACCAAACAGGAAAAATTATTTTATAAAAGGTAAAAACGAAACTTGAGTCAAAGCTTACCAACCCAAAAGATCATTGAATCTGTAAGAAACAAGTATGCTGCTGGAGGAATGGGTCAATGTGTAAGACCACTGGGTGCTCTTACAGAGGACTGAGATTTGGCTACTAACACCCATATAACAGATAGCAAAACCGTTCATAACTCCAGTTCCAGGGGATCTAATGCCCTCTTCTGACCTCTACAGACACTGCACAACATGGGTGCACTTACACACATGCAGGCATTACACTCATATACATAAAATAAAAATAATAGAATATTTTCTTTAAAAAAAGAAAATACAACATACTAAGCTGTGTGGGATGCAACGAAAGTATTTCTGAGCAGGCAGTCCATCCCAATAAGCTGTTATACCAAAAATATCTCACACATGTTGTTTGCCATTATATCGCAAGGATCTGGAAAAATAGGAAATTAAGCCCCAAACTCAGAAGATCAGAGGAGAAATAAAGTTAATGGAGCTTATGAAATAATGGAAAATGTTAATGAAACTGTTTTAAATATAAATAAAATTAACAAATATTTAGCTATAATAACAATGAAAAAGGAAAATAAACTGAACACATAAAATCATAAATGGAAGAAGAGTCAACATAATTGACACAGGAGAAATATAAAAGATAGGAGAAATTGCTATGTATAAATTATATTCAAGCTAATTATATAACCGAATTGAAATGGAAAATTCTTAGAATCATACAAGCTTCTAAGACCAAATAATGAAAACAAAATCTGAACGGAATAGTGGAAAAATCGAATCAGTCACCCAAGGAAAATTCCATGATCTGATAAAGACTTTGCTAAAGTATATCAAATAAAGAAAGAATAATTAATACCTGCCTTTCTCAGATTAATACCACGTTCTAAAGATAAAAGCCTACTTCCAGACACATTTTATAGGCTGGCCATTACTGCCATACCATAGCCAGTCAAGAAAACAACAGAAAAAAAAGTACAGGTAATGCTCATTGCGGACACACTCCTCAAATCAAGCAGCAGACAAATTCCACAGCACTTTGGGCTTTGAGAGATGTAACAGAAAGTAAGAAAAAGGAATGAAAAAAGGGATGGGGAGGAGGAAGGGAGAGAGAGAGAGAGAGAGAGAGAGAGAGAGAGAGAGAGAACAATAAAACATATGAACAGTAGGGATAGCTGCAGGAGAGGGAGGCTAGGTGGGAGGAGATGAAGATGATGAGGTCATTGGCAGATACACAATAGCTACAGTAAGCAAGAGATCTGGGTGATGTAAGGAACATGGGACCACCCCTGCGACCTCGCCAGATTCACTGCTTTGTCTCTCTGGCCCTGGTCTGTAACTGGACTCCGAGTAGATTTTTACTGGGCCGGTTCTTCTCTTGTGGGCTCCCAGCTCTCATTGTTTGTAGAGATAATATCTTCACTCTTCTGTGGACTGCCATTACCTGAGGCCAGCTCCACGCAGCCACTGTTGCCGAGTTCCTGTAGGCTGTGGAGTGGCTGCTGGCTACGTGGTGTTCAAGGCAGTATTTAGTTAGCACCTACGTAATGGAGATCAAGCGGTCGAGAGACCAAACATTGACACAGAGGGCTGAAGAACTCAGATTCTATTCGCACCAGCAGTCCCGGAAGAACTCCCAGTCTAAAATTCAGGGCCCTGAGTTACAGAAATCCACAGTTTTTATAGGTTTTCCCACATCATTTCTTAGCAGTTACTCCATTGGGAAGTCTAAACTCCGACTATAACATTAGATATTCATGCTCACCGATACCATTGATGGGAAATTCCTTCTTCAGTGAAGCCTGCTTACAGAAGCCGATGCTTTACCAGGGGTTGAGACATTCTTAACACCAGCAGGCTGAGAGTCCTTAACCCTATTGCAGGTGTCCTAGCCACTGGGAAAATGGCACCCGGAGGTTCCATTAGATGGCTGTGGTATTTGTTCTGGCCTCGTGTGTTTTTAGTTTGTATTTCCTCTTTCAGTACCACTTAACAAGCATTTACTGTTAAAAAAAATTACAAGATAACTGCTGTTTCCTAAAGTGCATAATGTTTATAAAACAGCATTAAATGCCAGCTAAGTAACATTAAGTGGCTGGGTTTATTCATTTTGCTCTTCATACATAGCTTTGTTCTTTTCCCCGTTGGGACACTGGTGGTATCGCTTGCTGCCAGCCCTGGAACCCCGCTATGAAGTTTCTATTGGAGGCCCTTTGGAGATTTCCCAGGAGTCTCTTTAGCCCAATTTGCCTGGGGATAGTTCTGCTGTGGCAGCAGCATCCAGTCCTGTGGTAGAAGTTAATGGGTCCACTGATAGAAGAAGTTTGTCGGTGTGTTGATATGGTTAGTTCTGGGCCTGGAGAAGCAGCAAGTGGAGTGATAGAAGAGTCCTGTTCGCCTTATTCTGCACACTGTCATCCTTTCCTTGTTTGGACTTCTAGTCTGCTGTCTTACCTGGAAGTTCTGTAACAAATTCTTTTATTTTTTATTTTTTTATTTTTTTATTAATTTTATTTATTTCTGTATGTGTATGAATGTACTGTCTGCATGCAAGTTTGTGTACCCGTGTCGTGCAATGCCGCGGAGGTCAGAAGAGGGTGTCGGATTCCCCTGGAACTGGAGTTCTCCTGGAATTGGAGTTTTAGACGGCTCTCGGCCGCCATGTGGGTGCTGGGGATCGAACCCAGGTCCTCTGCAAGAGCGTCGGTGCTATTAACTGCTAGGCCATCTCTCCAGCCCCCTGTAACAAATTCTTACATAACATGTTATAAGAGTTAAAAGATCATTTCAAGACTCTGCAATATTGTTTGTCCCCTTACTAAGTACTACCTCTCCAACAGTTCAGAAATTAAACATCAAAATTTCTTAAAAGTCAGAGGCCCAAGTAGGTCAGATTCTAATATGAATGAAAATAACTTCCAAACCATATGCACGTTATCCCAGCGCTAGAGATGGAGTCAACATGCTGATGAGTTCAAGGTAACCTGTGATGTGTTTTTTAGAAGAATATGGCACAAGAGAGGCAATTCAGGTGTCTCCTTTCTACTGTGCATAAAAGTAATCTTGTCTACAGATGTGAATGTCCTATATTTTATTTTTGTAAAGGTCTGTTTATTCATTTATTTTGTATTTATTTAATGTGTATGTGAGTATGCCACATGCATGTGAATGACCATGGAGGTCAGAAGATGGTGTCAGATCTCCTGGACCTGGAATTACAAGTGGGAGCCAAACCTGGGTCCTCTGGGAGATCACTCTGTGCATCATGGGTGTCTTATATTTTACAGGACACACTGGGTGAGACTAGAGTGAGACTGTCTACAAACATCAAGAGTGGGGGTGATGAGAAGCAGCACCAATTGGGCTTTTTAAGGCCCCAAATCATGAGTAATTGGCAGTTTCTGTTTACAGACTGCAGTAAAGTAAGCTCTGTTTCATAGGAATGGGCTTGGAAAGTATGGGATTTTCAAATAAATCTGTTGCTGAGTTTATGTGTGTCATTAGGAGTCATCCATAAGAATTACAAGCAATTCATAGGGAATTAATATTTCTAAATATCTGGAATTTTAAAGTGCATTCAAGTCATATAAATTAAATGACAGTTGAAATATGAATGCATTCTTAAATCTTTAAAATTGGGAAAAAACTCAAATTATAAACATGTTACATTTATATAAGAAGATTAATGAAAGGCCTCAAAATCCAACCAAATTGGCTAAAAAAAACAATTTTTTCAAGTAGTATAACAAAATTTTCATTAAACAAATGTAGAAATGTAGTCCTACCCACTGGAAATTACACACACAATAACTTACCCATATATGGTTGGAATAAAATAATAGTAAGAAAGGCTAGGCATGGTGGCACCACACCTTTAATCCTAGCACTATGGAGGCAGAGGCAGGCGGATCCTTGTGAGTTCAAGGCCAGACTGGTCTACAGAGTGAGTTCCAGCACAACTGGGGCTACAGGGAGACCCTGTCTCAAAAAGACAAAATAAATATAATAATAATAGTAAGAAATTATATACTTATTATTCAATAAAAACAGCAATAGAGAACTGAGCATGGTAGTGCGTGCCTTTAACTCCAGCACTCCTACTCCTCACCCCGTTTAACCCTTCCTGATCCTTGTTCCCCTTTCCCCTTTATATCACTACGTTCTGTATCCTTTCCCATGAGTCACTTCTTATGGGCCCTTACTAGTTTCCTGACCTCTGTGGATTTTCCAATTGAAATATACACATCTGAAGATTCAAGTACCATCCGTATATGAGAGAGAACATTATGCCATTTGTCTTTCTGGGTCTGGGTTCCCTTATTCTAATGACTGTTTCGAGTTCTATCCATTTGCCTGTGAATTTCATAGTTTTTTTTTTAACAGCTGAATAATATTCCATTGTGTAAATGTATCACACTTTCATTATCCATTCATCAGCTGATGGAATCTAGGTTTTTTTCCATTTCCTCCTATTGTGACTCCAGCAGCAATGAGCATGGATGATCACTGCCAGAACTTGTTGTTAAAACCCTATAGCTGAAGACTCTATATAAATGAGTTGTAGAGTAAACATGCAGAAATAAAGCTGGTACTGACTTTGAAAAAAGACCACCAACAACCCCAACGGTACGCTGAACTAAGTGATGGAGAAGGGGAAAATGTGCTCTCCATCTCTGATACCACAACAAAGGACAAAAACGAAAATCTACAGCAACACAGCAGACAAGTTTTTAATTGCAGAGCATCCAGCTTTAGACACCAGGGACAGTGTCTATTTGATACCAGCCATGCCAGTCATGTTACATTTGACTCTGGGGCAAGAGTATGCTCATCAGAAAGAATCTCTGCAAGCTGCTTTTCTTGGAAGAGTTAAAAAAAAATCAGCACTTGTAGGTCCCCAAACCCAAATGGCCCTGTACCCTTCATTGTCTAAGTAAGCCAAGAAGCTGTGTGAACTCCCCACAAGAGCTGAGCTGAACAAAACTCAGTGAACAGAAGTTCTCTCAGAAAGAGACATGGGACAGGGGCAGCCGAGTCCTGGTAGGGTGGGAACAACCATCTACAAAGGTAAATACAAGCATAGTCATGTCTGCTGAGAGCCTTGGACATCGAAATACAAACACGGAAGGCATGACTATCCAGCACAGGTAGGCAGTGGCTGCCACCGTCCTGAGGGCATGCTGAGCATTGGGAACTCCTGCAGAGGGTCACTCCCTAGCTTCCAGGACTCCATCCCAGCAGGGAAGAGAGATGACATTTTGCCTAACACTCTCCTTTTCTAACCTATTTGAAGCCCAGAGGCAAAGCATGCAGGCCTTTCTGGTTCAACCTAATGAACTCCAGCGACACAAGCAGGGGCTCTTCTGCCAGCACAGCTGTCTCCAAAGGCAACAAAGGGAAGAACTGATCATCCATCTAAGAAGCAAGAAATGGTGACTGAAATTACAAATATTGTTATAATTAATTTGTTGGTCTTCTTTGAGACAAGGTCTCTCTAAACCCTAGCTGGTCTGGAACTCACTATGTAGACCAGGCTGGCTTCAATCTCACAGAGATCTACCTGCCTCTGCCTCCAAAGTGATGGAATTAAAGGTGTGTACCACCACAACTGACTCTCTCTCTCTCTCTCTCTCTCTCTCTCTCTCTCTCTCTCCTGTATTTGCATCATTTCTACCCTCTTCCTCTTCAATCCAACACTTCCCATGGCCCTCCACCTCTTTCAATTTTGTGACCTCTTCTTTAATTATTGTGGCTACATATGTATAATACACACACACACACACACATACACACACATACACACAAACACACACATACACACACATACACACAAACACACACACACACACACACACGAGTCCATTGAGTGTTGGTCATATGTGTTTGTGTTTAGGGATGACCACGTGAGATTAGATAACCTAGCTGGGAACTTGTCCTTGTAGAGACCTTATTCTCCCTCTCTCAGCTGCCTTCACTTGTATATGAAAAGAGCCTCAGGGGGCTAGAGAGATAGCCTAGCGGTTAAGAGCACTGATTGCTCTTGTAGAGGACACGGGTTCTATCCCCAGCACCCACATGGTGGCTGTCTGTAACTCCAATTCCAGGAGAACTCCAGTTCCAGGGGAATCCGACACACTCTTCTGACCTCCGCGGCATTGCACGGCACGGGTGCACAAACCTACATGCAGTCAGTACATTCATACACATACAAAAATAAATAAAATTTTTAAAAAAAGAAAGAAAAATTTAAAAAAAAAGAAAGAAAAGGGCCTCAGTGAAGTCCATCAACCAAGACAATTCCATGGGGCACAAGAGCTTGTTGGGAAAGACTTCTTGGCCACCATTTGTTGGATCAAAGGGAGACCAGCAGCTAGCAGGCAGCCTTTATGGGCAGTTAGGGGCTTGGATAACTTTCCATGACACTGCTGAGCTGGTGATTGGTTTCCCAACAGGCAGAGGAACTTGCTCAGTCTGAGGCCAGACCTGCCATTTTAGAATACTGGGAGCTGCACTGCCATTTTAGGAGTGTGGTAGCTACCTAACAACTTGTATGTACCACCTGGAGGTGCTAGCGTCTGGACATCCCCCCGCTCACAATGGCACACCAATGGCTATGGTCATTATGCAGATCTTGTTTAAGCAATCATATTGTGAAAATTTCATGGGTGCAGCTTCTCTAAAACACCTAGAAGATGAGATCTAGCAGCAGGCATCCTGGACCTCTGGCTTTTACAGTCTTTCCATTGCCTCTTCCATGATGTTACCTGATCTTTAAATACAGGGGCTATATTGTCAGTTGGGGCTGGGAATCATACTACAGTCAGTTATTCTGTGCATTTTGACCACTTGTGGATCTCTGTAGTAATCTTCATTTGTTGAAAAAAATTAAGCTTATTTGATGAGTGGTGAAAGCGACACTTAGACCTAAAGATTTGGAGCTAGGATCAAAAAGAAATTTCCTTCTTTATTTTTTGGGAAAGTGTCTCATAGATTCCAGGTTGACCTAGAATTCGCAATGTAGCAAAGATGACCTTGATCGTCCTGAGATTGAAAGCACGCACCACTATGCCCTACTGGTGTTTAAGATCAAATCCAGGACTTTGTGCATGCTAGGTATTCTAAGCATTCTACACACCGAGCAACATACCTGTCCCACAGTTCCCGAACTCTTATTTCTTCTTCTTTGGGTATGTAATTGAAGTATCCAATTGCCTCTTAGCTGCATTGTAGTGCAAGGAGCATTTTCAAGTCAATGTTCCTATTATTGCTGTCTGCTTACATACAAGTCATTCAAGCACATGTAATCCCAACACTCAGAAGGATCAAACGCATCCTTTTCAGATGTTTGCAGAGTTTTTGTAAGCTCTCTTGTTCAGTGACTTCTAATTTTATTCCAATATGATCCGTTAAGTCACAGGAAATTATTTCGATGTTTGTGTTTGTTAGGACTTATTTTATATATTAAAATATTTTAGAAACAGTTCTATGAGCTCTTGAGAAGAAGAATTTTCTGGCTGTTGGGCAAAAGACTCTGTATCTTTATCTTAAGTGACTTTGATCTGTGATAGAATCTAAAATTGAAGCTTCTTTATTTGGGGTTAGTCTAAATGGCCTGCCATCTATGGATAACAGTGTGTCATTGAAATAACCTCCTATTATTGTATCAATACTTATTTGTCCATTTATGTCCAATGATATTTATTTTATGAAATTAGCTGCATCAACAGTTGTTACATATGTGTTTATAATAATGTGATTAAGGCTATTTCTATGGAAGAAAATTAAAAAGTTGTTTACCAGCTATACACACAATAGATTAATATCTAGACTATAAAAAAAATCTCAAAATTTTGGACACCACAAAACCACAAGTAATCCAATCAATAAATGAGCCCACAAAATGAGCAACATCCAGACACTTCACAAAAGATAAATACAAATGATCCTTGAAAATATGGTCAACACCATTAGCCATTGGGGAAGTGTAAATTAAAACTAAGAATGATTCCACTTCACTCCTGTCAGTATAGTTATCACTAAAAAACAAACAACAGCAAATGCTATTTAGGATGTAGAGAAAAAGGAATCCTATACATTGCTGTCGGGAATGTAAGCTGAGCATATACTATGGAAACCAGTTTGGAGATTCTCAAACAAGCTAAAATTAGATCTACCATAGGATTTGCCTATTAACTCCTGTGAATATACCCCAAAGAAAATCAGGCAGCATTCTGCAGAGATACTTGCTCGTCTAAGGGTATTGTCGCCCTATTCACTATAGCCAGTTTATTGAACCAGCAGCCTATTTGTCCATAAACAGATGTATAAATGAATAAAATGCAGCAATAAAGAAGAATGATATTGTTACTTGCAAAAAAGTAGCTTGATTAGAGACCGTTATATTAAGCAAAGTAAGCCAGACACAGAAAGGCAGTTATCACATGTTTTCTATATAGAACCTATTACACACACACACACACACACACACACACACACACACACTATGAAAGTTGAAGTGTGGGCATGCATAGGCCTGTGTGCGTATTTGCTAACACTTCAGCGATCATGTTTTAGGATCACAAGCCAGGCAGAAGGCCTCTGGGTCTGCCCCATGAGGTGGAGGCTATGCATGATGGTATGGGGGTCTGGCATTGGCTGCTGGGAAGTGATGTCATACAGTGTGGGAGCTGCCTATCTTAACTTTATAATATCTCTCTTTTTTTTTAATTTCTAGTCAATTTTTTCTTTCATTTTAAAAAAATTTTATTTTTGTATATGTATGAATGTACTGTCTGCGTGTAAGTTTGTGTACTCGTGTCGTGCAATGCCTCAGAGGTCAGAAGAGGGTGTCGGATTCCCCTGGAACTGGAGTTAAAGATGGTTCTCAGCTGCCATGTGGGTGCTGAGGATCAAACCTTGGTCCTCTGCAAGAGAAGTTGATGCTCTTAACCACTAGGCCATCTCTCCAGCCCCCTAACACTATATATCTCTTTGCCCTACATGAAAAAGAGAATTGTTATAAGCTTTACTATTAGCTGGAGATCTTTACGCAATCGATCATGGAACTATTAATATTTGAGCTAGCTTTCTGCCTTGTGCAGACATGGAGCTGGTTGGGTAGTTGCAAAGTCTGACAGCCTTGGGCCATGGGGCCATGCCCGTGTTGGGGCCACGGAAACCAGCAGCTTCCTGGCCTGGTGTGGCTGGGGAGTTATCATCTCCCCAGCCATGGGTTTGCCCACAAAGCCATTAGCTTCATGGGTGTGTGTCGAGAGGCCAGCAGCTTTCAAAAAACAGATCTGGTTACAGGGTCATCGACCTTGTGTGACCACTAGAAAGCCTACAGCTCCCTGAACATCATAGTACTTATAAGAGCAAGACCTACATTGAAATATACTATTTTGAAGGAGGAGGGGAACTAGTAGGAGAATAAATGGTGCAGGAGAGGGAAATGGGGAAAGAATATGATCAAACCACATGATACACTTGAATAAGAATGTCACTATGGAACTCTTCACTTTGTACAATGAATACCCATGAGTAAAAAAAGAAATGATCTTAGACCATAACATGGTGATTTTCACTTATATACCCCCATTTCAATAACCTACAAGATAACCATTATTATGACTTTTATTATGACTATGGCATGTATTATAAGTATTTTTTTTCTCTTGGATTCCTTTACTTACAACTGTATGTTAAGTATGTTTTTGACATGTGCCTATGTCAATTGATTAATATTTTATTCTCATTACACCACAATATTCCATTATATGATAATACTATCATTTATACATCTATTCTTTGTGAATATTATAGCACTTGCTGTTTTAACTGTTGAAAGTAGGCTGCTATAACAATTCTTATACTTGTCATTCAGTAAACATTGTATACTCATTTCACATTTATTGAATTTTAGTACATACTGGCAAATAATATTGCAAAATGTTATTTCTCATCAGCTGTATGGAGGTCTAGGGTTCCATACACGTATCAACATGTGACATGGGTAGGAGTCCCTTCAATTCCATCTCCTTCCTAGTTGCTGGGTCATATTGTAGTTTTAACTTCCTGTTCCTTATGAAACATGCTCATGTTACTGTTTGTATTTATGTGACATTTTAGCAGAATCCATTTTTCAAATCTTTTTATAAAAAATTTTATTTTAAGTTGAACTTTAGAGTATACATAGCATCAAGTAACATAAGTTAAACTTGTGATACCAAAAAGAGCATTAAAATATAGTGATGCTTTAACATGGAAATTCCATTTTTTCCTCCAATTTGTATTGCTTCAATATATATACATACATGCAAAAATATATATATAATATACATAATATATATATTATATAATATATATAATGTATATACATTCAGATCACCTGGGTTGGAGGATTTTTCTTTCTTTCTTTTTCTCTTTTCTTTTCTTTTCTTTTTTAACCAAAAGATGTCATGTTTTCCCCAAGGAAGTGCTTGAAGTTTCCTCCTTGGCAAACCCAAACAACCATCAATCCTGCCCCCGTGCTCCACACTCGGGGCCCTCCCCCAGATGGTCACCCAAATGAGGTCCAGCAAGCATGTGTCCTGTCTTGATCTTCCTGCACTGGCCTCCATGACACAGCCTGGGTAGTCCACCTTTCTTTTTAATTGCCTATTTATATTTTACTTATTTGTAGGTGATTTTTACTGATTTTAGATGCAAACAATTTTTGTCACATGTATAAAATATTTCTTTTTCTGTCCATAGGCTGCATTTGTACTTTTTTGATGGTGTCACTTGATAAATAGTAGCAATAAGTGCATGACTTTCACTTACCAATAATTTTTTATGTTTTTCTTTTTTATATTTAAGAAAGAAAATTCTTGCTCAGGTTCTGGCTGACAGAACAAACTGAACAAGCTGCTTTATCATAGTTTTGTTTATAGACAATCAGGGAGTTTAGGATTGATATGAAGCTGAATTAATTTTTTATTCCAAGGAAAGAGGATCCTGTACTCATAGTATTTTTGTCTTTGTACCCTTGTGGGAACTGCATCAATCCATCATAGGCTGGTATGTGAGTGACAGTGTTCCAGGCATCAACACATATGGTCATGATTTATTGATCTTTTTCTATATCACACATATCACTTTGTAAACATTTGGCTTAGAACATCTGGATCTATGGGAGAGAGAGAAATTTGCTTTTTACTTAAAATAATCAATTTTAATGATATTCTTGTAAATTTCTGATATTAATTTTATGCTCTTTTCATGATGATGTGAAAATAGAAGAAAGGAAATAAAAGAAAAGGCAGCCTCTGCTGAATGGGCAAGAACTTCTCTGGAAAGATAGGAATGAAAGATTGCTCCTTGCTGGTATGATGACCTCCCCCAAAACATGGTAGCTCAGTGACTTTGGGCAAGAGCATGGAAAGGAACATGAAATCTGAGAGTAGAGAGCTGAAGGCATGAAGCAGAGCTGGCGGGCTGAATAGGGTAGAGGCAGAGCCAGATGCTGAGGAGGATGCGCAGGAGGAGGGGCAGGGCTAGATGAAAACAGACAAGCAAACAAACAGAGAAACAAAGAGTGCCCACCCACACTAAAGCCAGACAGTACAGATCAGTTCAGAGGGAGAGGCTGAATGGAATGCATAGCAACCCCTGGGATATCCCCAGTGCTTACTGAGCCCAGGCCCAGCTCGGGAAGCATCCTTCTCGCAATGTAAAAATGGTGGCTGAAGACAGGGCTCAGCTTACATTAAGGACACTGGCTGGATCACTAGTTTGGTTTCCAGCACCCACTTGGTGGCTAGCAACTGTACTTGTTAAGTTCCAAAGGATACAAAGCCCTCCTAGGGTCTCCTTGGGCACTGCACTTACAGGCAGACAAAACACGCATACACATGATATAAAAAGAAATAAAACACTCAGGTTATTTTTTAATATTTCAGATTTGCCTTTATGCAGTCATGGGGATTTTCTACTTTTTTGCCTGTGTGTATGGATTTTATTCGTATGTGGCATCCTTACCAAAGCATAGAATCTGCTGTACTTTGTTGGGATGTATTTTCTTGTTCTTCTGCACAGGGTTAACCTCTCAGACAGTAAATTTCAGACCTTTGCTTCCATAGCTGTGAGAATAGCTAATGCGTAATAACACATTTTCAGGTTATTTTTGTGTAGTTCAAGTATCATCTTTCTGTCTTTTTTCATAAAATATATTAGGATATGATATTCTGTCTCTGCTGTATGGGGGAGATTACATAAGCTCTTTCTTTAAATACTTGAAGGAATACATTAATTATTTTATCTTTTCCAGGAGATTTCCTGTGTCGAAGTTTTTAGGAATAGATTGAATTTCTTGAATAAATATAATTCACTGAATAAATATAATTCATTTCTTCTTTTGTTAGTGCTAGTTGAACGTGGGTTTTAATTATTTTGCTTTTGAGAAATTTCTCCATTTTATTCAGATGATGTGGGTTTTAATTATTTTGCTTTTGAGAAATTTCTTCATTTTATTCAGAATGTCAAATTTAGATTTTATCTTGTCAAGTCTTTTCTAGTCTCAGTATTAAAATCATATTTGTCGTCATCAGTCTTACTATGCATTCTTGGATCTTGCTGACCTTTTCAAACGAGCCAATCACATCGGCTTTTTCCCACTTACACTCCTATTTCTTACTTTATATTTCTTTGTCTGTATCTTGTCTCTTTCCTCTTGTTTACTTTCAGATCCTATTTTCTACTGTTTTTCTTCTTCAGATGGAGGATGAAATAGATAGAAAGACAGAACTTGCCTCATCTCGCCTGTAAGCCACAATTGTAGCTGTATACATTTCATATGTTTGAATTGAAATTATTTATTCTCTCTTAGCTAACAGAGTTGGGTTTACGTAACCACAATGTGGTAATTTGGTGAAAATACTAACAAAATGCACACATTTTTACCTTCTTTTCATCCTAGGTGATCGACACGGAGCTTACTTGGCTGCCTCTGGTCTCCTGCTTTCCCAAACTCATCTCATCTGGAACCTTCAGATGTAGCTTTATCTGGGAATAGGAATTTTGTAAATACATTCTCACTAATCTAAAGTTGTAAAGGATCATGGTGAACCCTCACCTGATGATTGATGTCCTTATAAGAAGCGAGAACTGGGGCTGGAGAGATAGCCTAGCGGTTAAGAGCACCGACGCTCTTGCAGAGGACCCGGGTTCGATCCCCAGCACCCACATGGCGGCTAAGAACCGTCTGTAACTCCAATTCCAGGAGAACTCCAGTTCCAGGGGAATCTGAGACCCTCTTCTGACCTCCGCGGCATTGCACGACACGGGTGCACAGACCTGCATGCAAACAATACATTCATACACATACAAAAATAAATAAAAAAAAAAAAGAAGCGAGAACTTGGCACACATGAAGAGAAGAAAGCCAGCGAAGATGGAGGCAGGACATGCAGTAGGGTCTTCTGCAAGAGCAGAGCCATCTCTCCAGCCCTGAGGATTTTTGTTTTAGAGAATCTCTAAATAGGGAAGAAGCATGACTTGTCAGACCCCCCCACTCATCCAGAACAGCAAACAAACCACAATCAGATGTTATCAACATAAGCTTACATGTTGTCTTGCAACATTTATTATAAGCAATTCATTACTTTCAAAGTGTTTCCAAGGCTGATGCTTGCAGCCATGTTATTATCTCAACATACACATGTGTATGTTATTCTGGGTCAGGGGCAAGGGAGGGATGAGGGAAAAACAAGGAACAAAGTTTAAGATGAAAGCTACCTGTTTAGTTTAGCTTGTAATCATTAATTACATAGGGATTCCAAGGTCTAATAAGATTGTTTACCATGTTTTTTTATAAAGGCTGGTTTATTAATTTAAACAAGCAGTTGGAGTAACCACCAGTGTGTTGGTAAGCATGTAATGAAGGAGCTGGTGAATTTGCTCGTGATGAACCAGCAGCCTCATGGAACTGAGGAATCACAAACCTGGGTACTCTGCTGTGTAGAAAGATAAAACTATGCTACTTTACTTGGATTATATAATTTTAGAACAAGGTAGAGTATAAAGAAAGGAAGGATCAAGCAATCCTTGATGGGAAGGAAAACCTGACTGTGGTGACCCCATCTCACTGATTGTGCCAAGCTTTGAATTCTAGGCTGTCTTCCTTGAGATGGCTACATCATTACTGGTCTACTTTCTTCAGTTCCTAGGTGACTGCAAGAAACACAAACTGTATTTTATTAGTATACCAAAAATAAAAGTAGCTAGAAAAGTAGCACTTCCACAATGAGAGAAAACAACTCTATCCCAGGTGAGCAGAGAGACCAGGTCTTGCCCCAGTGTCTTTCTCTGATATATTTCATAAGGTAAAAGAGCTTGAAGTGAGTGAAGATCTCTTCTATATTTAACAACATAACATAAATATTATAATTAATAGCTAAATATACTCAACACTTAAAATATGAGAGTAAACACTATCATTATACTTCCTTGTTCTTATTTAATTCCCCAAAGAGTGCTTTATGTTTTAAATGTTTATCCTTTAATTGGTACCACAAAGCACATAATTTAACTTATATATCAATGAGGAACCATAATGTCTTATATTTTTTTCTAATGTTTAAATGGATTAAACCTATAACCTCAAACATTTATTGTTTCTGATAATGACTTTCAAAGTATTTTCTCATTGTTTGAAATATATACACTCTTGCTGTGTCAGTTATTATACAAAAATATGCCAATGTTTCTTTCCTCTATCTGTAGCTTAGAACCCCTTAATCAACGTATCCCATTCACATTTCCTCCCTTCTCCCACAGTTTTTAGTATTCATGAGTCTACTCACAACATCTATGAGAACAACTATCTAGACCACACATAGGAGTAAGATCATGCTTTGATAGTCTTCCTGTGTCTGACTTTTTTTTACTTAACATCATATCTATAGTTCCAACTATGTTATTACAAATGGCACGGTTTCATTATCTTTTATGGATGAGTAATATTTTATTAGATATACATTTTCATCTTCTGTTCATAATAAAGACAGAGTCTTTCCAGTTCTGGCTGCTGTGAAATGACAAGATGAGTCCTCCCCCATCCCTGTCATTTCACAGTGATGGGCTCTCCCCCACAAGGGTAATCCGTTTCTTTGTGTATATACACCTAGTATGGGAATTGATGGAATATCAGGTTGTTGCATTTTTAGTTTTATGGTGATCCTTCTTATTCTTCTCCTTAATGGTTCTACTAATTTACATTCTCACTAATAGTGTGCAGGCAGAGGCTCCCTTTGCTCCACATCTCTATTAGTATTTGTTATCTACAATCATTTCTGTACTTACTCGAGTGAAATGACATCTCCTAGTGCTTCTTATTTGGATTTTCTTGATGACTGATGATAAAAGTGTATTTTCACTAATTCCCTGTTATTTGACATATCTTAAAAACCGATACAATTTCTAAAAATAATTTTTTAAATTTTATAAATTAGGAGTAAAAAAGAAAAAAATTAGTGCTGGAAAGATGGTTCAGCAGTTAAGAGCACTGGCTGCTCTTACAGAAGATCTGGGTTTAATTCTTTTTTTTTTTTTTTTTTTTTTTTCAAGACAGGGTCTCCCTGTAGCCCCAGCTGTCCTGGAACTCACTCCATAGACCAGGCTGGCCTTGAACTCACAAAGATCCGCCTCCCGAGTGCTAGGATTAAAGTGTGTGCCGCCATGCCCAGCTTCTGGGTTTAGTCCTTAAGACCCACATGGTGGCTAACAACTGTGAGTGACGCTACTTTGGGGGTCTGATCCCCTCTTCTGGCTGCCATGGCCATTGCATTCATGTGGTCCACTTACATAGTACAGGCAAAACGTATAACTATCAAGCATAAAATCCACTAGAGCACCAAATGGCAGCTTTTCTCCAAACACTTGTATCTTTCCCAAAATACTCTTTCCTAATTTAGCATATTTTTTATTTTTCCTTTCTGAAATTGAAGCTTCTCTGTCAGCTGATGGGATTTGTGTTTTGAATCAGAGTCATGTTGCCTATGAGATAGTTCCGTGGGTCTCAGTCCATGGCTGGCTGCCTTCCTCATGCCTTGGGTTTGTCCTGCACATTTACGAGACACTGGGTGGCAGATAGCCTCTTATGTGCGTCTTCTTGAGAGAGCAGGAACGGGGTGTGTCGCCTTGTGTTGTGTAGCTTCCTTCTGGAGTGCCTCCACCTTGTCAGGTAAGCAGGACCTCCTCTTCAGCTTCTTTAGGATCATGTTCTCACAGCACTTCCAGAGTAAAGGGGGCAAGCTTCACATAGCGGAAGGGACACAGAGCTTTAAAACTATGAAGGGAAAATAATGAAATTACTAATTATAAGAACTTAGTCAAGAATTTAGAAATTGTTTCAGTTCATTTAAAAGTAGTTATTAAAGATTAAGAAATTAATTTAAGGGGCTGGAGAGATAGCCTAGCAATTAAGAGCACCGACTGTTCTTGCAGAGGACCTGGGTTCGATCCCCAGCACCCACATGGCAGCTGAGAACCGTCTGTAACTCCAATTCCAGGAGAACTCCAGTTCCAGGGGAATCTGACACCCTTTTCTGACTTCCACAGCATTGCATGACACGGGTGCACAAACCTACTATGCAGACAGTACATTCATACACATAAAAAATAAATAGCCAGGTGTGGTGGTGCATGCCTTTAATCCTAGCACTTGGGAGGCAGAGGCAGGCGGATCTTTGTGAGTTCAAGGCCAGCCTGGTCTACAGAGTGAGTTCCAGGACAGCTGGGGCTACAGGGAGACCCTGCCTCGAAAAGACCAAAATAAATAAATAAATAAATAAATAAATAAATAAATAAATAAAATTTAAAAAAAGAAATTAATTTAAAAAGGAACTAAAAACAAATTCTGAAGAATAAAGCTTTTTCAGTACCCTACTCTCCTCTACACTTCTCCAACCTTATCTCTTTCCACTTTTAGAAATTCAATCTCTCCTTCCAATCCTTTTTCTTATAATTCTCAAAGAGAACAAAATTTTCCATCAAAGAAATAAATTGTAATGGATGCCTTTTTACAGTGCCCGTAGGAAGAATGGATCCTGATACTATTTGTCCTTGAACAAAACCAGAGCTGAAAATATTGTTTTCCTACATTACACCCTGAACCTCTGGAATTTTATTTGTTTTTAAAATATTTTATTATTTTCATTTTATGTGTATGAATATATTGTCTGCATGTGCGTAAGTGCACCTGTGTCTTGCAATGCCTACAAAGGTCAGAAGAGGGCATCAGTTCCACTGGCACTGGCATGACAGCAGTTATTAGTTGCCATAGGGGTGCTAGGAATCAAACCCAGATCCCAGATCCTCTGCAAGAGCAGCCAGTGCTCCTAACTGATGAGCCATCTCTTCAGCCCAGCCTCTGGAATTTTGTAAATTTGTAATTCAGAATTTGCATTTGTCTGCCTCTCTCCTGCTGACCTCCCATTTAAGGAAGGTCTGCGCAAGAAATGTGAATTGTCTGCTTTGCCTCCACTAACAGCTGTACTTGTGGAAGTACAGCTTGCTTAGTGCTATGAAAGACATAATCAGATCAATAGCCTAACTTTAAAAACTGAAGATTTATAAATCAAAATGAAAGCTACAAATCCTTTAGGGTTTAAATCTATTTTTATATATGGCTCTAGCATGTATTGCCTATATGTGTGCTTATGTTTTTACGTTGATTACATGGTAATAATTTGCTAAGTAGGCACTCATGAAAATTAAAATTGATAGTCTAACTTCATCTTATTTTCTTGTGTAACAGGAGTTGTAGGGTAAAGGTCTGGTTTCTGGCACTCTGAACAGGTTAGGTTTGGAGACCTGTCCCAGTATAATGATGAAATGTCATAAATAAATCAGAAATAGGAAATTCGATTGAGATGGCTACATTGTAAGGGGCAAATGTAGAGCCTCATGGCTTGCTCCAGATCCATGTTTTGGGATGATAATGTGAGCTTTAAATTTAAGAAGAGGAATTAATAACAATTAAGTAGTCCTGGTCGAGATGTGGTTCTCTTCATCACTGAGTTCTGGTCCTGCAGGTGATTCGTTAGAGGAGACTGGCTGGTTCTCAGGAGATGCTGAGTCCTGTTGCCGTGTACAGCCCACGCTGGTGTGGGACGAAGTGGTCCTGCAAGGCTCGGCTGTTCCGGAATACAATAACCTCTCTTTTACCTCTGAAGGAGGATAAAATAATTTAGGTAGACATTTCCTGACTAGCATCACTGTATGCAGTTAGACAGGAATCTCAGCTAAAGTAAAAGAGAGAGACTCAGAATGAAGGCAAGGGATGCCAGACTATTCCTGCTTTTGGTTGCCTTGTGGGTCCTAGTGAGAAGTCCATGCCTTATCTCAAAATCTTATAAGATTGATATTTCTGACAAATTCATTGTTTTAAATTTGTTGGTTAAAAAAACTTCCAGAACTGTTAACATGTTTTTCTGCACTTATATAGAAATCAAGACATGGAACCACCAAGCATGAGACATTAACATGTATCAAGGTTTGGACCAGGCCCAAGTCAACGTGCCTGGCGTTGGCGCCATGCTGGATGACGGTCATTCCCTGATCTCCCAGTGCATCCCCTAAGATGGACTTTCCCCAAGACCCAGCCACGCTCACAGGGCAGATCCGGGAGGCTGGCACAGAGGTCCTGAAGGCCAAGCCTAGAGCAGGTTCTCCCACCCTGTCCATTTTCGGGGGCGCAGGTTCTCCCTGGTGGATGCCATCAACAGAAAGGAAGGAGAGGTCGAGTGTTCCTGTGTTAGGGTAAAGAAATGGAGTGCGCCTACTTCTCCACACCCTGGCTGCTGTGGAGCAAAGGCATGGAGAAGAACCTGGGCATGCGCAAAAGCATCCCTTTGAGGAGAAGATGGTTGCTGCAGCCATCCTCGAAAGCCTCAATCAAGAAAGGCGAGGACTTTGCCAAGAACATGAAATGAGGATCAGATCCCAAGCAGCAACGTCACTCGAACTTAGTGTCACGGTAAAGCCATTTCAGAGACCATTGTGCTTTACTTTGCTTCAATGTACGGGTATTGAATCCGTGTCCTCGCCTTCAAAATTGTGGTTGATCTGTTGATAATGACAATAAAATTAGGCTCTGATTTTCTTTACAAAAGACTATATAGGAAATATTTTGGTCCAAAAAGGCCACAGATAAAAGGAAATTCTTTTAGTTGGGAAGAGATTTTGCATGGTATAATAAAATTTTTCCCATGATGAAAATGACTAGCTTTGACAAAATGTAACAGGAAGGAAGAGACATGTAACAGTAGCCAGAAGTGTAAAAAGGATTGTGACAGAGGAAACCTAAAGATAATCTGTACATGATTAAGGTCTCTATACTTAAAAATTATTAGACTTCTTAGATCAAAATTTAATGCACTGGTATAAAACAAAAATATCAATTTTCTACTTACAATAATAAGAACTTACATTTACAAAAAATTGGCTTAAACAACAAGGATTTCATGGTTTGTCTCGCCACCAAAGGGGTCATTTAAAAACAATCAGATTTTGGGGGCTGGAGAGATGGCCTAGCGGTTAAGAGCGCCGACCGCTCTTACAGAGGACCTGGGTTCGATCCCCAGCACCCCCATGGCGGCCGAGAGCCGTCTGAAACTCCAGTTCCAGGAGAACTCCAGCTCCTAGGGGAATCCGAGACCCTCTTCTGACTCCGCGGCATTTCACGACACGGGTGCACAGACCTGCATGCAGACAGTACATTGATACACATACAGAAATAAAAAAAAATTAAAAACAATCAGATTTTATCCTTTTTTGTGTGTGTGCTTCTGATCTAAGGGGAAAAGTGTGTCCTGGTGTTGTTTGAAACCTTTCCCGCTGAACCCAGGCTTTGCTTGTCAGAAAGCAACCACCTTAACATCAGTAAGAGCCAGGGGTTGTGAACCACCACAAGGAAACAATTTTTCAGTGGCTAGGAACTTGCTCATCTGAACTTACAGCAATGCTGACAGCATGCGCCAGACCCATGCAAACTCAAACTAGGCAAAAATACACAGATAACAAGGAAAATGGGTAAGAAACCCCAGCCTTAGCCAAGGAAATATTGGCAGCTGATCACTGCTGGGTCAGGGAGAGTTGGTCTTCTTTAAGGGAGTGATATTAAACTGCCTGGCCAGGCTCCAGTGATGGACTCTCACTGAGGGACACCTGAGGACACAAACTTGACTTGATAGGCCTAAACATATACGACAGAATGCATGATAACCCAGGTTCAGGGGGGGTACAGAGGGTGCAGAGAGAGGAGGGGTTCTAAATATAATTAAGATATCATTGTATGAAATGCACAAAAATTCAATAATATGTATAAAATAATTACATGGTAATCATGAAACTTATTTTACTTGACAAATATTAAAATCTGTTTGTAAAACTGGGCCTATTGCACAAAAATCTTCATTTGTCCATGATATTTAAATCCTTAGGATTGGTGGATAAATTAACATATGACACTGTAATTTAATTTTCAAAACTTGCTAAAGCTTTCAGTGTCCTTAACCCAAAACACTGTCATTAATTCTAATATTAACTACTTTTGGAAAACATCAATTATCTCCTTATCAAATAATTACTGGTTGTCCTATGAAAATGGACAACAACTGCATGAGCCATCTCTGCTAAGATAAAAAATGTGCACTATTTTAAGAGTCTTAAAAATAATATCTAAAAATCTCCAGAGTTTATTTCACAGTGATCATTTTCTACCCAGAGCCTCCGGGAAAGGAAGAGCTAAGCATAGAACTAAACAAAGGTCATTTCATCGATTAGGAAAGATACCTCATTAGACTCTTTAGCCTCAATGGGAAAGACCCATCTGGTAATTCTAACCTCTTACGTTGCCTCCTTCAGGAGGTCAACTGCCGGGTTTGTATTTCTCACATCACATATGTTCCTTCTGAGGACACAGCTACACGGACTTGAGGGACGCTTGTTGATCGATCACAACTTAAACTACACTGAAAATTCAAAACCCAGTTGTAGCACTCAAAACCCCTTTGAATCCATTTCTACTAATTTTCCCTGCTTTATATTGTATTCATCTTACTTTTGCATCATATTTAGGGCACTTAAACATTGTCTGAGATATTAGTCAATGATTAGCTTGTTCTTTTTTTCCTAAATGATGGTATAACTTTGCCCTTGGTTTAGAGAAATTACAAATGATGCTGATGCTGTTATGTCTTATGTTCATGTTATGACTATTTACCTAGACTGCCTCCTAATTTCTTATTTTAAAAAAGATTCAAAATGTTCACCACCATCATAAAAAATTAGCTCATTATTCAGTGTAATTTGGAAGAAAAGTCCTAATTTTCAGATTAATAGAGATCTATTTTATATCTTTCAAAATCAGTATTTTGATTTATCAAAATACTACTTTTATCTATTTTAGATCCAAACTCAAAGGACCAAAACCAATACGAATGATTCCTGCTAAGAAGAAAGATTATTACAGGGGTACAACCAATTAGATTACTGTTCTATTATTGATAGATATCATTGTCAATCAGTTGTAGCTGCCCATATTTCCTGTCACAGCATCACCTGTCCTGATGTCCATCTGTACTACAAATGAGGCTGGATACCCTACAGGATGGGCTCAAATCAAACCCATGAGCCACATGAAATATAGTTTACAGGAATAACCTGATGGACTCAAATTCCCAATGCTATAATAGTACCAGCCATTAGCCTAGAAGTTCTGAGAAGCCCCACAGAGTATTCAGAATTCTGCCTACCTTGAAGGAACCTATACTCCTCTAGTTTTTCTTGGGTTGACTTCTTTTATCCAAAGTGTACAAATCAATTGGCCTTTGATGACAGCAATATTCATAATTTTTTTTATTTATCAAAGTTGATCACAAGTATAAACACATAGGTAGTCTAGTTAGAGTATTTCAGGGAAATTTTCAATGGTGTTAAAGTGTCTGATTCCCTTATTTTCTGTTTTTGTTTCATTAGGTCATATTGTGTATTTTATTACAATTGGATATAATACTGTTACTATATCTATGCAAATATTATATACATGCTCCTATATATACCCAATGTAAATATATAGCATTCAGAGGGCCAGAAAAAGAAAAAAAATCAGATCTGGAGCAGGATTTCTGGTAATACTGTATGATTCAGGGAACTTCTTAACAGGTTTGACAGCTATTTCACTCTCTCCTGAAAACTGTTTTCCTGCCTAGTCAGCTTCATGAGTTTCCTTAGCAAAATTAACACATAAATTTTTGGCCTCAGCATGCACAAAATATGTTTGGCTGACACAGGAAACTGAACTAATGAAATTCCCAGAAACACATACACACACACACACACACACACACACACACACACGCACGCACGCACGCACGCACACACCACATTGAAGATTCGACAGGTCTGACTGATTAGAATTTCATGATTGCAGAGACCTAGGAAGATTGGACTCTAGATTCAAATTTACTTGTGCTATCTTTAGTTCTCTGAACAACAATTTATTTTTACCTCCATGTCTGACCTGACATCTTTTTTGCATATCAGATAAAAATCTTGGAGTGTATTCCTAATAAATCACTAGCTTCCACCAACCCAAAAGTTGAAAATATTGTCAGATAATACCTAAGACCTATAGACAGCAGAGATTTCCTAGCTTTGCTATAACCACCTAACTGCTGTCCCCACCAGTGTGTTTGGTACAAACCTTGATTTATGACTTTTTGCTCTGCAACTACAAAAAGTTTATGTCCTTCTTGCACATGGACCATGTCATTCAGGGAAGCCTCTGTCTGGGTTCCTGTGCCATGGTCTCTTCTTTTCAGGACAGAGCAACCTATGTCATACTCCTTTCGATGTGAGAGCTACATTTGGTCTTAACAAATCCCATGTTAGTCTTTGAGATCTGGTTCCCTTTGTTCAGTATAATGCTTTGATATCCATTATTATTATTCCACAGACTACTGTTCATTTTTATAAATATCACTCCATTACAAGAATATGCTACAATGCATTTAGTCATTCATAATATGGGAAAAATAGATTGCTTCAGCTTTTAGTTGCACAGTGTATTTATGTGCATTTTCTAGTGTCCACTCACAATGGACATTCTTGACATGGCTTTTTATGTACCTATGTCTTCATTTTAGAACAAATACCTAGAAATGGAACCGCTAGGTCAATGGGTGGCATCTTTAATTTTATAAGAAACTAAACTGCTCATAAATGGTAAAAAAAATAATTTCTAGCTAAGAATAAAATGTCAGTATTTACATCCTAGCAAAATTTTGGTATCCAGTTATTTTTATGTTATTCATTCCAATGTTAATGAGTTGGAGCTTTCATATGAATATTTCTGAATATGAATAATAGTGACAATTTTGTATATTCACTGGATGTCCATTTATCTTATTTTGTAAACTACCCATTTTCTCTTCCTCATTTAGTGTTTCTTCAGCAATTTATCATTTTATAATTGATTTGATAAAGTGTACATTTAAGTACTATTCCTTAGAGAAATAAGTGTGCCAAACTTTTCTTCGCACATCAACTTCCACCTCTTTCCATTGTGGGAAAAAAGCCTTTCAAAAGCTACAGTGTTCAGTTTGATAAAGTGAAGCTTACCAGCTGCTTTGAACATTTCATTTTCTTTTCTCACTATGTATCTTTGTTCATTCCAAGGCCTCACAGTTTTTCTTGCTAGCTTTAGAAGTTTTAGAGTGATAGCTTTAGTTGCATTATGTAATCCATCATGAAATAATTAGTGTGTATGAGAAGAGGCAGGGGTTGAACCACACACTATTTTTCAAAATTTTGTTCTTTCACAGCTGTTGGAATATATTTTATTTTCTTCCATTGCACTTCTGAGACTCTGATAAAAGGAAAATAAACCAAACAGTTTTATGTGTAGGTGTTAATGCTGGAACTTCATGAAACTTAGTGAAGAAACAAGTATTAAAAAGTACATTTTGGGGCTGGAGAGATGGTCTAGCGGTTAGGAGCGCCGACTGCTCTTGCAGAGGACCTGGGTTTGATCCCCATCACCCACATGGTGGCTGAGAACTGTCTTTAACTCCAGTTCCAGGGGAATCCGACACCCTCTTCTGACCTCTGCGGCATTGCACGACATGGGTGCATGGACCTACATGCAGACAGTACATTCATATACATATGAAAATAAATAAAATTTTAAAAAGTACATTTTATACAATAGGAAAAATGTCCATGGACCATGATTTGTAAAGTCTGTTCCAGAAGTCACAACTAACTTTATAAATCCTATTCTATGAAACACATTTTTCTGTTAGGCAAATAGTTTTTTAATAAAAAAAAATGATTTCATGTCAATTTTCAGAAAAATTGAGACTATTTTCTTTAAAAATTCTTTCTTAGAAATAATGAAGATACCATAATTAAAGGCATATAGTCTAACGTCATTGGACCAAGTGAAGATCTCTTCTGGGAACCCTGGCCGTTACCGTCAACTTGGTTAGAAGTTACTGAAAGAAAACAAATGATTAATAATCCACAAATTAAACAAAGCATAGGGATGGCATGAAGAGATATATGAGATTGGGTTTCTGCAAAGGATTCTTTAAACACACATACCAAGTATGTCAGAAATGGGAGCAGATGACAAAAAAACGACACAGGCAAGATAAGCCAGTATATAGACAGAAGGCCATTTGCTGCAAAGGTTCTGAGCTGTAAAATACCCCCACCTCCAACCACCTTTTCAGGAAGAAAGGGTAGACCAGTGAGGAAAGAGTACAATCATGAAGCAGTTTCGAGAATTCCCAAAACTTAAATACAATGATCATCAAAAACAGGATTGTCAAAGAGCTATACTTCTTATACTTCCATCATAAGTAAGGAATACTCTCCCTTACCCAGTAGCAATGAGTCTCCAATACAATCAGTTTAGGGGCTGGCCTTCCACCCATTTCTCCCCTGCCTGCTAAGCCCTTGTTCAGTTGAGTTGACATGGGTCCTGTGCTTGCTGCCACCATTGTCACAAGTTCACATGTGCAAGCTTCCATTGTCCTCAAAGCCTCTGCTCCTCTGTGTTGATGAACCAGCCCTGGCTCTTAGAATCTTTCCCCCCTCATCTTCCACAATGGTCCCTGAGCCCTGAGTGGGTGAGTTCAATATAGGAGTCCTATATCCAGGGATATGCATTGGGCAGTCTATTAGTCCTTAATACTTGGCCTGTTGTGGCCTTCTGTGTGCGTAACACTGTGTTGTACAAGGAAGCTTCATTAGTGAGGGTTGAGCTATGCATTATTTTTCTCTCTACCTCTCATTCCACTATGTTCCATGAGCCTTAAGTATAGAGGTTCAACTGCAGATTTGTCACATGGGACTGGACATCTCTCAGACATATATTGTCTGTGTCTAACCAGTTGTGGAACTCTGCAATAGCCTCCATCTGTTGCAAAAATAAGCTTCCTTGATGAGTGGTGTACAGTATGGTTGTCTTAAAATATAGCATTGTGAGGGGCTGGAGAGATGGCTTAGTGGTTAAGAGCGCTGACTGCTCTTGCAGAAGACCTGGGTTCGATCCCCAGCACCCACAGGGCAGATGAAAACCGTCTTTAACTCCAGTTCCAGGGGAATCCGACACCCTCTTCTGACTTCCGCAGCATTGCACGATACAGGTGCACAAACCTACATGCAGACAGTATGTTCATACACATATGAAAATAAATAAAATTTAAAAAATTAAAAAGAATATAGCATTGTGAATCCCTAAACAGGTTCTAGAGCTGACCTAACATTTATTTTCAGACCTTGGGTTTTTGGTATATGATGGAGGGTATGTGTGCATCTTTTAGAGTATTATAGGATTAAAATGGAAAGATGCGAATCAAGAAACATGACATGGAAATAACATACAGTTTGTTTCCAAAGGACACAATATCGATATAGGTACAATGTAATAGGCTGGTGCAACTTAACCTTTCTGGTTGCTTAACAACAATACTTAATGCCCATACCAATTTGGCCAAGGGGCCTAAGGGATAACTTTGTTGCTTGCCCTCAGAGGTCAACCAAGTTTTAGGGAATTATGCATGGGGGCATCTCTTGAAAGGTCCTGCAAATGTGGGTCACCAGTCTTCCTGTTCAGGGAGGTCTTGGAGAGCCACTAATGGGACTTCAGCCAGTGTCCAGTCTATAAAGAGGAAAGTCTGCTCATGCTTCAGAAAAGAAAGCCTGGTCTAGCAAGACCTGATTTTTGTCCTCAAGTGGATGGAACTGGTAAATGAAAAGCTGAAAGGAGCAAGGCGCTCCCACTCCCCCCTAGAAAAATCCTCGAGAGACCCCTGAGGACCAGCTCCTCAATTGACCTTGAGAAAACAAAAACCTTGGTTAATCTGGGCTAACTGTGTAGCCTTAAGGATCCAAAAGGAAAGTACAACCAGATATAAATAATCAGTAAGACTAGAGAAACTGTACTGCAGACATAGAACTTGAGATCTTAGTAAAGAGAGAAAAAGAAAAAAAGAGAGAGTACTGTTGTTTGGCCTGTCTTCAATTCTTACTGGCAAGTGGATCTACTCTGTGGCTGCCACCACTTTTGGCACTCCTCAAAGACATGAGACACAGCTTTTTAACCTTCCAATATTGATTGAGGACTCATGTCTCTCCAAGAATCCTCCAGACCTTCAATGCCAGATGGGGACTGCTGAGATACCCAGCTTGTGGACTAAACAGCTATGGGGATGTCAGCCTCATCAGAATATAGACTGCCATTGTTGGACTACCTGGGCTGTATCACAGAGGCCAGTGCAGGGGGAACAAGACAGGACTCGTGCTTACTGGACTTCATTTGGGGGACCATGGGAGGGAAAGACCCCAATGTGAAGCAAAAATGCAGGATTGATAGTTGTTTGGGCTTGCCAAGGAGGAACCTTTGAGCACTTCCTTAAGGAAAACATAACATCTATTAGGAAAAAAAAAATCCTCCAATTCAAGTGATATAT